>LS488619.1:160407-195402 GCA_900490705.1 Pristionchus arcanus | reverse complement strand
ATTTCTTGCTCTCGAGGGGGAAGAATAGTGATAAATATCTATAAGTGGTCAAAAAATCATGTTTTCTCACCCTGTCAAGATAGACCCAATTTTACATTTTCAATGTATTAGGGGTGTCCAAACACTGAAAATCAGCATATAAGATTTATTTAGGCTCAATGCCATAACTGCCTTTTTGACCACAATTTTTGGTTTTCTCGTGAAAAGAGGTCATTTTTGGGGGTCCGTCCAAGGCGGACTATGTGGGCGATGAAGCCAGTATATACCTGCAACGATTCCACTATCGAAAACTAAAATCGATTTTACCTGGAATTGGAGGCATGCGCCCAAGTGAAACTCACTGCATAAAGCGGTTCATGAACATCGAGCTCCAGACATGGTTTCACTTCGGATTTTCTAGAAATCACTTTTTCGGTATTCTAATGAATGCTTACGAATAATTATTAGCAAAAAAACCGATTCCGCGATCATCATTTTTTTGACCCATGACCCGGGGTTCATGCCTCAAAAGTGACCCATGACCATGAACCCCGGGTCATGATCCGAAGTGGACCGAAAAAGTCATGATGGAGAAATATCAAATACTCTACACTAATACATGCTACAGTAACCCCATAATATACAGTCCCCAGAA
This sequence comes from Pristionchus arcanus, assembly GCA_900490705.1. Lineage (NCBI taxonomy): Eukaryota > Metazoa > Nematoda > Chromadorea > Rhabditida > Neodiplogasteridae > Pristionchus > Pristionchus arcanus. The sequence goes on along the minus strand of LS488619.1, from coordinate 194,768 downwards.
ATTCCGAAATACAACAGGCGTGGTGTTGAGAAATGAGTTTTTAGTGAGAAATTCTGCAAAGAACACTTTTCCAAGCCCCAGGCCTGTCGAATTTCGGCTTTTCGGGGTACATTATATTATGTGGTTACTGTAGCATGTATTAGTGTAGAGTATTTGATATTTCTCCATCATGACTTTTTCGGTCCACTTCGGACCTTGACCCGGGGTTCATGGTCATGATCCACTTTTGAGGCATGAACCCCGGGTCATGGGTCAAAAAAATGATGATCGCGGAATCGGTTCTTTTGCTAATAATTATTCGTAAGCATTCATTAGAATGCCGAAAAAGTGATTTCTAGAAAATCCGAAGTGAAACCATGTCTGGAGCTCGATGTTCATGAACCGCTTTATGCAGTGAGTTTCACTTGGGCGCATGCCTCCAATTCCAGGTAAAATCGATTTTAGTTTTCGATAGTGGAATCGTTGCAGGTATATACTGGCTTCATCTCCCACATAGTCCGCCTTGGACGGACCCCCAAAAATGACTTCTTTTCACGAGAAAACCAAAAATTGTGGTCAAAAAGGCAGTTATGGCATTGAGCCTAAATAAATCTTATATGCTGATTTTCAGTGTTTGGACACCCCTAATACATTGAAAATGTAAAATTGGGTCTATCTTGACAGGGTGAGAAAACATGATTTTTTGACCACTTATAGATATTTATCACTATTCTTCCCCCTCGAGAGCAAGAAATTGAAATAAAGGGTACTATAGGCAATGTGGGGCTAACACCCTCCTAACACTAGATTATGGGCTAGCAGAACTCAATTCGGTAGGAGCGTGTCCGTGGGGTACTCCATTTTTACCGATCCGGTCTCTTAACAGATGGTCACAATGGTGTGTGAAATCATCACAATAGTCACCTTCAACCGACTTCTCTCTACCAACCGAAAGGTGCACGCCCGTATTGACGCTGGCCTAACGCTATCCGAGAGGTTTTTTAAGATTTGAAAATATTATCACGACAGAACGTTGCTCCAGGTATCAATTGGCGGAAAATATTCGCATGCTCAAGTTGCTCCTTCCGATCATTTGGTAGGTGAAGTTGCTCTATTTATATGGACCATAATTCAGGTCACACACCCTACTGGGAATCGCCGGTTCTGGATTGTTTCTCGTTTGCGAATTGATATTTCCCTCCACTGACTTGTATCCACTTGTCGAGGTTTGCCTGACTGTTCGCCAAATATTGATAATCCGTCGTTCACAGGAAACAGCTATCACTCTTCACCTTCAAGGAATTTTCATGCCATTAATTTTCTGGATCAGATTGAGGTAATAAACTTTGAGTTTTGGGAAAAAATACACTATAATCGAGTTAGAGAGATCAGATTCCGATCTATCATATTTCTTTACAGAGAGAAGAGGAGGCACGAACAGGAAGTGTGGGCTGTTAATATGACGAGAGGAGAAGCACTAGCCACTTACCACACGCGAGCGATTACAGAGAACTGGTGAATAGTGCATCGACCAAAATGTCGACCAAGATCAGCAGCTCGTTGTCCTTTCTAAACTCACTGCGACTTGGAACCGTTCCACATTATTTAGATATTATTTGAGCTACTGAACGTTATTCATGAATATCCATTCTATCCGCTTACAGTTGTTGTATCATAACACGGGTGTCACCGAAGAATCGAGTAAAACCAGGATGTCTTTGGCACATATTCTTACCCCATGTTTTTTCAGCGGTTTTTGGTAGTTGAAAGTGTCCCTAACAAGATAGCGTCGAGCTTTATTCGAAATATTCGATTTCCGGGGCATGGCAGGTCATGAATCTTTCGGATAGCCGAAAAATGCCATCTTTGGCGAGCTATAACTTGCTTCAGGATTTTATTTGAAATTCGACTTTAAAGGTGGCCGAACCCAAATTTCAAGGAGAATTCGCCTGTGCCGGTCGTTTTTCGACTACTATTTTTCCCTTCATGCAAACCGAAAAAGTTGATTATTTGCCACCACAAATCGAAGCCAGAAAATTTTATGAGCGCAATCGATAGAGCTCGACGAGACGATTCGAATGATATGCTGAACGTATAGGTTTCGAGGGTGGGCCTTTGAGAAAATAGCTGAAGAAGGCATTTCGAGAACATCATTTTCCAATTTCGAGAACGAAGAGACTCATTTTCCCCCTTTCATTCCGAGTGCGCTCGCGCTAAGCGCGCGGCGCAGACACTTCGCACCATAGGTGTCCAGCACTGGCGGCGCCTTGGTGGGACCTGCGCAACCATGTATAGGGGGTCATGGTTCGATAAAAAAATTTTTGTCAGATTGATAATTGATACCATACCCATCGTGAACTACAGTAACCCAAATTACCGTATTCGGCTACCGTACCTCAAACCATCGCGAACTGACTTTTTTATGCGCGATTGAGCAGGTCCCGCCAAGCCTGTTGGTGGGACCTGCGCAGCCATGTATAGGGGGTCGTGGTCCAAAATGAGTTGGTGGGTCATGGTGGAACTTGTTTCTGAAACATATCCCAATGTGTTCTACACTATACCATTATCGATTTTTGGCTACCGTAACCCGGTTCGGTGTGTCAACTATTTTAGCCTTGGGGCACACTTTTCATAGTTTCACTTTTCCTTTTCATAGCGCGCACACTTTTCATCTTAACATAGCGTGTGATTTGTTAGCCTTGCACAATACTGAACCTTGTCTACTACTCTGTATTCATCAGCAGCAACGAATTTAGCATGACCGATAGGACATTTGACTGCATCGGATGATTTCGATCTAGACTGCCGATTATGCTTCCGCTTCTTATCACTTTTGTCCCAATTGCTGACTAAGCTCTCGAAGTGGGGTTCACAAATCCTTCTAGAGCCGAGGTCGAACTGAAAATTACGGAATTATTGATATTAGTTGTCACTGGCAATATCAATAATAAATATTTTAAAATCATTACAATATTATCAGTCGTCACTTCTTCGCCATTTGCTCTTAGATTCAGAAGCTCTATGACTGAAGAACATCCGTGCATATTCACTCCGATTCGCATTTCATCGATAAATTGCGATACCGGCAGCTCTCTAAATAATTGAAATGAATGAAATAGCAAGTTGGTTCAGAAATTACAAATTATTTATTCTAAAACATTCAATGAGCGTACCTTCCTCCACACGAGATTGTTGATAAATCGAATGAATTTATCCGTTGAGCCTTCTCGTGCAACCCAGGGTGATTGGTACTATAGTAGCAGCTGACCATCGTGGGATCTAAAACATCACAAAATAAGGAAACAGCGAAAAAAAACAAAAAAAAACGGGAAAAAACGAACCGGTTTGTGAAGAGCAACCGATTGCGATCACCGCAGGATGGTAAAAGGAGTCGAGATCTCGTCTCCCTCGATCTCAGCTCATTTTTACATGCCTCAATATAGGCAAAAGAGCTTAATATCCAATGACTTTCTCGCAGTCACGTTCAATTGAATGTAAATGAGTTCAAAGTGTCTGCGCCGCGCGCTTAGCGCGAGCGCACTCGGAATGAAAGGGGGAAAATGAGTCTCTTCGTTCTCGAAATTGGAAAATGATGTTCTCGAAATGCCTTCTTCAGCTATTTTCTCAAAGGCCCACCCTCGAAACCTATACGTTCAGCATATCATTCGAATCGTCTCGTCGAGCTCTATCGATTGCGCTCATAAAATTTTCTGGCTTCGATTTGTGGTGGCAAATAATCAACTTTTTCGGTTTGCATGAAGGGAAAAATAGTAGTCGAAAAACGACCGGCACAGGCGAATTCTCCTTGAAATTTGGGTTCGGCCACCTTTAAAGTCGAATTTCAAATAAAATCCTGAAGCAAGTTATAGCTCGCCAAAGATGGCATTTTTCGGCTATCCGAAAGATTCATGACCTGCCATGCCCCGGAAATCGAATATTTCGAACAACGCTCGACGCTATCTTGTTAGGGACCCTAAGGACTATTGAAAATTGGCCTTAACCCATTTTTGATTTTTCCCTTGTACCAGGGTCTATTCAATTCTTCGGTGACACGCGTGATAAGTTTGAATAATAAAGTGGGCAATGACAAGTGTTCACTTTAATGTTCACTTTCCATTTCTATATCATCAATACAGCTTATTTTCTCACACTCATCCCATAAATTATATCGTCCATAATTATCCCATTCAGCCTGATTCATGCTTCTCAATACTGTTCATTCCTCGCTCTTGTTATTTCAATATTTTCATTCATTCAGAACTGATCAGTTAGAGACAATTTCTACTTTTCATTGATGGAATTCAATGAAACTGCAACGCTTCTGGCCAACAGTGCATACTTGAAATTTGTAAGTTCTTTCACCCTTCGGAGTCTGGTAATCTGAATTCAGATAATGTCATTTCACGTCATTGTTTCATCTATTGCAATGGTAGCGCTCGTGCACATGCTCTGGAATAGGAAGTTATTTACAATTGTTGAAATCAAGCTCAAATCGGAGAACAAATTCAGTACGATGAAAATTATCGCTCACAAATCGCTGATTTTACTGATGGATTTTCACACCTTTTGGACATTTGTGATGTGCATTTCTATCTTCGTTAGCAATGTGACGACGATGCACGCTCATCTTACAATGAGGTACAGAGGAATCTTAGATAATATTGAAACAGTATTACATTTCAGAGACCCTACCGATATTTTGGTCGACGCACAAACGTGTATGATCCGCCGCACGCCGTTGCTAATGTCATGTTTCGGTGTGGGCCTACTATGGTTCTTTCATTAAATTCTTATTTCAGGTTCGATCTTCTCACAGCTAGCCATGGCCGCAGAGCGCTACTTCGCATCCAGAAAGCTCTCGACCTATGAGAAATCGGGAGTCTCAACCGGGCACCTTCTAAATTTAGCCCACGCGAGTTCCTTTCATTAGAGCTTAGCATTAACAAAGAAATTTTAAGTTGGCAGCAACATTCCTGATATCGGCAATGCACTTTACTGTCTACGGCACGGAGTGGACTCGAGCTCACTGTACCGTAGTCACGCCAGAGGGCGGGAGCGTCCACACAAATTTGCCTGTAAAGACATTTGAACTGGATGAGTAACAAAAAAACATCTTTTTTTTCAGATAGTTACGATCATTTCCGAGGTCACAACGATCGTCACGTTCAAGCGGCTACTGAAGAGGAATCGTCGATTGCACGATGATGTGGATAGCGGGCTCACGTTGTCTGAGAGGTTAGATTCCTTTCATAAATGCACTGAGATCAGATGATTTTAGATACCAACTTGCGGAGAACATTCGAATGCTCCAGCTATTACTTCCTATCATTTGGTTCTAGTTTTAAATTATTTATAATCGTCTAAAATATTGCCAGGTCACACACTACATTGGGTCTGGTCGGCTGTGCGTTATTCATTGTTGGAAAACTAGCCTTTCCTTCAGAGGATCTGTATCCGCTGGTTGAGGTTCGTGTCTAGATTTATTTTTTTTTTTTCTTTGAAAAATCTTGCAGGAATCAACATGCACGCTGTACCTTCAAGGTATTCTAATGCCACTGATTTTATACTATCGATTCAAGTGAGTTTTTTTTTCTCTTTCTTTTTCCTTTACATCTTACGAACACTACTTCACATCAGACAAGAGGAGCGGAAAGCGATGAAATTGCGATCAGTCAACACCACGAGAGGGCCCACACTTGCATCCTACCACGCCCAAGCGATCATGCAGCGTTGGTGACCGACGTTTGAAACTATCGGATAAAAATCACTCCTGCATTCCAGAACATCAGTTTCCTTCAATAATGAATAAATTTTTGTGATGAAACTGAGATTCTCTTCTGTTTCCCATTATGAAAACCACATCACTGTATTTTTTTCGCACGTTTATAATGTCATAATTATCCCACGCCGTCTGAGAGTCGTTCATTAATCGTTGTTTTCTCGTAATTGTCATCTGTAGGAAATGAGTTTGGAGGACGCTGCTGCTCAATTATCCAGTAGTTTATACCTGAAATTTGTAAGTATACCATTTTCTTTTCTTTTACTTTTATTTATCAGATGCTCTCTTTTCACATTTTCGCTTCGCTCGTGGGAATTGTCGCACTATTACTTTTGGAGTGGAATAGAAAGTGAGAAATCGTGCTAGTCGTGTTCAAACAAAATAATAGCGTCCGTGGTTCGGGTCACCGTCTCCTCATTTTGCAAACTAGAGAGTTGATGATCTGAGAACGTGTGCCAGACAGCAACTCCAATTCGAAATCTGCAAAACAATGCAGAACGTACAAGCTTCTGGCGCACAAATCGTTGACATTGTTGATGGATGTTCACAGTTTCTGGACGTTTCTTGTTTGCTTGACGATTCTGATCAATAGCTCGATCACTCTGCACGCTCATCTCACTATGAGGTAAACTGTGCAAGAATATTGCCCTTTATAAGGCAATTTTAGAGAAACAAAGGACATTTTTGTATCGGCATCAGCTTGTGTTTGGCGCATAGCACCGACCTTGATTTCGAGCTTTGGTACCCATTATTGATTTTTACACAGATATTTACAAATCAAGTTCAGGTTCAATTCTCTCACAACTGGCCATGGCTGTGGAACGTTATCGAGCGTCGAGCGACCTCGCAAATTACGAATACACAAGTACATCAACCGCGCATCGGCTGAACGCTGGCCATGTATAAAATCCTGCGAAAATTTTTAGGGAATTTGCGAAATATTTGCAGTTGGTAGTAGTTTTCCTAATTACGGCTATCCAAATCACTTTTTTCTACAAGCCCGATCCAGGAGCGGCACATTGCATTGTTATGACTCCCTCTGCGGAAACATACAACATAGTTATGGCGGTAGGAAATTGCTGCATTGATTTTTTTCAGATTTATTTTTCAGGTTATTATCATTAGTTGTGAGCTAACCACAATTATCACGTTCAAGATATTACTTTCAAGAAACGTTGCACGTCGCGACAAAATTAAAGAGCGACTAACGTTGTCGGAAAGGTTGAGCTAGTAATAACCGTGACGCATTCTTTTTTCGTAGATACCAGCTGACGGAAAACATTCGAATGTTGAAGGTTCTTAGTCCTATAATTTGGTGAGCTGCATCAGCTGAGCTGAATATCGTTTATAAACTCGCAGGACACACACTTCACTTGGAATGGCCGGATCGTCGTTGTTTTTGGTACTCAAATTAGTCTTTCCTTCTCCAAAATTGTATCCACTGATAGAGGTTAGCTTGTAATTTTGCTAGTATAGTCAGTTTTCTATCTTTACTTCATTCAGGAGTCCATCAATATGCTCTACCTCCAGGGCATTTGCATGCCGCTCATATTTATGTTTCGACACAGGTAAATTTTTTTTTGATTCGGTAGCAGTCTGTTCGGTTGTTCGGTTGTTATTGATGCCATTATCAGGCAAGAGACTCGCAATAAGGAGCAAATGTTATCCGTAAATGCTACGCGAGGCGCGACATTAGCCGCCCATCATACACAAGCGATCACTCAGGGATGGTGACTGCCTACCATAATTATTGTAATTCAATCGAATTATAATTGTCTATTGATAATTAACTATTTATGCTTTAAAATTTTTTTTTATAGAATAAAACATTAATTCGTTCTTGATGTATCCAATATTATTGTGTATTGCAAATTGTTAGAATCTATCTCAGTTTTCGCAGCATTGTAGCCATACAAAACAATCACTAACGTTATTTTTCGCTCAGAGTCGCTATGATAACATTCCCACACCCAGCAAGCAGAAAGTGAACGTTGAATCGCTTGGTTTCGAATGGTTTTGCCCATGGATTCGCCGGAAGAAGTGGCCGCGCAATTAGTGGACAGTATCTATCTGAAATTCGTGAGTCAAATACGAACTATTTCATTCGAATTTGATTAAGATTATGTCGTTTCACATCGTTACTTCGTCCGTGGGAATCATCGCTTTGCTGATTTTGGAGTGGAATCGAAAGTGAGTACAGCACAGAATAAGTCGTATCAGGTCTTGGATTTTCGTAGATCCCGGAAGTTGCTGGCGCACAATTCGCTGCTGCTCCTCATGGATATGCACACTTTATGGACGTTTCTTCTCTGCCTTTCAACGCTTTTGAACAATGCGGCCAACTTGCATGCTCACCTAACGATGAGGCATTATATTTTCCCATTCCAGAGTCATTTGCATAAGTTCAGACATCCAAGCGATATTCTCTTACCTGCTTCCACTTGCATACTACGTCGCGCTCCATCGATTATCGTAATTTATGGTAGGTTCATATTTTCTGGTGCGATGGGGAGACCAATACTTGTAGGCTCGATTTTTTCACAATTGGCCATGGCTGCGGAACGGTATCGAGCTTCGACAAACCTTGCTGATTACGAGCACACGAGTACAGCAACGGGGCACTGGCTCAACGCGATCCATGTGTGCCTTTCTTTGTCCGGCTAACAGATTTGGAAAAGTGATCACAAAACGGAACGCCACTCTTCTCATTTTGCATGTTATTTCAAGAGCATTGCGTGTGTGAGATAGGCGTATTGCTGTTATTGTACTGTTCAAACATATTCAATAATAAGATCACAGATCGTCGCCATCTTTTTGTACTGGTTGCTGCTATCATATTTGTACGGGTCAGACTGGACAGCGACCCACTGCACTCTCGTGAATCCTTCGAACGAAGCTCTCAATACATTAATTGCTGTCAGTTCTTTTCAATGTTTTTTCCCTGTCCAGCTTCTTTTGTTCAGATTATCATCGTCTTATTGGAAGTAACAATTATTCTCTCATTCAAGTTTCTCCTCGCGAGAAACATTCGACTTCGAGATAATGCTAATGCTGGACTATCGTTATCCGAAAGGTATTTTTCAAAAAAGTTGCAAAACGAAACATTTCAAGAATTTTCCGATTCCAATTAACAGAGAACATTCGCATGCTAAAGTTGATGAGTCCCATAATTTGGTGAGTAATTTTCTTAGAAAAAAATCACTCAAAGAATATAAGGACTCACACATCTTTGGGAATGATTGGAGCCGTAGTTTACGTTGTTCTCAAGCTCCTTTTCCCGGCACCCGGCATGTACCCGCTGATTGAGGTATGTTTTTTTTCCATTTTCGCTGAATATCTACTTTCTCAGGAATCCATAAATATGCTCGAGCTTCAGGGCCTTTGTATTCCGATCATTTTCATTCACAGACTCAGGTGATTGATCTTGAAAAATTGAACTGCTTGCCGCGGTGTATCAACATCCTAATTTCAATGTGGTATACATTTCAGAGCGGAGCGCAGACACGACCAGCAAGTCCATGAGGTGAACACGGCCACTGGCGCAGTTCTAACAACACTTCACACACGGGTGATAGTAGAGGGGTGGTAGCGAACTGGTTTTCTAGCTCTCATTCTCATACCTTCTCTTGCTGATTTCACATCAATTTTTCCCACAATTTCGTATTCCGATCTATGTTTTGTACAGCTTAGGTGTGGTTTGAAAGTTTGTTAAATTTCGTGGCATAAATAATGTCTTGCACAACAAGTCTTTGAACAAGATGCTAAACACTGGCCGGCAACAATTCCCTATTCAGATTACAGCCAATTATCAGGCAAATACTGCAGCATCAAAAACAATTTCCGTCAGCCTGTTTTCCGCGTATCTATCGTTAGAATAAAATTCGCACACCTCGACGATGAGAAAGTGAATAATATATTCTCGCTTCAATTACCAATGTCTCCGGAAGAAGTAGCCGCCCTGTTGGTCAACAGCTCATATCTAAAATTTGTGAGTCATAAAAACATATTTATATTTAATTAGCTTTTTGGCCGCGCAGATTCTATCGTTCCACATAATCACATCGTTTGCGGGAATTTTAGCGCTGCTACACTTGGAATGGAGCCGAAAGTAAGATTTCGTTGAATTGATGCAACCTCAGATATGCAATCAAGGATTTATTGTATTTTGAAGAACCAGGAAGCTTCTCGCGCACAAGTCGCTCATTCTGTTGATTAATGCTCATACATTTTGGACGTTTATTCTTTGCGTTTCGACGCTTATGAATTGTGCGACCACGTTGCATGCACACCTTTCCATGAGGTATCCTTAAAGAGTTCTCTTTGTTCCAGCATCAAAATCCTACCAAATTTGCCTTCATTAAAATTATCTTTAGACATCCTGGAGATATCCTTGTTGCCGCCTCTACATGCCTACTTTATCGGTCCCCGTCGTTCGTTAGTATTTACGGTGCGATTTTAAAGCTTTTTTTTCAACGAATGATCTCCTTTTAGGTTCCATTTTCTCACAAATGGCCATGGCCGCGGAGCGCTATCGAGCTTCGAAGAATCTTGCAAATTATGAGCATTCGAACGGAACAACGGGGCACTTGCTGAATTTCATTCATGTAAAACGATTTCATTAACATAAGCAGCCAATTGTGATATATCATAGATTGTTGCGGTGCTGTTCCTTTGGTATATTCAAGTTGTCATATACCGCTCGGATTGGATGGCTACGCATTGCACACTCGTAAACCCATCGAGAGAAGTCATAAATTCGATAATTGCAGTAAGTAATTTGTATTTCCTGGTTATTTCTATTTCAAATGTGTCTAAAGATCACATACTTAATATTAGGGATGCGTCTTTCTGTGCGAAGTGGCGACTATCCTCACTTTCAAGCTACTTCTATCAAGAAATATTCGACTTAGAGACAATACTAAAACCGGGCTCTCTTTATCCGAACGGTTTCGTGATATTTAGATACAATATTAGATTTTTTTAGATACCAGTTAACAGAGAACATTCGCATGCTAAAGTTGATGACTCCTATAATTTGGTGAGCAACCAATCATGATCTAGAAGATTGGAATTATTATTGGACCTTGTATTTTACTCTTTAGGACTCACACTTCTTTTGGTATGCTTGGGGCTGTGTTTTATCTGATTCTAAAGTTCATTTTTCCATCCCCAGGAATGTATCCGTTGATTGAGGTAATAATCTCTTGTTTTGATATGATCTTGAAAAGGCAAACAATAATTTCAGGAATCAATAAACATGCTGCCACTTCAAGGCATTTGCATCCCAATAATATTTATGTATAGACTCAGGTACACTTTATTTTTCTAAATTTGTATTGTGATGTTTTTATTCAATACACGCATTTCCTTTCGTAACATAATAATCGATTCTTTTTGCCAATTCTCCCTTTTCTATTTGCTATCTGTTCATGGTTTATTTCCCCAGGGTGGAGCGCCAACATGATCAGCAAATTCACGATGTGAATACAACAACTGGCGAAGTGCTCGCATCGCACCACATGAAAGCTATCGAAGAAGGATGGTAGCAGACACCATCACAAAAATAAATGTTATTATTATGATCATGCATGTTTGTTCTTTTGTTCTTCCAACCGTTAACAGAGAACATTCGCATGCTAGAGTTGATGCCTCCTAGCATGTGCGCATGTGCGCATAACTCGGTTCAAGATATTCTCACATACCTCTGCCTCTGCTGACTCTTTTGCGAGGGAAAATGCCTTTTCTAAATGAACTTATGATTATATTTTATGTCATCCTTTATTTACACTGCGAAACAAGCGACTGTGGTTTGTAATTTTTAAATCCATGGTGGAAAAAAATGCAAAAAGATCGGTTCTGGCCGCGTTAGTTCTAGATCGTGGTTACTCTTGCCGTCATCATCCTTGTTTGGCTAATGATAGTCGTCGCCGTTGTCACCACACTCAATCTCCGTACCACCGACCACACTGCGTTACGGTAGTCGGCAAACAGCAGAATCACGATGACTGCGTGCCACGCGGGGAAGCAGGCGGTCATGAAGGAACTGCAAGGGGTTGGCTCTCGCAATTTCATGTTAGGTTTCTCTTTAAGAATAATGCGTTAAAAAATTAAATGTGAAAAAATAAATAAAACATTGAGTGTGGTGCTTGAACAAACGCACCTGAGTTCGGCCAGTATTCCGACGGACATTTGAAAATAGGGAAAATTTATGCAGAAAAAGTAGGGAATGTATACGAATACGAAGGGGACAAGGGTCTAAAATTGAATTATTATTTTCCTATTTATGTTTTTTACCTGCGCCGTAACTGCAATCAACAGCGTGAGCTGAAAATGCTTTTTGGTTGACGAAAACGTTTGCGATTTCCCAATAGTCGCGTATGTAAGCGTGCCCAGAGTAAGTGCTGGATTGTTTTGTTCATAATGCTGTCTAGACGAAATTTTTTTCGCTCCAAATACCGTGAACATATTTTTGCTCCATATACCATGAATAACGTCTGCTTACCCAAGATGAGCGAAGAAATGATGACTACGTCGAATATTCCAAGAATGACTACTAGTCGAGGGTCCTCCCAACCGTTGCGCTGCAATGATGATTTTTATGATTGGTTGCAATATGATGGGTTCTGTAACGGAAAAGCTTACAGAAATCATTAAATTATCAAGCAAAAAAGGAAAAAGTATACAAACCCAATGGTCCATGACGATCCACCCGTGCGTTATGCTTATTCCTTCTCGTCTCTCGAACTCGAATCGAAGCTCTTCAGTCGCCGCATCTTGAGGGTCTCCGGACAGGCCGAATATGCACAGGAAGTACCTGATCAGATCACATTTCCTTTTTTTATTCTCCTCGAAGTTGGAACCAAAGCATGGCTTGTTAACAAATCATCAATAAAGTTTGTCTCACCAAATGATTGCTTGCGACACTGGAAGTGAAATGAGGAACAGGATAAAGGATCCTCGCGAAAAGAGCGGAATCAGCTGAGGGCACCTCACTGCCCAAAATCGATACATAAAGTGAATGTTCATAAGGGTGAAAGGCACGGTGAAACAGGCACAGTAGAGTGAGGGGAATTTCTGAAAATAATGAAAATAATTTATTCAATTCCGAAAACTAAACCCGATCATCCAAGAAGACAGTCGACGCGATTCCCATTGTGGTATTTACGATGATCAATTTCTGAGGAAAATTAATATTAATTCTGAGATTAAAGGAAAAATACCGGCTCGATCACTTTGTGAAGTGCAAGTAGAAAGAGATCGTACGATGCGAAAACTGGAAGAACGAAAATGGAACAGAATTTCTTTCAGTAACTTGCGAATTGCTAGATACTGTTGACTTTTACAGTATAGCAGCGGAAAAGGGATATCTAATAAAAAAAAGTTACCCGTGATCAGCTGCTTGTAAGCTCCCAAGGGAACTCTAGTATGGCGCCATATCAGATATAGAAGACAGGAATTTGTGATTATGCCGAAAACTGTAAAGTACGGGCATCATCCACAGTAATCCACTGTTAGCTGAAGTGCAAACGGCCAAAAATCAAAAAAAAATCTTACAAACATGAGCCTTCTCGAGAGTACCGCTCACCATTTCTGATGCACGAATGCCTGATTCCCAAGGGAACTAGTGGGCAAAAATGACTTGTCAGGTGAGATGAGGACAAACTTTGAGGACAGAGCTAATAAGTTCTTGCGAAACGGAGTTCTGAATAATCATGCGAAATATGTGTGCGATGATTTTTCAAAAGTAATTACACGCTCACTGATCGTCCGAACTACTACATAAATCAAACAAAAATAAAAATATTTCTAGATAATATGTGCTCTTACTTATTTTTGGCTCATCGTTGCCTGTACTTTCCTTTTTTATCTCTATAAAATGAACATTTTCTTCGAACACCTTCTGATGTACAACTAAAAGTACGATAAATCACAAGGGAAGTCGTAAGCAAAGATGGTCGGATGGTGTAATGAAGTAATGATCACTTCTAAAGGCTAATGGCTCAATGAAATGATGGAATAAACGCAAAATGAGGACGCTTTTCCAGTCAAAACAGGAATTCAATGAATAAATATTATGTGCAGCGTGCTGCAATAAAAACTTTTTTAAAAAATGATGGAATGGTTTATCGTACATTAACTACAAAATGCTGTGTAATTTTCAATAGTAGAAGTTCATATCGACGTTACCGACGCCGCAATCGCCCCACACGTCGCCCTCATACTGAAAAAAATCGACTATTCATCAAGTAGAGATCAATTGAAATCACTTTAAAAATATACATATTTCATGTATATTTGCCGAAAAAATAAACGAATAATGTGGAAATATTGATTGAAATTACTCCGAGCAAACATTTAGGCAAATCATGACTATGTGAGCTGCGAATTACATCAGCAATAGATTGCGCAATACGGGTCTCCTCTTCATTTCACACACACTCTCGTCACACAACCGGTCGCGATAGTGTGCGAAATGAAGTTATTGCGTACCCTGATCAGCATCCCGGCCTGACGGAACTATCGTTTCTACACACACGTACCTGATGAATGGTGGGCTTGCTCCATCCTCCGAATGGCTGGAATGCACCGAAGCCGGGCTGAAAGGATTAATCAAAATCAACACAAGCCAGGAGACAAAACAACAACAACATCATCAACAACAGCAACAAGAAGCTTACGTCGTAGTTGTAGTTAGCCCACCAGAGCGGATACTGCGCGACGCCGTTCCACGATGTGCCCACGATGTTCTGCCAGTTCCAGTTGTTCGAGTAGATTCCAATCTGATCATGAACAATATGTGTGTTTGCAAGAAGACGTCAGCTCCTCGAGCAGCATGCTCTCTCGCCTGTCTGTCTGGTTGAAGAAATATCATTGCGAAGACAGAGGGGGTTAGAGATAGATCACCGAATTGCCATCTCTAATTGAGGAAAACTCACGGAGACTCCCATTGATTGGGCCTGTGCTACCATGTCCAGGATGAACTGACGATTTCCGTTCTGAAAATACCATTTTTTTACATTTCTATAATTCACAAAAAGAGAACCAAGAAGGTGATTCATTTATTTGAATTTATGATGCGCATAATGTACTTTTATGCTTTGTGTAAGCATACCATGTCTGCGGGCCAGTTGTAGATCTCAATATCCAGCCAGAGCATTCCGAACTTTGCTCCCGAGTTGCGTAGCGCATTTATCGTGTTTGCAACCTGCACAGGATCGATTGGGCAAGGGGATTTTTTTAAAGTATATTAGGAAACGCTGGGGAGGATATAATGACGTTTGATCGATTTATCAATTGTTATTGAGCTCTTTTAGACCCATGATTGTAAAATAAAGAAAATATATTACCTGGGTCTTCGCGGATCCGCAAGAAGAGGCGTGACAGGGGAAGATGTACGCGTCGACAGCGCCCATTCCTGGAAAGACCACAATGAATTCAGGGGAGGAGTAGGGAGTTAGACGGGTCGAGACGCAACTATGAGACGTTATGGAAGAAATTGGGTAAGAAAAGGTAAAGGTGTATCCACGTCAAGCGATTTTACAGTCGTAAGACAACGCTAGGTGGGGCCCAATGTTAAGGTCAGCTGTTAGCTGTGAAAGGGATAGGACCGCCTCGTCTATCTCACTGCACCTCCGGCCCATGCGTTTTTGATATTTTGGATGCCTCCATTGTCAATGCCTCCGTTGCTCTGCCCGACGCGACCAATGTAGAACCAGTAGCCGTTGTTGGCCAGACAGTTGAAGCCAGACGAGGAGATGCCCTAAAAGAAACTGCAGAACTTTGCGAACTCGTTGAGAGCGACCGGAAATCGAAGAGATTTTGTATATCTGATCATTGCATCTACTCAATGGACAAATTGATGAAACTAACAGCGACGGTGTCGATTCCATAGACATCCGCGGAGGCAATGCCAGCGATGGCAAGAAGCACAAGGGCGATGCGGTTCATTACTTGAAAATGAACATACAATTAGAGATCGAAAAGAAAGTACACATGATTTGAAGGTCATTTTAGTAAGAAAGCAGCATAATGTTTCCATCATCACATTGCTCGAGTCCATTTGTCTCGTCTTTTATGCACGCACATGATTTCTGGCCTGCTCTTATCAATGTATCTTTCGCGTTAATGGCGCACCAAACAACGATTATGCCGATCCCACAGTGGACTCTGTTACTCCGATGCGCATTCTTCTTGGCGTCTTGGGCTCGTGAAATGAGCCTCCGTCTCTTCATTGCACATACTCTATGAGCCGCTCTAGTGGCGATAGAGTGTGAGGAATGAACACACTACATCAAGCATTTCGAGCTCTACGACCTTCTTATCTGTTTCTTTCGCACGTGATCGCTGGTGCTTGATCGTTTTGCATCATTTTCTGATGTTTTGTGATCGAGACGAAAATGAACTCAACAGTCCGGATCTTACTTTTTTTTCAAAGTGATAAATCTACTTTGTGATTTGCGAGAGCCGAACCAGTGCCAAAAAATGAATTATTTACGCAATAGGAAAGGGACCGTTTATCAGGCATAGGTCGCTAGATTACATATTCGAACAAATATTTCAAATTACGGATCGTGAAATATTTACAGACGGACTGTTATGATCATGTTCACTTCGTATCTATATCGAAAAAGACGACGACAATCGCAAAAGATCATGTACGCAAAGAAAGAGATAAGGCGCAAGCTTGCTCGATATGAGGAGATCGGAATGTCACGGCCTGTCCACTTCAACAGGCAAGCGAAGCCGGGTCTAATTCGCAGAAGAAGCATTTTTTAGTGAAATGGAAAAAATCCCTGTGAATATATTTCTGACGGTGCTCACAGGATGAAGCATGTTATTCATTCTTCACTTGAAACTTTTTTTCGAATGAGGCAATTTTCGGATAGAATCAAGTCTCTTGGGATCGCGTTGATGATTTCAGAGTGAGATTCTCTACCATCACGCAGCAGAATCAATTGTACGAGCGACGACAAAATTGAGTGCTTTATTACTTGTAAATAATAGAGCACTCAATTTGCTCGGTTGTTCGTTGAACCTGCTGTGGTCTCTAGACACGTAATTTCTGTTATTCGCCTACGATTGTGCATTAGACGGCATCTTTAACGCAGCATGCTGTAATTTGCTGTCATTGATGTATATCGTCACTTAAATTCGATTTCGATTGGGTGATTCATTCGCAATTACTGTTTTTTCAATCGTTCACAATTTCTTTAACGAATACCTATTCTTGTGTGGCGCATAAAGATTTTTTTCTGTAGATGAATGCGACAGAATCAATTACGATAATTACAAGCAGTTTATACTTCATATTCGTGAGTTTTTTCTTACTTCGAGCATTCGCGTCGAATAACCTTGCGAATTACGAAAACACAAAAAAACAAAACACGAAAACTCAGCTACGAGAAAATATCCAAATGCTCAAACTTCTTATTCCGATTATTTGGTGAGAAATTTGTAAATGTAGTTTAAAGACGCAAGAACGACTTCATATTTAGGTCGGATACTTTGCTTGGGATGTTTGGAATTGTGTTCCTTTTCGTTGCAAAATTAGCGAGCATAGCGAGTTATTGAGGTATTCTCTGTATTTGATCGTCAACAAATAATTTATTTTCCAGGAAACGATCTACATTCTCTACATGCAAGGTATTTGTATGTCGCTCTGATTTCTGAAACGATTCAGGTTTGGGTTTTTTTCACGGAACATCGTGGCCATTTCAGGGTTCCAGGAAAGAGAACAATCGAAAGAGACGACTATTGTCTGCGAATCTGTCGACTGGCTCACTACTCGCATCGCACCATGACAAAGCAATCACAGAGGGGTGGTGAACACTCATATAGAAATTCTAAAAAAATAAGGAAAATGAATGAATTTCTCAAACGCTCTTTATTTGTTCTGTACTCACAGGACTACGAGCACGAACCAGTAAATCAAATATAAAAATAGAATGTACGTGCTGCTGCAGAAACCAAATCAATTAAGAATCAAAGCGTTGGAATGATTTATCATACATGAGCCACATAATTCGTTTTTGCATATTCAAGGATAGAAGTTCTTATCAACGTTACCGATGCCGCACGGACCTCCCACATCTCCAACGTACTGAAAGACTCGATTATTCATCTACCATCTACGAATCTGAATATCTACGAAAGTTTTTTGTAAAAAAAGTGAGATTAATATGCGAATATTGAGTCATAGATGAGCGGTGAATTGCATCACCATCCCGGGATCTAATCTACACGCAAACCTGATGAATTGCGGGCCAGGTCCATCCTCCGAAGGGTTGGAAGGCGCCGAAGCCGGGCTGGAAGGAGTGTATTTCGGGTGTTGTGTGTGTGTTGTGAGTAATATACGACGACAACAACACCACAACAAGCTTACGTCATAGTTGTAGTTAGCCCACCAGAGCGGATACTGCGCGACGCCGTCCCACGAGGAGCCCACTATATTCTGCCAGTTCCAGTTGCTCGAGTATACGCCTACCTGTAAGCACCACGACACTCGTCTAAAAATCTCAGAATATCGGCATAGACAAATACTCGATCAGAATACTCTCAGATCCCCTAGAGAGCGTTGCGAATTGAGACTAGCCACGTGCCGAATCGCCATCACAAAATAATAAACCTTCTGCGAGACAGAAGGGGATGGTCGGTTTTTTTTTAATTTTGACCGCTCTGATCGCAAAAGGACTGCCATAACTCACGGAAACACCCATCGCTTGGGATTGAGCGGCCATGTCAAGGATGAACTGACGATTCGCGTTCTGAAAATAAATAGTTTCCTGTACACTCACTACATGAGCTCTGGCGCTGCAAATTTTGCGTGGTTTGGTAAAAAAAATATATGAATATGTTGCAATATACAATGACTTTTCAATTCAGATATTGTGAGTGTCACCATACCATGTCCGAGGGCCAATTGTAGATCTCAATGTCCAACCAGAGCATTCCGAACGATGCGCCCGCGTTACGCAGTGCATTTATAGTGTTTGCAACCTGCAAAAATTGGATTCAAAAATCAAAAACAATGAGCTTTCTAGAGGAGGGAATCTCACCCATGCATTAAGCGCACTTTATTTTAGCTTACTTTCCCGAAACAAATAAGCGGAGCAACACCTGAGTCTGGGCGGATCCGCAAGAGTACGCGTGGCACGGGAAGATGTACGCGTCGACAGCGCCCATACCTGCAACAAAACCACCATCATCTCCTCCTGCTCGGTTAGGGATTGCTTTGTAGGATCTGCACTGATATGGTGCCCCCTGCATATTTTCGTGGTCCGAAATCTGAAACGGCAGTTGAGTAAATCTGAAAAATCTGAAACGGCCGTAGCCGTTGCGCTAAATGAAGACACATATCCGTACCTCCGGCCCATGCGTTCTTGATGTTCTGGATGCCTCCATTGTCAATGCCTCCATTGCTCTGCCCCACGCGGCCAATGTAGAACCAGTAGCCGTTGTTGGCTAGACAGTTGAATCCAGAGGTTGAGATGGGCTGAAAGTATAGAACAATAATCATGCTCATTTGATACACTGCTAAGCCTGTTGCTCACAGTTGAAGCTCTCGATAGAGCCTCCTCCTCACCTCCTGCTAAGGCTGAGAAACGATAGTACCAAGGTAATACAAAGGTAAAGATATATCCACGTCAACGCTAGGTGGAACCCACTGGTATGGCAGTGATTATTAATGTTGATCAGTCGGACCAGCTTTACTAATCACTACAATTCCCCCTCCCAAGGAGAATTGGAAGTGATGAGAACTTATGAGTACGTTGTTAACATATCCTGAGCATCTCGTATCTACCATGATTGTTGTGACCAATTTAATAACTGAATAAAACATACCTCGATTGTGTCGATGCCGTACACGTCAGCTGACACGATGCCAACAATGCCAACAAGCGCTAGAGCGATGCGATTCATTCCCTTGCGAATACAAAATTTTGAATAATGAAAAACACCTATGTGCTCGATTTGAAGTGCTCTCATACGAAAGTTGGTATGAAAGTAGCATGTCGTTGCCAATACCGCAAGCCAATTTGTCTTGTCTTTTATGCACGCGTTCGACTTCTGACCTGCTCTTATCACTGTTTATTTCGGTTTAGTGGCGCACCAAACAGCGATATGCTCGATCCCGTGTATACCCGTGCAGAGTCGATACGGGCCGCCGTCTCTTCACTTCACATACTCACTCTACAGTCGACCGTTCGATAGTCTGTGAAATGAAGAGACGGCGACTTGCGCACTCTAATCCCATGGTGTACTCTGTTACTCCGATCCTTGTCGTCGACCAACCATTGTTATCAATTTGTTTTGTCGATTGGTGAATGATAGTTTTGCATCATTTTCTGATATTGTGTTTTCGAAATGAATATGAGTTTTTGGTTTCTAATTGTGAGCATTATGATCTGTTCGGAGGTTACGCAAAGGTCGGCAATTTGTCTGTATTATTTTTTTTTAATAAACAAGGCAAATAGCACCTGTCATGTGATGAAAACAACGAGAAACACTGTTATCACACTCACTTCGAATATTAAATATCAAAAGACGACGACAATCGGAAAAGATCACGCACGCAAATATATTGATAAGATGTTGCGCGATGAGATCGGAATGTTAGGGTCGAACAACCTCCACATGCAAACAAAGATCCAATTTGCATCAAACAAATATGTAAACAAAAAAATAGAAACATCAACATGAAAGCTGAGAAAAATCTTAACACCATTCAGGTCATGATTCTTCGAACCTGATGATCAGTTTACTACTCGCATCGCATAATGACAAAGCCATCGTGTGATTGTTAAAGAACTATTGAAAAAAATGGAATAATTGAAAACATGAAATAATTAAATGATTCTTCAAATACATTTCGTTTATTTTATTCTACATTCACCGAAACACCATCAAATAAATTGATTCTTCATTAAACTTCCGTCACAATGAATTCTTATTCGAGGTGCTCGAAATCTTAGAAATAGTCGTCGATTTATTTACTCCCAAGATGAGAAGAACGGTCCTGAAAACAATTTTTCACATATCGATATTTTTTTTCAAAATTATGAAACCTTCAATCACTAAAAATTAGTTAACCGGTGCCAGAAATCTATTTCACTGAATGCGATTCAAGGGACCACCAATCGAGCAGTCATTGTGATGAATTTGCAACACCATTCTTCATCCTCTCTGATAATTCACTCATGATCTGAAAAGTACCATCATGGACGACGACTCGAGAGCGGGATTGCGGGCGATGTCGAGAAGGCCGATTAGGAGTGTGACCGCAGAGATGGAGAGAATGAACGGAAGCATCGCTTGTGCGGTCAGCATCTGAAATTGTGATTTTTTAAAATTTATAATTAAAAATATGCCAAATCGTCATATGAAAGCAAGAAAATCACCGTGACAAAAGTGCGATGCATTCGTTTGCTCTTCTCGCTGAGCGTAGCCGACTGGCGCATGAGAGACGACAGAGTTTTCGACCTAAAGACTGTGAACTAAACTGAATAAAAATAGACGACGAAAAATGCTTGCCTGTGTAAAAAAATGGCCAAATGAGCACTACTGTGGTGATGAGCGTGAAAATGGACTAATTGCTGTATGTCTCTAATTCCTGCATAATTAATGGTTTTAGTGAAGCAAAAAAACAGTAAGAAGTGCGATCTGATAACAATATTGTTTCTTTTTCATATGTTTAAATAATATGAAAGTTCTGTTATCAAACATACGGTATAGGGGAGTGGAACGGGCCATGAACGCAAACGATGAGAGCTAGGGCCGTCTTTATGGAAGGTGTCTTTCCTTCGATGGCCAGTAGACAAAAAGCGAAGGACGCGTGCAAGGAGTAGAACTGGACGATTATATTATTGTTTTTTGACATCAAATAAATACATCCAAAAAGACCATGGTCTATGGCCGTTTAAAAAATGAATAGTTCAAGCCCTTAACCAGCGACAGCAAATAAAAAGCATAGAGAATAGGCAGACTGTAAGGGTCTTCAAATCTTCCAACCTGCATGGAATCTCCACCGATGGCCATAGTAAAGAAGAAATAGCAGACGCTGGAGGAAATGTAGGTGCACGGACCGTACGATATGAAATACACCGACCATCCGTGAAGGATTATGCTGAAATTGGGTTTTCGAATGAGTTTTTTTGCGCAATAATGAGACACAAATGTTCGCTTAGAACACGGAAAAATTGCATATCGAATTGTGTTCTTACAATTAGCTGAAATTTACCGCTGCATCGCCATCGCGCCTCCCACAGCAGTGAACATATCTGCCAAAGCATGGTACTTGATCATAATGCCGAAGGTGGAGAATTTGACGGGCGTATGGCGGTAGATGATGAATGTGAGCAGCATATTGAAGGAGATAGAGAAGATTGAGACACACGACTGTATGACAATGACGAGTTGGTGTAGCGTCGACTGGTTGGAATAAACACTCTGCAAAGCCAGACACACTCGGTAATAATAAGACAATGAATACTGTGTTGCATGTGAATACAGAAAACTGAGGGAAAAATGGATTTTATGAGAATATATGGAGTGAGACAATGCTTACGTCAAGAACTGTTTTTTCTTCGAATTAGTTCTCATCCGGGGAAACGATCCAGGAATCAAAATTGAGAGTGTGTGGGTGTGTGTGATTTTTTATGTGAAATCGTAATCCTACCGCTCTATGAAAGTGGAAAATCTAGTAATTGTTCTTGTATCTCCATCTTTGATACGTATGAATTATTCGTTATTCTCATAGCTGACCATATTGTATTCTTTGATACAATCCGAAAAATCATAACAATTGTGATGCAAAAGAAAGACAATATATACGGTAAAAATTATATTTGCATGGGTCTTCGTTTAAAGGTGCTTGAATTGGTTACTGAATATAATTACTTTAGATGGAATTGGTCCCTTTCTTGTTTCGATGAATATCTTCTTTTGTACTCCTTTTGAACGAAATAATGAAGTATTTTATCTTTTCGAAATTTCAGATTATTCTGGAGGTCTTCACATCGGAACGATGCTTGAATTCCATCGAATCATGAAGTGCTTGCTGTCCGTGCCATCCGGCATCCAATTTATGGTCCAATTCTGAAAAAAAATCATTTTGTTCTCACCGTATTCTTTTTGATTTCCTACCCTGGCCGTCTCGCCGAAGCCAAAGCCATACGGTGAGTCTGTTGTGTCATCGATAGTGACTCTGAAATTATTCATTCCAGTAAACCGCATCAATTAAAATATTAGATATCTTTATAGAGGACGGAAAGCAATGATCACACAGCCCCGCTCCCCAGTTAGTGGAACTATTGCAAGCACTCTGCGCCATAAACGTACAGATCGATTCCGTCGTAGTCTCTGTCCCGAATCACGACCGGATTCGTCTCGTTCGTATTGGTAACTACATTGAAGAAGGTAAATTCTTGCCTGCAAAAAGGGCATTCAGGCGAGAATGATTAGCACTATGGACTCACTTTTCACTCGCAATTTCACCGTGAAACCATGAGGTGAAATCGTAGAGACTGGATCGATATGGCTGCAACAATAAAAAAGGTTCACTTCCTGAGCTCAATTTACAGTAGTGAATATTTATTTCGTCGATTTCTATGAAAGTAATATCAAAGTGCGCGCTACCTGCTTGTCGGTGCAGCCGTGGTAGCCCGGCGATCCCATCCAGCCACATCTCTCAAGATCGCGTATGTTCGCTAAAGTGCAAGTTATTCCTGATTTCAATAACAATAAAACCTTGGCTTCATATAGAAATTATTTATAAATTGCTCATAGAGGATAAGAATCAAAAACGGAAGTCGATATCTTTTTTTATGAAATGCAAGAGATTCCTCACTGATTCCAATGGTCGCCGTGAGATCGCCGGGCGGAACTTCGAACTGGTTCAGATTATAGTAATTATACGAAACCGAGACGATGGGGCCGTTGACCTCGAGCGTGAACCCGGGGAAGGGACCGTACCTGAGCACTGCCATTATTTAAAAAAAAATGCCTAGTATGATATATCAGTTGGGCCTATTTATAAAATAAAATATCATAAATGAACTCACTCTAGGTAGTAGAGATTATAGCAAGCGAGAGTTGGCGCTTCTCCGAGCGCGTCGAATCCGGCCATTCGAGCGAAGACGGATTGCGGCTGAACGATCAACATTATAGCTCGACATATGAGCCACGGTCTCTTCACTTCACACACTCTTTCGCCCGCTTGAATAATAAAACCGTGCTCATATTCTAATCAGCACTGTCAGAGAAAAGAATCCCTCTTTTCGTTCCACGTGCGCTCGCGTCACTCTGTGGGAGCAAGATGATGTGATTAGCTATCCTACTAGATCTCATGCCGTAGAATGGGAGACTCACAGATCCGGCCAGCGCTCCCTCGTGACGGGCCTGAGTGAGGGTGAACGGACGGGCACTCATCACGGTTATCGCTTGAACGAAAGTGGAGACGGGACGATGGAAACCGTCGGCCTCGTAGATTTCAGCCGACGCGACGATATCTATGAAGAGTATGCACAAAAATTCAAAATGCATTCGACACATTTCAATCTCATATTTCAATAAATTCTCGATGCAGTGCGTTCACCAAACAAAAATCAAATATTTTGATGCACCGAAATTCTCGGCGACTGCGCGCCTCTCAGGCGGATGCATTGAAAACTAACAACCGGCTTGGTTGACAACGTAGAGCACGAGAGGGCCCGCGGCCAGTTGAGAGTTTGCGTTGACGATTGTGAGCGAGGACGTTTTCTGAATCAATGTATCTTCAATGATAGGAAATCTCTCGAACGTACGGTGACTTCGAGATACGCCTTCCGCTTTGTCGAGGGATCGAGTAGAGCTGCGACATCGGCCACGCTAAAATGCGCCAACATTTACTCGTACTCAACAAAAAAAGGAATGTTCGTTGTGGTTGGTTCACAATTTCTATGGAAGAGCTAGTTCAAGTGAAACAAACCTAACGAATCCCTTGGAAGTTTGAATGAGGATATTGCTAGCGAGCTTTTTCGATTCATCGGTTATGGAGGCGTAGATGTGGCATGAATCTTTGCACAAGCCGTCGATCGTCACCTAAAATGTGTATACTTCGTAAAGCCACAAGATAACCTCAATGACTTACACTGGACTGCCCCTGGAAATCGAACTCATCATAGATGCGGCTATGGTTGAAGTCGACTCGGGCTTCTCAAACAAAAAAATAACATAAAAAATATTGAAAAATATAGTTGCAAACGAACTGACCTGTCAAGCACAGAAGAAAATAGCAAAACACTATTCCCTTTGCGACCATTTTCACTCCAGTCGATTGAAGACTGATAACGGAGAAGCGTTTTTATAATCTCCATCTCAAGCTCTTTCAGGTGCTCGATTACTCAACCAGCCTTATCGACGAACAAAACAGAGAGGCCCAGAGATCTGTTACGACCTGGATGAAACTAGGTAGACTACGGATGGTCAGAACAGTGAAACGTCATCTCCATTTTTTTTTAGTTTCAAAATAAAATCTCTTAAAAAGTGCAAAAAAATAGTTCTTCGTTGATCAGTTTAAAAAAAAGATCAGTTCCAGCGTGGTGGCTGACAAATAACGATTCGTCATTTCCGAATGGTCCGAAATCCGGATTATGCAATTTGGCGCACAGTGTCTAGGATGATCTCGTCTGCACAAACTACGGAAACGGCGATAAGAGATGTTAGTCTTGGGGAATGGTTACTATTGAGAAAAGAAATGAAATGATGGAGAGTGTTGCGCTCTGGTAATGTAACGCTCTGGTAATGTATGCCTACTCGCATCGCAATAGTGATGACAATCAAGCACGCCATCCTCCTCATTTGGATTACTTTCTCCAGACAGGTCTGACAGACGGAAGAGTGTGCAAAATCAGGATAGTGGCTTGCCAATTTGTCGTCACTACATCACATCATGGCAAGGAACTCAAAGGGGGGGGGAGGGATATTCTGAGACGCACTATGAAAATCATACAAAAGGGCCGAAAAAAATTGAGCAATTTTAGTACAGACTTCATTTATTCTAAATAAAACGAAACAACGCTTCATTAATTCTCTAATTATTAATTATAATATGAGACGAATCGCGAGATAATCGACCACCCCGCGGCAGTATGCAAAAGTATTTCTGAAAATTCTAAAAAAAATATGGTATGTACTTTCGATGATGCTCTTTCAAACTGCGCTTCAGGAATTTTGATATCGCTTTTTATTTTCGAGTTATGGTAGATCAAAGATCAAGCACTCAGTGAATTTCAGTGAAATTGGCTTCACAAAATTTTTCATAACTCGGTTTAAAATTCAGATAGAGACTCATTCTAAGTTGCAATCGAGTGAGATAAGCTCGGACAACATTTCTGAAAAATAAAACTCATTCCTGGTCGATGCGCTCATGCGGTGCGGTCTGGTGACCAATAAGATAGGCTAACTGTGGAAATAGGAATTACCGAAAAAAGTTAGTGTGATTTTTTTGAAGCACCTATATATACCTCTAATATCGCAGAAAATCAGAAAAATCGGAGGATGGGAAAAAAAAGAGCGCATGTTTTGGTCCGACGGGCCAAGAATGAGTTTCATGAATAATTGTTTACGCAATACAATTTGAACCCAAACAAGTTTAAATTTGTTGAAAAATAATATAAAAATGGTAAAAGGAACTTTATCCCACTTTTGAAGGTCAAAATTTGAAGAAAACATGCGATTTCACTCTTCATTTCTCCTCATTTTCATGATCTCCTGAAATGGTGTTCATGCTCTTTTCATTCTATTAAAAAATTACCCTAAGATCAATTTTCCGTGTAGAATTCGAAAATCTGTATTAGAAAGTCGTATCTTCAAACCCCTTCTATTCCCAATAACATTCTTTCCCCGTCACGAGGTTTGTGAAAACTCATGATTTACCCTGTAAGATCAAAACATTTCTGTGGAGAACGTAAAAGGTTGTGATACAACTATTTTGAATCGAATTATTTTATTCTGATGTTTTTCGTGACAATAATGGTAACAACAATATTCATTTTCCGATGTTCTTGCGCTTTCTCCCTGCTGGATTCTCCTCCTTCTCGAAAATTTCATCTCTGTGGTCGAGAATGAGAGCTCGCACAAACTCTTCATCATCATCACTGTCACTGAAATTCTCTTCATCGCCTGATTCTTCATCACTCGATCCATCCATAGATTGATTAGGGGTGCTAGGGGGCTTTTTCTTCTTCACTGATGTGGAAGGTTCTTCTTCTTTCTTCAGTAATCCTCTGATTAAAGACTTGATTTGAGTGATAGAAAGTCTGTTCCTTGGTGAAACAATCAGCTTTCCATCTTTCCCTCTTGCTTTCTTCATGTAAATTTCTGCTTCGTGGGGATTCACTTTTCCTTGCTTCCTCTTTTCCGCAAAGTATTGGCGAATCAATACACGAGCTGGTTGGTCGTGATTATTCCTCTCCTTTGGTTTACGAAGAGCCCATCCTTGCGGAAGGTTCGAATGGCTGCTATGAACGGCATCGTTTACCAGGGATTGTATGGGTGTAGTCGTGGCATTCGAGATAAGGGAGAGGGAAGCCATCTCAATGCAATAGTCGTGCATTGTCTTGCGTTCGAGTTGGTATTCGTGCTTTCCGGAGAAGAGATGCCTTTCGAGCTGGTGGAAAGAGCGATACTCTTTGATGCACCCTTCCTCCCAGCAATGAAGCATTCCAGAAGATGATTCTTCTTTGACGGTCTTAGTAGATTCCATCGATCGTTTTCGATGAGAAGTGCTTGTCAGCCAGAAGAGGTCATATCGTCCGTCCGGGCGTTCATATCGTCCGGGCAAATCGCTGGAAGGTGTTTATAAATGGATAAATATGTCTAAATACATACGTGTTCCGACTTTTAGAAGAGTTCTTCTTTTTATCCTCCATCGGATGCTGTCTGCTTTGTTGACCAGATTAATCGTCCGGTCATTTTTCAAAATCGGATGTAGACCTCAATTTTATTATTTAGAGAAGCGAACTACATTGATTGTGTACCTTTATGTTCAGGGAAAGAACAGACAATGTTTCCATCACGAGTTCTAAAATTTCTCCAGATTGGATTTCTCCAGTCTCGTAGGAAAACTTTCAGATGTTGCTCACATATTTCATAATTCGCAGAATCCTGAATTTCCTTCAGTGATGAAGTATTTCGGTTTTAAACTCACTTGGCTACTCCAGTCTATGTTGAACTTTCCGATACGGGACATGATCAAATCCGCTTCATTCGTACAGCCGAGTAGATCAGAAACTTCATAATTTTTGTTGCCAATTACAGATAGTAAACTAGAAAAAATTGATGAATGAAAAATTTAAAATAAGAATTAGGAATCAGATGAAATTGCACCTTAGATGTTTGCCTTCACAATTTTTAATTCTCATTGGAAGTTCTTCCGAATTGCCAACGGAGCATGACCTTAAGCAAATTAAATCATTCTTTTTTTAATTTTTGCACACAATTATGTAGAAAATATAATTTATAAATTTTACCTTGTGTGTGGTTCTTTAACTTGAGGTTTTTTCCTGTTCGTGTACAAGTCAGTTGCACGTGCAAAATAGTACACTTCATTAAGTGGAGCCGTGAATCAAATTTCATCGACACCCTGATTTTGAACATTTAATGAATGACAAAAAAATGGTATCTTACATTCATCAATATTCCTTGGCTTGCCTCGAACGCCGAACGAAATGCAATATTGACAGCATCCGACGTGCTGATTTCTTCTTTTCTATTATTCCGTTCTATGCCAAGAAACGGAAGTACCTATAAACATTGGTTATCAATAGTCTAATTAGTTTTAGTACTCACTATTTTCTTTTTCTTCAATTCTGCCGTCTTTGAAAACAGCGTATCGTAGCAGTGCTTCAGCTTTCCGCGATCATCCGAAGACAATTTAGATGGATTATCAAAGATTGGCATCACAATGTGAACAATTTCTACAACATACGTGATATTTTAAAAAATATCTATTTATTCCATGCGTACCTTTGAAACGTGACTTGAGCTTGAACGGAGGAGACTCCAGAATCAAACCTTCTTGTAGAGGAAGCACCACGTTCTTTCGACAATATTCGTCGAGTTCTTCTCCGGCGGTGTTCCAAATAGCTTGAGCTATTTCTCCGACTGACAAATAATTTTTGAAATTTTATTAAAAGTAAATAAAACACTCACGTGGATTCATTTGAGAATCGACCTCGCATACCACAATATCTCCTTGATGATTAACACATTTCTCCTTACGAAGTTTTACTTTCGACATTATCTGAAATGCACAATTATTTCTTTGGAAAAATTATGAAAAATAATACAATTAACTATACGAAAAGATAAAAAGGAGGGGAAAATAAGACTGGCTACCCTCCTCCACGGACTGGATAAAGACTGGAAGTCAGGTCATCCAGCCAAAAGATCAGATCGGAGGGATTAGAAAGGAAGCCGGATGTAAGCAGCAATTTATCAAAAGAACGGAACGATATCTGGAGTTCAAATCTGAAGAATGCCCAGAGGGTAAAAGAACCCACGGTGCCCAACGACTATGATAAATTTTGTTCGCGAGCGAAACAATTGAGAAAAGCAAATAACGAAAATTCAGAAAATAAATATTAGCACTACCACGATGTAAAAAAATGAAATTAGAAATGAAAACAGTGCAATACAATACAGAAAAGACAGACCTATATTTTTTCACAAAATTAATTAATCGTAGAAAACTACAATTTAATTGGGTTTGAAGGGCATTTTATGAGTTTGCACAGTTCCCCCTGGTAGGGAAAGTGTGTCATTGGGTATATGTGAGGCTTGATGAAATGACTTTCTAATGCAGATTTTCGAATTCTACACGGAAAAGTGATCTCAGGGTAATTTTTTAATAGAATGAAAAGAGCATGAGCTCCATTTCAGGAGGTCATGAAAATGAGGAGAAATGAAGAGTGAAATCGCATGTTTTCTTCAAATTTTGACCTTCAAAAGTGGGATAAAGTTCCTTTTACCATTTTTAGATTATTTTTCAACAAATTTAAACTTGTTTGGGTTCAAATTGTATTGCGTAAACATTTATTCATGAAACTCATTCTTGGCCCGTCGGACCAAAACATGCGCTCTTTTTTTTCCCATCCTCCGATTTTTCTGATTTTCTGCGATATTAGAGGTATATATAGGTGCTTCAAAAAAATCACACTAACTTTTTTCGGTAATTCCTATTTCCACAGTTAGCCTATCTTATTGGTCACCAGACCGCACCGCATGAGCGCATCGACCAGGAATGAGTTTTATTTTTCAGAAATGTTGTCCGATCTTCTCTCACTCGATTTCAACTTAGAATGAGTCTCTATCTGAATTTTAAACCGAGTTATGATAAATTTTGTGAAGCCAATTTCACTGAAATTCACTGAGTGCTTGATCTTTGATCTACCGTAACTCGAAAATAAAAATCGATATCAAAATTCCTGAAGCGCAGTTTGAAAGAGCATCATCGAAAGTACTTACCATATTTTTTTTAGAATTTTCAAAAATACTTTTGCATACTGCCGCGGGGCCCTGATAATAGGCGATTCTCTCGCGATTCGTCTCATATATTGATTCTTCAATGGCATTTTACGCTGTCGTAAATGATGAGTTCATATTCGTGATTTTTGAAACCGTTGTCGATTTGACTCCAAAAAGGAGGAATACATTTCTGAACATTCTTCATTAATGTCAGATTCAGGATTGAAAGAAATTAACTTTCTCGATATAATTTAGCCGATAAATAATGTCCAACCTTCTATAATGTTCGACAAATGAGAGGACGATAATAGGCGAACACATTGACATCATGTCGCCGAACTATAAAGCTTCAATTACTGTGTCAACTCACCCCGTTCGTCATTTCACTGGGAAATCAATTACTAAAGATGAGTGAACTTGCTCTGAATCCAATCTTATCCTTCAGTCCACAATCCACCATTATTTGAGCAGGCAGGAAGCATGATTCGCACCTTCATCTTGTCACTCTTATAACTAGATCGGAGGAGCAATGCAAGTCCTGATCGTTCGTTCTGGGCGTCATAATCGCCAATGTACGTATCATACATACCATCACACCCCCAGAAACGAACTAACAACCACATCGCACCATTCAGATAACCATTGTTTGATTGATTACACCCGAAGAATGCAAACGCAACAACCCACCAACATGCTGTCAGAATATGAATAAAGACAAAGAACGAAAAAGTTCGTTCTGAGCCCTATAATCAATATCTTACCATCATCGAGGAGGATTCGAGTGCGGGATCGCGAGCGATGCCGAGGAAGCCGATGATTACTGTGATCGTCGAGATGGACAGTATGAGCGGCAGCATCGCTTGCGCGGTCAGCATCTCAAATGATAACAGGATATCTCATACCATTCTTTTGGAAAATCTCATACCAAGGATTTGTTTTTATCCTGCACAAAAATCCACCAAGCTAATTGGAGATTCACCGTGACAAAAGTTCGATGCATTCGCTTGCTGTTGTCGCTGAGCGTGGCCGACTGACGCGTGAGTGAAGAAAGGATTCTCCATCTAAATTGACAAACAAATTTTATTAGATAATACGAAAATTGATTTTCATTAAAAAATTTACCTGAGTACAAAAATGGCCACATAGGCGGGCCAAATCAGCCCGATTGAGAAGAATAGCGTGGAAATGGCGGGAGAGTGCAGCAAGTCGCTGATACCTACAGACTGCGCCCATTAATTGCTGCGTTGCGCGCGCTTGCACGTCTGGGATCTAGTGTTTGGAAAATCTCGGAAAGTTTTTAGGAACAAAAATGGGAAGATCGAATTAAAATGGTATTTCAAGGGCTTCTTATTGCGAGGTTCTAGTGTGTGAAAATGAAGAAACATCGCTATGCAGATCTCCTCATTTACCATCGCAAGTTCTCTAATGGTGGCACCTGTTACAACGTGCTCGTATGGCATGTACTCGGGCAGTATCTCGTTCAGCATTCGGCGCATCACCTCGTCTTCATCTCGCGAGATGTAAAACGCTACCTGAGGATGTTATTGCACTCGTAATTTAAAACAATTAATAATTAGGTATAACGATAATGAAAAAATCATACTGCATAAGGGAGCGGAACGGGCACGCCGATGCATAAGATGATTAGGAAAGCAGTCTTCGTGGACGTCGACTTGCCTTCGATAGCGAGGAGGCGAAAGGTGAACGACGCAAGAAGGGCGTACAACTGGACAAGGAGAAAACAAATGTTTGAGAAAACGAATGTCTAAGGGAGTGCCGATGTTTTTAAATCTTTACCCAGAAATGTGCGGAAGATCATGGGAAAGCGAATGTCTAAGGGATTGTTATTTGTTTATATCAGAAAAGTTCGATAGCGCGTGGGAAAACGAGTACATGTCGATCGCCAGAAATTCATTATAACCTGCATGGAATCACCACTGATCTCTAACATGAAGAAGAAATAGCAGACTCCAGAGGAAATGAAGGTGCATGGACCGTATGAGATTAAGTACAGCGACCATCCATGTAGGATTAAGCTGAAATTTCTCTGTTGCAGTCGGACTTCTTGATCAATATGTTTGTGCATTCGAACATTAGAATGATGGCGTTAGTAAGTGCTCAAACGAAAACGACGTATGAACGGGGGGAAACTCAAACTCATTAACGAGAATCAATCGATAAACAAATATTGTGCACGAACCGCTGCATGCCAGCCGCTCCTCCAACAGCGGTGAACATATCGGCCAGTGCGTGCCACTTGATCAAAATTCCGAAAGTGGAGAAATTCAAGGGCGTACGGCGGTAGATGACGAATGTCAGTAAAACATTGCAGAAAATCGAGAAGAATGAGACGCACGCGTGTACGGCAATAATCACTTGGTGTAACGTCGACTCCATGGATCCTGAGATGGTTGGTTGCGACACTTTAGTTACGCCAGGCAGCGCAGAAATAATAAGGAAGATTGGTACGAACTCCGGATAAGTTTCATTCAGGGACCAAGAATGAAGCATACTCCTCATACTTTTTTACTGCTCTTCCTACCTTACGCGAACATGCGCGCAAGGTAGTGAAGGGACTCATATGTAAAAATAAATTCACCGCCGACTTCGACGAAACACGAACACTTCCCTAGAGAAAAGGCTTCTGAATAAAATGATTATATTTTCCCAAATCATCTCACGCATTACAGGCAGTGAGAAAGTGGCTAGACAGAGTGCTCTTTTCAGAAATCGCTTAGTATTAGAGAAAGCTATCAACAAGAGACATCAGTGACATGAGCTTCTAATGTATTGCGCAGTGTACCAGTAGCAAGACAGTCTACCATATGTTCTTTTGTGCTATCTTTTACGTTTTCACTCAGAAAAATATTCAGATATAGCCGATAGCAAATCAACCGAAATTGTATTCTATAATACAAAAAATGAAGGATTCATGGTATTGCTTGAGAAGTATTGTCTGTCTGTTAGTGCATGTCTGCGGTACCTTCCCATTGAAGAACAATAATATTATGCGAATTTCTCCTCTTCACTGTTTTTCTCCCCGTTTTCGCAGGATCGTGTAATAAACATAACGAACGATGCTTGAAGTGTATTTTCACAGAACGTTCCCTACCATTATCGTGAGATTATTTCCTATTCCACACGTAGTTGACCTTTGACGAACTGAGTGGAGAGAGGAGGGAGGAATAGGCAGGGAGGAGGCTAGTATTCCTGCTCTCCTTTCCCCTACCACTTCCCTTCCTCTCTCCCAGACAATAAATGTCTCGCTAACCAGCAGATTAAGTTTGCTGTGCATTTGAAACGCACGATACGTAATATAACGTTACCCGTATCCTATGTTTCGCGTGGAAGTCAGCTCAATCTGGACTCATAACGTTGCATTAACACTCAATAATCCTTCCAGTCCTACCAGTTGTAAATATTTAGTGAGCTATGGGAAAGCGATTGATAACCCATAGCGCATCTGAGCAGAATACAAACTAGAGGCAATGAAGTCGGTTTGGGAAAAACATTCTTGGTAAATATGATGCATAAATGGGCAGACTCTAATTGGAATGTAAAGCATTTATTGGAAATTATTCACACAAGCCTTCGTTGGCTCTGTAGTAGAAGACGGGTCCGAAAAAGACGGTTCTAGAAAGGTCCCAAAAATGAAAGAAAGGTCCCAAAAATGAAAGAAAGGTCCCATGATAGAAAGGTTCCAGCGTATCATGAAAATAGAAAGGTCCCATAGGATAGAACGGTCCCAAAATTGAAAGAAAGGTCCCAAAATTAGGCAAAAAATAGAAAGGTCCCTTGGGTTCAAAAAAGTATGACGAGGCAGAGAAAAATAGAAAGGTCCCATGCAGATAGAAAGGTCCCAAAAATAGAAAGGTCCCAAACACATCATTTGAAAATAGAAAGGTCCCAAAAAGTGTGTTGAAAAAAAGAAAAGTCCCAAAAATTGCATTTGAAAATAGAAAGGTCCCAACGTAGGAATATTAAATAATGATAAAGAAGAACATAATTCAAAAAAATACCGTTGGTCCTCATTATTTTTATTTTGTGTACAGTTAACTTTATTGCATAATGCGTTTGGCACCATTTCCAGGCGTTGGAC
>LS488619.1:139279-154362 GCA_900490705.1 Pristionchus arcanus | reverse complement strand
CTGTCCCTTCCTGGGATCAGCATCTATTGCAACTTTCGACTAGTGCAATGCTCCTTCCTGTACCAAGTGTTCTCCTTTGAGTCCACTCCCATATTGATCATTCTTTGATCACAGATCGATTTCTCATAGCGTACCTGCTGGCTGGATTATTGGGTCTTTCACCTCACAGTACCGTCCATCGTCCCCGTGGTTACGGTCTGCCAGTACAGTCTCACATTGTTCTGGAAATTCCATCCAGTATGCGTAGTTCTCCGGGAACTTGATACGCTCGACTACTGCACATTCTCCTCGAATGTTAACACCGGTTCAACTTCAGAACCGTCTACCACCGATTTTAGTCGAATTATCGGGGTTCGAGCAACTTGACCACTCGTTACTCTTCCTGTGTGTCATATTACACCACAGGATGCTCTGTGAATCTTGAGTACTTTAGCATCACCAAACTGATTGCTCTTAGTCTACATTCAACAGAGTCTTTCCATCACCTCTGTTACTGCCCTCAGCAGAACAGTTAACCACTCTATCAACTGTTCACATCCTGTGACAGTGATCGCCAAATTCAGTTTCTCTCAGCAGTTGCATCACTGCATTACTTCTTGTGAAACAAATAATTGCTCACTTTGTTCCATTATTACACTTCCTGTGCAATAATCGTATGCTTCCACTTGATCAGTAGTCAACGGTACACACGCTGTCAACTACTCATGCTTCTCCATTAATGCTGATTCTCCAACAATATTCAGATATTACAGCAATTCGGACGGTCTTTTATCCAATTGCACTGAATTTCGTCATAATGATGCTGTGCACCTCGCACTCTGATAATCCTCCACGGAAATAGCATGACTACACCTCGCAATCAGCCTGAGTGAACGAAAAGATCACTCAAATATCAGACAATCATTAATCACTCGTGACTCCTCTTCCTCCTCATCAAAATCTCATGAAACCACTTGGAAATGCACGAAAAGTATCCACTTTCCTTCAAAAAGTGGCACACTCTGGTGTCTTTCGACTACCAACTGTATCAGCCACGCTGATTACTCCTCGCTGCACACAGGACACTCATGCCTCATAACTGCGCCGAAGCGTCTTACGTTATCCACTGGTTATTACTGATTTCATCACTTCCTCGTAATTCATCCGAATTTGCAGCTACGCCTTGCACAAAATGAAAATTTGGCCATAGCTTCCGCCGCATCGTATGAAAAATGAGCGCCGACGAAGGCATTTACTCAATCAACAACAGGGTGACAATCGTTAGCCACCCTCGACACAAGTGTGACAGTCGTTAGTCACACTAGGAACACAGTCGCATTTGGTCGAGAAATTGAACGAGTGATCAAAGTTGATCCGAGAATAGAGTTGCTTCAGTCGGAGGGATGGAAATAACTGCCTGGAAGTAGATTAGGACACGAAACATGACAAAATAACTAAGGAAAACAACACAAAACTACGCAAAATATTCAGATTGCGCGCGCGGAGCAAGTCAAAAATCCTGAACGCCAAAATGTTATGTATGAAGGCCGGTTTAGGACTGACCTCCATACATTTGTGGTGTGTGTATTAAATATGCGTGGAAGAAAGGAATAGTAATACTAGAGTTTATTACATAAGGAACAATAATAAGAGAGAATATGGCTAGTGGAAAGGTAATGGGCTAGATGGTGGTAAGGATAGACCGCACTCCATTGGGACCTAGTACGGGCCAGCGGCTACCACCTAAGCTACCAACCATCATGGTTACATGGGAACCCAACTCGCAAAGCTCGGCGAGAGAGGACAATCACGTTACAACAGGAAACTTCGAGAGTAACATGATACGCAGCCAAACTTGGCTGCGTGGCTGTAATGCAGGTTAACGATAATGCTTACAGTATACTTCAAAGGGGTGTTGTGCTAAGTCAGACACATGACTAATGGCTCTACACAGCAATTATTAATAGAACACGTTCCAAAATCTTATGGACGCTGTTTTGATTGAATTCCGAGGGAAAAATTTAAAAAGGAAAGATCTCCGAATGCGAATTTGTCAGCGACTCGTGAGTGAAACCGTCGCCCAATCGATGTGGGTTTTTTGTATTTGCGTCTCCATGAATGGAGATACAAACACAAAACTATATTGCTATTCCGATTTTCTTGCAGTGTTTTACATGATACTGCAAGCTTCTTCTCCAAAATCATTCTTCTCATAAAACTTTGTCAGCTTTATTGAACGATAAAATGCAGAAATCACAATATTGGATTGCAAAAGAAGATCAGCAAAATTACTACGCTGGCATCATGTCCATTTCGAGTTTTCGGGAAAGAAACGAAACAAAGATACAATTGTTCTCAATTACTAATGTATGTACCATTACTGGCATTGCGCCATAACAAGACATTCTTGTGAAATATGCTTGAACTCACTGATGGTACGCAGAAAGTAGTACGAGGAAAGAAATGTAAAAAAATAGAACAATTTTCGAACAGACGAAATATTCATTTGTCTTGATTCATCAGTGGCGTTCTGACTTTCGTTCATGATGAGTTCTTTTGCGATACGCTTGAGATTTTGGAAACCTTCGATGTCACTCCTATCATTAACAGGACTGTCCTGAAAAAATGAGCATTGAGTTGCGATACAGGACTCAAGATTTTTTTTAAAAAATAATTTAGCTGTGAAACAATGACGAACCTTCTATAATGATCGACTAATGAGAGGACGATAATAGGGGAAGACATACACATCATGTCGGCGAACTAAAAAGTTTTATTTTGTTCGAAATGTTATTTTCGGTTCGATTTGTTGCTGCGAATGGTCATTCATGTTCCTCTCATTTCACAGTGAAATAAATCTCCAAAAAAGGGAGTGAACCCGTGCAAATTGTCCTTCCAACATCGCCCCCACATCTACATTAGAGCTAATATTAGTGCTGATTCACGCATATTCATCAAGCATATTCTCTTGTCTCATGATTGGACGAAGAATGAACGACTCGTTCGTTTGAAAGGTTCGTTCTGGGCGTCATAATAACCTGACTTACCATCATCGATGACGACTCGAGTGCCGGATTGTGGACAATGCCGAGCAAACCGAGCATTAATGTTATCGTCGAGATGGACAAAATGCACGGCAGCAACGCTTGTGCGGTTAGCATCTGAAATTCCTTACATGAAAACATTCCTCATATTTAAGAGCGCCAACAATCAAATCGGTGCTAAATCCAAAACATAAAATCACCGTGGCAAAAGTACGATGCATTCGCTTGCTCTTCTCGCTGAGAGTGGCCGACTGACGCGTAAGCGATGCCATGATTTTCCACCTAAAATGAGATGAAAACAATGAACAACTGAACAACTAATATATAAAAAAATGCTTGCCTTAGGACAAAAATGGAAATATATGCGGGCCAAATGAGCCCGACTGTGAAGAATAGCGTGGCAATTGAAGGGGAATGCAGAACATCGCTGATTCCTGCAGACTGCGTTCATTAATTGGTGTGTCGTGGGTAAACCTCGAAAAAAAACTTCAAAAGGTACTAAATAATTAGGGACTTTTTGAATTTTTAGGATTCAAACTGTGATTTCAAGGGTTTCCAAACCGCTTGCGGTGTCTAGTAGTAATATTTAGCAGGCCGGCCGGTGACAGTGTCCGAATTTGATAACTTGTCAAGAGGATGGATACCTGTGACAACATGCTCGTATGGAAGGTACTCGGGCAGTATCTCATTCAGCATCCGGCGCATCGTCTCGTCGTCATCTCTCGAGATGTAAAAGCATACCTGAGGATGATATTTTACTCACAGTACCGTTCATAAATATGGTCCCAAATATCGAATCATCACAACTTTTAAAAAAGTAAGCACTAACGAAAAATATATAGGCTCTGTGGGTATATACAGGACCCATCGACATATGGTGATATTAAAATCGAGCAAATGCTGCTGGCATAGCCAAATAATGTCGCAATGGTTCACAATGGTTTTGATGACGGTTATTTTCTGACTTTAGCAACCAAATATCAACCTCTAACCTGCATTGAATCGCCGCCTATCGCCATGGTGAAGAACAAATAGCAGACGTCTGAGGAAATGTAAGTGCATGGACCATATGAGATTAAATACACTTGCCATCCGTCTAGGATTACGCTGAATTTGATTTGTTGTGACTGACTTCTTGCTAATAAAGACATTCAAAAAGGAGGATGAATATTGAATTTAAAAAAACATTTGGTTGGATGTGGAAATGACGGAATAAAAGGGAAAGAATGTAAGTATCGTCGACCAGTCAAATTGCATTTCGCTTTCACTATGTGTATCGCTTACTAGAAGCAAATCACGAAAATAATGCATACACACCGTTGCAAGGTTTTATTTTGATCTCAGCTGAGAAAAAAACGTTGTGGACAAAATTTGAACCGAAAGAAGTAAACTGACCGTTGCATCGCAGCCGCTCCTCCAACAGCGGTGAACATGTCAGCCAATGCGTGCCATTTGATCAGAATTCCGAAAGTGGAAAATTTGGCGGGCGTGTGGCGGTAGATGATGAATGTCAGTAGACCGTTGAAGGAAATGGAGAAAACTGAGACGCATGAGTGGGCGATAATAATGCATTGGTGTAACGTCGACTCCATGGATCCTGACATTGATTGGGATATTTTAGTAGCGCCGGAAAAAGAAATGAGTGTGTAAGGGGAGGAATGGGAGAATATGAATCCCTGATATATCATACTTCATCCAGGGGTCATCAATGAAGCATACTTCTGCTTCCCACATTACTGTCTATCACTAGCGGATATTGTATTCATGCCAGAGAAATGACTTCGGAATTGAATGAGAAGAAATTCCTAGACAATCACGCATAATGAAGGGATTGCGAAAATGACAGAGAACGTTTTCCGAAATTCTTTTTTCGCATTAGAGGAAACGACTAACAAAACAGAACGGTGT
This sequence comes from Pristionchus arcanus, assembly GCA_900490705.1. Lineage (NCBI taxonomy): Eukaryota > Metazoa > Nematoda > Chromadorea > Rhabditida > Neodiplogasteridae > Pristionchus > Pristionchus arcanus. Next base: position 149,431 of record LS488619.1, on the reverse strand, counting down.
GGGGGAGGGGCTTCGACAGAATTATGTGCGACACGGTAAAATAGGCGCTGTGTTTATGTATGTGTGTGTGTGTGGCGCTGTGTTTCTTGGGCATGATTCCAAACAACTTGGCAAATGTAACGGGGAAATGGCGGTAGACGGTGAATAATATTTTGCAAACGCTTTTCCCTGAACAAAGAGGAAGGGAATGTTGAGACTTTTTTTTATAGTTTATAAAGTTTTTGTAACAAGAAATGGCATCATTGAGTGGGTGCTCGACAACGTTTATTTTTGTGTGAACACGTATCTAACGCTCCTTGAATATGGAAAATGTCGCGGAATTTGTTCCCTTTCTAGATCTTTGCTTGGCATATTATAATTGCAATATTTACATCAGAATGTGGATATCAAAAATTCGCATTTTTTCATCCGAAGCAACGTTCCCCGATGTATACGCGAATCAATCTTGTTCTATTATTTTTTCATGAAATTGTCTCAAGGGTGCTGACTAAAATTATCATTTGCACTTTTGATACGTTTTGTTCTGCATTGTTTTATTCATTTTCTAAAATATTTTTCTAAGAAATAAACGCTTATTTCGAAATCGATCTCAGCCGGCCAACATGCGACGTCCGCCGCATTATGTCGCGAACCATCGACACGTATCTGAATATTATTTAAATATCGTTACTTTTTGTAGAACTCACTGTCGATTGCCGAGAAGGAATAGTATCGAGTTGATCGGCGACAGAAATGTTGTGCATAGTTCGCTTAGCAGTACTCGCCCTGAGATATAATTCATACAAATTGTTCTAAACTAGGCAAACGAATACTTTCAATCTCCTGATCGACGCCAGTTCCGACGGTGCCAATCATAATGGAGAAGGGAAGCAAGCCGAGGCAGAACGCCGTTGTCGTCTGAAAATTGCTAATCAAATGTTATTGAAATGTGAAAATGTATTTTTCTCCGTATAGAGAGGATATGATGAAAGCACATACCTGAGAAAGAATCACTACACTGTTCTTGATTTTCGCCCGATAAACTTCACGGGAGTGGTTGCTCAACTGGTTCACATTCGCTCTGCAAACAATCGGTGAGCAACGAGTTTCAATAAAGATGTTTTTTCACGTAGGATGCCCTATGAGTAAGCTGTTTCGACGGTCTATCTGTTTCGTCGCTTCCCAAAGCCCAGAAAGCAAAGGGCTAATTGCCCTCCGTCCGTTACACCGCCCACCATCCACAATTACAGCACCTGTACGAAAGAGGTAGACAGGCGCCCGACATAGTGGTAGTATCGGGTTTCACTCATTCAATAGCGCAAATTCGGAGGTCGGATAGATGGGAATAGCCATGCATTTTTCGCAGATTTATAAGTCCATTAGTTGCCGATATGCTCACGTCAAAATTTTGTGAAGAATCAGCAAGCAAATGGTCAATGTTATCGGCCCGAGTATGATGATATTCCACAGTATCGCGTAAACAACGGCAGACATTAACGCCTTTCTGAATAAATAAGGCTTCATTTACGCATTAGAATTGACTAAGGCACCTGTAACAGCAGCTGAGAATGTTGAATACTTTCTTATCAGTGACCCAATCGAGCGAGAGGTCCTAAAATATAATACTTTTGTAAATATGTTTACTAACCAAATGTCCGGATTCTTTTTATTACTTACCTCTACAATTTGTAGCTGAAATTGGATCGGATTCTCGGTGAAGAGTAGTAAGATCGGAATAGTGATCATGGAGGAAAATGTGAACACATAGAACACTTCAAATCAAAAGAGTTAAAAGAAATAATAATGCAGTAAGCTTCAAACCAATTCTAGAACGAGGTCCCAATTTTAGCTTATCCCAAGGTTGCAGTAGGGTCTGCAGTCTGATAAATACGAGGCAAATGAAGCTAAAGCAGAGAAGGACGACTGTTAGCAGCCAAAAGCACTGAAAGCGTACAAGTGAATTCGTTTTATGGTTATTTTACGGGTTACCATTCCGTAGTGAAATCGCACTCCGAGACGGCATAAGACGCCCGTGCAGAATCCGCCTCCTAAACGTGTTCAGTAACTCATCTTCTCCTACACACTTTACCAATGTAAGGGTAAATGAATGGAGCGAATAGAATGCAAAAATGAAAATTGTTCAGAAAAGCGGTGATCTGAAAAGATTTGCACTCTGATTGTGAGAACAAGTTATAAATATTGAAAAATACCTGTAGAGTAAACAGAATTGCTCGAATATCGATTGAGAGAAATGAGCTTTTCTTTAGGAGTAAGTAGAAGGTTGGAATGGATAAAATTGAGGAAATCGTGCCGATCGAGAAGAAAAAATCGGTGATGAATGACTCGAAACTCTCATCGAAATCAGGCGAGGTTCGATTCATAGAGACTGCAAGACACTTTCGAATGTTGTAGTGGATGGAAGCTTGCCCGGCTAGTAGTTCCTTTCGAGATAATGCGTGGTTTCGATGTAAATTGCCGTTTTCGGGTCCCGTCGGACGCAAGCGTCGGGTGCATTACGGTCGCAAGAATATTTTCATGAATATTATATATAAGATCTTGGCCACTCCGATAATTATTGTAAAAATAAAGTATCTTTGAGGATTTGAAAAGGGGTTTCCCAGGATTGGTGCCACCGACGGATGTCGGTTGGTTGCGCAATAGGCGCAAGTTGAGCATCTTCTCTAGTCGAAACTTTCAAAGATTAATTTAGGGGTTTCGCCCCGTGGGTGTAGGGTGTAGCCGTCTTTTAAACAAGATCTTTCAAGCAACATCTAATCATTTATTGAGCGCTTTCGTCACAGTGTACAGGAACTGTGTAGGCCTTCTTTGAGCATCTGAGGCAGCCGAAAATATCGTTTTTAGTGGATTCCGGGCGAATTCACGGATAGTTTTCCTGTATGACGGCGAGCAAGCGACGATTGTCAGGGAGTGCGCGGCTGTGTGTGTTGTGAACACAGAAAGGGCCAGTGCAGAGGTGGTCGCAGCTGAAATATACTCGAATTCTTTGGTTTCCAATTGAAAAAGCTTTTAGTAGAGTCAAGATCCAGTTTGTTTCTCATTTAACAATTCAAAAAATTGCTCACTTAATCTGTCCATCGCCGCTGTCTCGATGTCTACGGACCTTATCTTGATGTACAGAGTGCAATTGACAACGCTTGGAATCGCATACATGATGCTGGGAATTAGTCCCTGTAAAAACAACTTAAATAAAAAAAGGAACTTAGTACCTGTAATATTAGCGAGACAACAGCGCGTTTCTGATATCTGCAAGGGTTGTTTGAGAAAGTTCAGGCCGTAGACGAGTTACAAGTAGTGCTGTCAGTTGGAGCAGACCGTTTCTTGAAGACATAAGGCTACTATCCGAATATATCCTTACCGTTTAGTGGCAGTGCTCGAATGATGCATGCCGTGTTTCAGTTCAACTAGAACTTGAGCTATCATAACAGAGGCTAAGAAGAGCAGGCAAAAACAGTAGACGATTGACACTTGAGAAATATGGATTGTAATAGTTATTTTCGTAATTCTAAAGTCGATACCGGCAGCAATGATAAACAGCGATGTTATCTCAGTAATGAGAAGATATGACGCTGTAAGGGTTAGCCAGCTTAGAACGGGAGGTACAGTCTGAAAATATCCTTCTTCTTGTGGCACAATGTGGCGCAACCGACTTTTGCACGCGCATCCCTAACTGCGATGAAAATAGATACACAACCGATGATTATGAGCAACTGTAGAGAGAGCAAGAGTAGGATCCGGCGCGGTCCTTCGAAGCAAAATCTGCTGCCGGCAGGGAGGACCACCTTAAATGGACTGATATACTAAAAAACTGTTGATGTTGTGTCCTAAATATACATTCCTTCATTAGCAAGACAAAAAATTACACGTCGTCTGTAGTACACGCAGGCTAAATAAGAGTTAACCACCGTGCCAAAAAGAAAAATTTCGATTACCTGGAAACATAATAATAAAAAGTAGTCGAGAAAATATATCAACGCACACCAAAAATAAGCAAATCCAGATGCCTGGCGAGCATTGAATTCGAGTAAAATGTCAGACAGTTCACGAGAAAAATTGGGGCGTATAAATTGCAGAAGCAGTCGAGTGCAGTGGATGAGAGCTGCAAACAAATTATAAAAATGTCTTGCAACACGTTTGTTCATCTAAAAGAATTCAAGTTATGCTAAAATTGAGGATTTCAGCACAACTTATGTGTATTCCTCTTTAGAGAACTGACTTGTAATGAGATCAGGTATTGGCGATACAAATTTCCCCGCGGATCGCTATCGCGCACGATAACCAAGCACACGGAAGCATTGAGCAAGAAGAAAATGACACCTCAAAATAATGTTTTATTTAGAATGTTATACTGCGATCAGAATCTCATCGGCAACAAATAAAAAAAAATTACCGGAAATGTGATGAAAAAGAACAATTGCTGCTTCAATTCTGTCATCGAGTTTAGATGTATTCATAGCGATATCAATTCAAATCAATGTGAAACAAAAAATATCGTAAAAAGTGAAACGTAATCAGCACTACTAAGGATTTAGAAAAGCAAATTTCACTTCGCTCCAGTAACATCTGCCATTCGCACACCTGAAAAGTAGGCAAATGAACAATTTTAATGGCAAGTGAACATTTTTTTTTGAAAATCAATAGATACAAAGAAAAGATAAATAGTGTAGATATTTAGTTGTACCGAGGACGTGCGTGAGAATATAGTCTCCTAGTAACATTTTCCCTTCACATTATGGTCCTCGTAGATGCCGACCTGACACATGCACAAGGCCAATCCGAATCAGCACGCGTACAAGTAAGTCTATAGTGCGGATGCCGGGAGACTGTTGGGCTCTGCTCTGGTTGAAGGGCCCAAATGAACCAAAGTTAGAAGTTCCACTAATTGTTGCAAAGACTCCCGGACGTAGTGGTCAGTGGCTGCAAATTAATTTCAAAAATTTTTTTTTTAAATGTCATTCTATAAAGACCTCTCGGCTGGGGCATTTGTACTCGGCCGGCGGCTACTTGGGCCGCTCCTGATCACGTAAGGCAAAGATCACGTACGGAATAGAAACACAAACAAGAATAGGTAAGCCAATGGAAACCAAGTGCGGAATATGTAATCCAACGCTTTAATAAAACCTATTGCTGCATATCTGTATTCCTCTTCTTACGGCAAACAGCTCAAAATTATCCCGAATGTTCACATTCAGCTTCGAACAAGTATTGTCTTCTAAAAATGATTGCGGGCAGAATTCGACTTACTCTTTTGACGGATGGATACTCCTCTAGTACTCCAACATCATTTTTTTGCCGCATTTTTCAGAGGTCCCTCCTATCAATTGGTGACGGCAGCTCGAGAGATCGACCTACTTTTACGGCTCCCTTGGAAGCGATCATTCGCCTCCCTTCCCCTTTGTCCCAAGGTCTTTGTCCCAAGGAGCGGAAACAATGAAAAGAAAACAAGCACAAAACAATGAAAGCCTTGGTATCACGTACGGAGTAGGTAAACCAGCAGGCTTTGAAAACACACGATTTCGGGTATCCACGGAGATGAGCGTAGAAGGAGCGTACTAGAGCAGCTCTAGCAGATTCTGGTACATTACGGTGCTCCAGAAGAGCGAGATAAACTACGATGGCTCTCATAAGAATTCTTGTCGTACTAGCAGCGCTGCAGGTAAGTTAATGCCGAACGTTGTTGATCCTCTTTTGAATGTCGTTGTATTCTAGATGTCCAACGGCCTCACTTGCTTTCTGCCCGAGATAACAACTACACCTCGGGTGGGCTACGGTACGCTCCGAACGAATACGAGGGAAGACTGTGAGGCGGCATGTGAAGCGGATGCAGTGGCAAGTGTTCTGGAAATTCGAATTTTGGGCCACGCAACAAAAGTGCTGAATGCGCGGTGGTGTAACAAAAGGCAATGACTATGATAAGAAAAAGAAATCTTTCGTAGGAAAGAACACTCCTGATTGTGATTAATCGTCAATCGTTTCCCTGTGCTTTTGTGAATTGTTTGTGGATATGGATGGAAAACTGGAAGCGTTTCAGTGTATCTCCTTCGCGTTCAGCCAATCGCAAGGGCTGTGCGCCTTGCATAACGCGCGTGCCGTCCATAGTCGAGTGCCGATGTGTGCAACGATAGCTTCGTACACGAGATGGGTGAAGACGACGCCAACGGTCGTGGTTGCCGGTGAGCCATCTTAAATACCACGCCCTGAATTCGCTGTATCGTGTATCGCGGTAGACGATAGAAGTGTTGGAAGACCACCGCAAGCAGTAGCCTTCGGAAATGCGGGTAATCGTCTCGTCATTTCTCTAATGACCTGGTAAAAGAGCGCTTGAAAGTGGAAGACGATTACGCATATTTCAAACTATGTGCAGCCCCGTCGCTCTATGCGGCCGATGCGTGCGTGAAGCAGGCGTTTCCCGAACTGACGAGCACGGTCATCGGACAGCCTCCGTGTCCACGACGCAACCCGAACGGTGCCGACGGACCGCTGCTTGTCGCCCGGTGAGATACTTCCTTACTTAGTCTTAGTTACTTTGTAGATCCTCTTTCTTAGTTACTTAGCAGATACTTAGACACGTAGTTGATCCTCTTGCTGGGCCGTGTGGATCAAAAGGCCGCCATATTTCGCTCGCGTGTTGTCCAATGATATGTAGGGCGCGCTCTGAGACGACAATCGAGTCGTTCGTACTGTACTGCATGGCATCTTTCCCCCGATAAGAGATAGTGACAGGCAATGAGCATTGTTTGACCCATTCTGAGAATCCGAGTGAGAGGAGTGAATAAGAAAGCAAGAATAACTAGGAAATCCGGTTTAGCTTCTACCGTAGCGACGGCTCGAAGGGATATTCGGAGAACCAAGAAGTGTACGTCCCACCACAGTCCGGCACTTGCAAGGTAATTGTAAGCACGCGAGAACGAAACAGAGCGACGACACTTAATGATACGATGTGCAGGCGGCCTTGAAATACGGTCGAATACCGGGCGTGATCAATTGGGCCGATGTCGGCTATGTATGCGTCATTCTTGGTAAGTTCGTGAAATTTATTGCAATATTCGCGTTTCGAACCGTTTCGAATCAATCAGCACACAGAACGCGCAAAAAAGGTCGTCGTCTCTTCATTTCATGCAGTTCGGCCGGACGAGAGAGTATGTGAAATGCAGAGACGGCAAACCGTAATGCGCACTCTAGTTAGGAGGGTGTATAGGAGGCTGCAAACGTGCCAATTTAGATGACGTGGCGTGCACATCGAACAGTGTTCCGTCGCCCCCCGCTGGTTTCAACTGCGCGCCGCCTCCACAAGTGCTCGATGTGTTCAGCTGCCCGAGCAAGCTCATGTACATATCACTAAGAAAATATTGATGACTAGAGCGTCGAAAACAACTATTTGCTAACAATTTACTATAGCTGTAATAATTCGTAAGCAGCTAGCTGCCTAGCTGTCAAGTCGCAAAATATCCGACTTTTCATTCTTAGCTGTTTACGTTTTTTTCAGCTAAATTATTAGCTGGTGAGAGATTAAGTGGGTAGCTGTTCATATTCTGCATTCCATTCGACGAGACTCCCTGAGCGATGGCTTTACATTGATGTTTATGAAATAAATAGCGATGCTAAATTAAAATAAGAATGAATGTTGTGTTCAGGTACGCTGATAAAAACGATGCGACACCGATCATCGTCGGCGGCAGTGGATGGCATGTGGAGCGCAAGGTGTGCTCTTCACTCGAATTTGTATTTTCGCAATTTTCGGGCAAATTGGGGATAAAAAATGGTCTTGAGAATTAGGAAGATATGTGTTTTGGATTGCACGACATTACAATCGCTTGACGTGGATGCAACCCCGATTTACGGGTGGGTGGCCAGAGCTGGATGGGCTTGCTCCCATATGTATGCATGCTCAGATGAACCAGTACATCATGTACGAGACGGCGCCGCCTTACCGGTCATTCGGCGTGGACTACGCGTGCTGTGCCGTGTGAACTAGTGTGCACAATGTAGAGACGGCTACGGATCGCCGTCTCTACATTTCGCATACTCTCTTACTGCAGTGTGAACCCAATTTATTAGACCTGTGATAATGTCGATTTTTTTCTTGTAAATCCAGTTCCTAGCATCCTAAACCTAATTTTGCCCATGTTGCTATCAGTCCAAGTACCTCGTTCCATAGCACATCCCTAATGTCATTTACGTAAATTGCATGATAAACAATTATCCACATTAACCTACAACTTACGTACACATAGGCTAATAAAAAGCGATGAAATCTTGCATTTTTTGTTGCTGTTGTTTTTTGTTATTCTCTTAATTCTCATCATCGCAGATTCTCTTGCATTCAGTTCGGATGGGATTCTAAATAGAATCGGCACAAAAACACTATCCTTCTTTTTGGAAGAAAATTCTTTTGAAAAATGCTTCGTGCGCATTCCAAGTAGATCATTTCCGATGTTTTATATTTAACATCATGCGATGAATAATTTCCCAAAAGTAGTGAAAACTTAAAGAAGATGAGGCGCGAGGCTCAATTATTTGAATTATTCAATTATCAATTATGACGAGGGGATGAATAGTGTCAAGAATGATTTGGCATTCAGCGAGTTTCTTCATATTCTGCAGAGGTGCAATCAGCGATTAAGCGATTGTAGTTCTTCAAATTGGTGGATGAATAGTGTTTGATCTACTATGGCAAGATGACGACTACGTTCAATCGATATTAATTTGTAACGGTCGTTCACGATGTTATGTGCAACCCTGTACTGGGATCTGTTGTGACAAGGAGCATGTCAGAAGGCAAAGTGTGCTGATCTATTGAAAGCCCTTCCTCTGCCTCTCCATCCCTTCATCTTTTCGGAGAGTGATCTAGCCCCCCCCCCCCCGATTAGCGAATATCCTCTCTCCGAGACGAGTCGAAACGAGAGAGTACCGAGTTTGACTAAAGTTTGATCGAAAATCTCCTCTTTGGCATCACTAACGTCAACTCTGTCAACTGGAAGGGTAGTCTTTCCTGGAGGCATTCTTTCACTCTTCCTCTACTTTGATTGTCATGTTGAGAGAACTCATCATCCTTCGTAAGTTGCTTGACTATTTCATTCCAAGAAACTTCACCCGTTCAGCCCTACTAATCACTGGGATTCATGCTGGTGAGTCCAATTACACCAAGCGCTCTCTGAACGCTGTCCTTTCTTTCTCATTGTTTACTCAAACCTTTTTGACTCTTTCAGCCAGCTCCGATTACTACACGAACCTAGTTTGCGACGAATCGAATCCCATGCAGACAACTACACGTGAGATTACGTTGATATTCCCTTCGAGAATTTCGGGACTTTCAGAGGGCTCTGCCGGTGGTTCTCCTCCGATCATCGACCTCGCCTGTCCGGTAGGTCCTCGATGTCGCTACTGACATTTCTACTTTAAGAGACCGGATCGGTAAAACTGAAGCAAATTCACCCACCCCCCGGACACGGCGCCCTTTTTTCTTTCAAATCCTTGTGATATTAGTATGGTAGGAGGGTCTACTCCTCACATTGCGAAAACCACTGAGGATTTTTGGTTCACGCTGATACGGTAGGAGAAATATCGAAATACACGATAAATGGTCATTAATTTACAATTTAAAAACGGGAAAAGCTATACTTATTTTTTCATGTGCATAACATTAGAGGTGCCCAGGAGTAGAAAAAACAACATTCAGATTGAATACCACTCGACTGCAATGTGGAGCGAAAACGCAAAGTTAGTCGAAAATTTTGTTTTTTCGAGTAAATCAGGCCTTATATCGAGCGAGGGCTAAAGGTAACCTAGGTCCACGGTGAAGCCCACTGGGTCATTCATCTAAATTTTTTACAGTTGGGTTATTCCAGTCTTTCCCATTTTAGTTTTGGTCTCTCAAAGGTGCGAAACCGAGGTTCCTACTTTGACTCACGCTCGATTTCGTTATCTCTGTTGATGAATTTGTGCAAAAAACCACCCATTTAGAAATGTGAGCACATATTGGGAATATTCAACACCATAGGAGTTGAATCCGCGACAATGATTTTTTTGACCCATGACCCGGGGTTCATGCCTCAAAAGTGGCCCATGGCCATGAACCCCGGGTCATGGCCCGAAATGGACCGAAAAAGTAATAATGGAGGAACTTCAAGTACTAAACGCCAATGTATTCTACAG
>LS488619.1:117945-137864 GCA_900490705.1 Pristionchus arcanus | reverse complement strand
TCGTGGAGATCGGTTTTCTCGCAATTCTCAGACTGGCATGGCTTTGGGCAGGATCTAACCTAGTAAATTTTTTTACCATCACCTGTCTGCTAAATATGAGCTGCAAATATAGAACATCGAGAATTTCCGGAGTGCCCAAAAGTTCATCTGAACGACTCGGAGTCGGTCACAGAAATACTGTTTTTGTTGATGTTTAGCTATCCTGTATGTGATTTTTGTAAAATACCACTCAAAATAAATTGATACACCCTCAGGTGAATAATCATCGCCATATGAGTCGAATTTGCCATCATGACTTTTTTGACCCATGACCCGGGGTTCATGCTTCAAAAGTGAATCTCGACCATGAACCCGGGGTCATGGTTCAAAAATTCAAGGAAATGTGCATATCGGAATATTTAAATTTAGTATGTGTAATGCATGTTACACTGACCCAAGAATGCAGCAGCACCTGAATTAGTCCAATTGGACGGCCTTTTATTGTGGCCATATTGGACCATGACCCGGGGTTCATGGTCCAGATTCACTTTTGAAGCATGAACCCCGGGTCATGGGTCAAAAAAGTCATGATGGCAAATTCGACTCATATGGCGATGAGTATTCACCTGAGGGTGTATCAATTTATTTTGAGTGGTATTTTACAAAAATCACATACAGGATAGCTAAACATCAACAAAAACAGTATTTCTGTAACCGGCTCCGAGTCGTTCAGATGAACTTTTTTGCACTCCGGAAATTCTCGATGTTCTATATTTGCAGCTCATATTTAGCAGACAGGTGATGGTAAAAAAATTTACTAGGTTAGATCCTGCCCAAAGCCATGCCAGTCTGAGAATTGCGAGAAAACCGATCTCCACGATATCCATTTTTGTGTCCATGCGCAGAACATTGAATATCGGCGCAAAATCAATTAGTAAAATTCTGAAAACTGTACAAATGTTGAAGATTGAATACTCTACGAATTTTAGAGGTGAAAATACAGCAGTAGATGGTCTATTCAAAAAGTGCGCTAATCGGATTTTTGCACTCTGCACCATTCGACCTCACTTTTCAGTACTCCGGAAAATTTCAATATCCGATATTTCTTGTGGGTAGTAACCAGGATCATAAGGGCTACAAAATTTGCTACTTGAGATCCTGCCCAAGCGCTCGAGAAGCAGCAAAAAGCCGAAAATTCGAAAAAAATCTGTGAAAAATTGGACTGAAAATAAAGATTTACTTTTCTTCAATGATGATTTTTTGCACATAAGAGGTCACTAACATAACGCAAAAAGAATTTCATCCCTAACTTATTCGGTTGCCGAGATACGAATATCCCGTTTTTGGCTAAATTGCGACTTTCGCGCGCACCTGGCGGCACGCGTAGGAAGCTAGAGGGGCTAAGTAATGTAGTTTTGTAAACAAGGGGTCGACCCTCTCCTGTGAACGTAGTATGGAGGTCTGACTCGAATATCCTGGAGGATGTCCGGTCCATGCTGAATTTTTATGGAGAAGGTCTCTTAAACTCACAGTCGACAACCCAACTCATCGCCTACCTCCCAGATTTGGGCACTCAATTCTACCTGATCGGCGCGAAATTCGACTCGGTCTCCTTGAAAGGTGAGACTGTCATCTCAATGCTTGATCTGAAATAATACTTTCGCAATGCTACATACAGTATCACGAAATCATCATTTACAGGCCAGCAGACTCTGGTTGCGCCCGATTTCGATATCGGCATGAACGTACAATTGGGATGTCTCGAGCACCGTAAGTTTGCATTTCATTGCGCAAAAAACACATTCCAGCTCGCTGCGGCCCATACATAGACGGCCAAGGTGTTCAGTGGCCATCGAGGTATATCTGATTTATAAAATATCCTCTTCTCTCTGAATCAATAGTCTAATCTAGTCGAGTAGATATGTTCGTGGAATCGTAGACGTTCGGGGCTCTCACTCTCTTCCCCTCCCTCTCGAAAATATGTCATTTCTCCCGGTGTTGAGCCCCGGGAGAGATTCATCCTCGGGAATGGGAATGAGAGATTATCGCAGATGACGTCTCTTACTCAGATGCAACATGGCCACACCGACGGCGACCTGCAACGAGGACCTCACGCTTCCCCTGTGCACGTGTCCGCCAGGATACACCGGACCCACCTGCACCTTGCGTCAGTACATTATACGCAAAGACGCAATCACGGGCCTAGAAGTGATCGGTCGGCCGCAGCGCTCGAAGTTGAACCAGCTTTTTTTGAACAAACAAGAATATTCTGATTTATGCGTTGCAAAAGCGCCACTCAATAGCCATGATCGTTGTATTACAGTAGCCTCTTCTCTGGACAAACTCGCGTTATGGCTCGGCAATGACGTCACCGAGAAACTGATCGAGGTTACGGTATCCTCGACAGGATTTGATGATGATTCCGTGCCCCCATTCAGATCATCAAGACCGCCCATAAATCTCCTGCTGCCCTCGTGGATGTCCTTCCGCTGCTGTTCGCCTTCCTTCCTGAGCATGCGAAGAGAGCAATGAGCTGGAGTCTGGATGATGTCATCGACTCATTCGATTATGAGTTGAAGGAAGTCGACTACAAGTGAGTATTACTGAAGTAACTGTGCTCGTTCATTCATCCATTCTTTGCTAGATGCGCCTTCGCGCAAGTTTTCCACGAACAACTCGGTAATTGCTACACCTTCAACTACGCGAACAAGACCAATTCGTTCGATGGTCTGTACCACACGAGATTCGCTGGGCAATCTAGAGGTGAGGTGATGCTACTTTTCGTTTATTTTGAGTATATTGCGCATTGATGACATTTCGTAATATTTCCTTCACACGAATAGATTTCTTATTGATATCGTCAAAATCGATTCGGCAGACTTCTCAATCATGGTCAAGCTGGATCCGAGAGAGCATGTGCCATGGATCGAGAGCGAGGCCATCGCTGCATACATTCATGCACCCGGGACTCCGGCCGTCCAGGGCGCACGCTACTCGGTGAGAGCTGCCGCGTCCGATCTAATCGCATTACAGAAGGTACTATTCGCATTTTGCTACTCGTCTCTTCGTTTGCCAAAGAGTACCGATAAATTGAGCACTCGATTTAGTCGATCACTCATCTCAACTCTGACTGCATCACTTCTCGCTCACAGCTCAACCAGAACTACTACGAGGACGGAGACTACACAAAAGAAGTGTGTTAGGTGCTCAAAATTGCGCCTTAGTTTCCACTCGGTCTCCGAGAGAGGTCCCATGTCAGGGTTGCTACTCAGCCTGCCTCCAAGATAAAGTGTTGGAGAAATGTGGATGCATGAACGCGAGGTACAATAAGTCCGCCAATGCGAGTCAATGCCTCTTCAAAGACAGTGAGTAGTCATCAGAATAAATTCATTGAATTCCGTGGATAAAAATGAAAATAAAGTAAAAGTAAATTATAATTAATTTTTTAATAGTTTATTTATCATATCTTTGAGATTATTCATTGAAGTCAATGAAATCCCGACATATAGCAATATCCCAATGGACCGAAAAAAATCCAACCGCATTTCTTTAGGAAGTCTAGCCTCTTCATAGCAGTGTCTCTATTCGTTTCGTCTCATAAACCTTTTTTTATAATAAATGTAAATAATGATCATCAGATGACTGCATCAACAACGTCTCCGTAACGTACGGTGAGCCTTCCTCGTGGAAGGAGTGCAAGTGTCCCCCGGAATGCTACAGGGAAGTGTACACACTGGCTGCTACGAGAGCCTCACTCCCATTCAAGGTCGTTTGTAATTCCCGATAATGTATTCAGACTAGAATGTATCGCATGTCAATGTTAGAGGAATATGGAAGCTGTTTTGCACGTCAAGCTCGTAATATCTATGAGTGAATGAAATATATGATAACTGGCTATTTCGGTTCGGAGAGCTCTTGACGTGGAAATGGAAGCGGAGAATGATGAATGTATGCAGATTCCGTACTGCGCGAACAATACGGATGGTTGCCCGGATCTGAGCCAGAGAATCGCTCGTCTCACAATCTACATGGACACCCTCGAGAGCCAAGTATACGTAGAGATGGAGAAGATGACTGTCAGTATTACTGATCTGATACCAATCTAAACCATAATCCATATTGCGCTGCTTACGACTAGGGTTGACAATTCAAGGATGAGAGGAAGGCCTTCCTTTCACTTTTCAACTGGATGCAAATCGCCCCATTCCTTGAGGAAGGATGCGAAAGAGCGGCCATCCTTCCGGAAGGATGGGAATCCTTCCGGAAGGATTGAGGGAGTGAAGCGGTGTTCTAGCTTGTTTAAAACGCGTTCTCTGTAAGCTCGTGAGGGGGGTGGCACAATGATTGAAAATGCTCCGATCGAGCTGAAATTTGTTGTGGATACTCCCTAGGGGTTAGGTATGCCACCGGTAACTTTTCATGGTGATTCATGCACATCATGCACGAAAAATAAATTTCAGTTTTGCTCTTCATGTGATATACCATTCGATAGAGCATCAAAAGTTATGTCTGGAGCTCGATTTTCAGCCTTCTTGGACAAAGCATGACCGATTTGCATGGTTAAAACTGCATTTTTCGACAGTTTTCAATTTTTAAGATTATGAAGATCTCATTTGCTCCAGTTGATTTTCTGCTCATTAGAAGCGCCTTGAAATTCTGCGTCGCCATGATTTTTTTCAATATTTATTTCGGTCACCTAAGGCCTCAATTTTCATGTTTTCTAGCACGAAATCGTCGACGCGGGTTCGAATCCGCTCCTCTGCATCATCTTTTGCCGGCATGTTTTTGCATGCAAATGATGTTTTTTCAACACAAAGTCAAGTTTCATCTGCTTAGGGGCTGTTTTGACGTTGTTTTGAGCACTTTTCATGTAAAAGTTTTGTCATGCCTCACTGACTATTTTTCACATAAGGGTCCCCCCTTTGGTTTATCCGACATTTCGGATGAGCCGAAATTTCATAAGGGGGGACCCTTATGTGAAAAATGTGTTTCTCGAAAAATCAAACATATCATCTAAAAATTGCTCAAAACAACGTCAAAGCAGCCCCTAAGCAGATGAAACTTGACTTTGTGTTGAAAAAACATCATTTGCATGCAAAAACATGCCGGCAAAAGAAGATGCAGAGGGGCGGATTCGAACCCGCGTCGATGATTGCTTGCTAGAAAACATGAAAATTGAGGCCTTAGGTGACCGAAATAAATATTGAAAAAAATCATGGCGACGCAGAATTTCAAGGCGCTTCTAATGAGCAGAAAATCAACTGGAGCAAATGAGATCTTCATAATCTTAAAAATTGAAAACTGTCGAAAAATGCAGTTTTAACCATGCAAATCGGTCATGCTTTGTCCAAGAAGGCTGAAAATCGAGCTCCAGACATAACTTTTGATGCTCTATCGAATGGTATATCACATGAAGAGCAAAACTGAAATTTATTTTTCGTGCATGATGTGCATGAATCACCATGAAAAGTTACCGGTGGCATACCTAACCCCTAGGGAGTATCCACAACAAATTTCAGCTCGATCGGAGCATTTTCAATCATTGTGCCACCCCCTGTGGAAGGCCATCCCATTCTTACAGAGAATGCGTTTTAAGGGAAAGGAAGTTAAGGGAATGAGTTCGTATGTGATCAGAAGTCCTGATAAAGGCATTCTTAATAAATATTGACAAGAATATTGTTTAGTTAGAGAGAACTAGGGTTGAGAACTGCTTTACACGGCCTATCTCTCTTCAAGAGTCCCTAAATGGCTCCATTCTCATAAAAAGTATGCAAATCAGCTCAAAGATACTCCATTTAGACTCGCTTCCCCATGCCGCAAGTTCCCTAAGACTTAGAGTCCATAAACTCCTTACTCCCCCTCAATCCTTCCGGAAGGATTCCCATCCTTACGGAAGGATGGCCCTCCCCCTCATCCTTCCTCAAGGATGACCGCGCTCTCCCATCCTTCCTCAAGGAATAATTGAACGATTTGCATCTCCCATCCTTCCTCTCCTCTTGAATCATTGAATTGTCAACCCTACTTACGACATCATAATGCATTACATGGTGGTCATAAGAAATTATTGCAGCTCTCGACGTTACTCTCTCAGTTCGGAGGCCAGATGGGTTTCCTTTTCGGGATGTCCATCGTCGGAATCATCGAGATCTTCATTCTCTGCACGACACTCGGCAAGGAGCAATGCGGAAGCGCGAAGACGAAGCAGTAATTAGTCAATAATGATTAGACAGTGTCCACGATCCCCCACTTGTACTAAAAGTGTATTAGTTTCATTGAGTATTGTGAAAACGGCGCATGTTTGCAAGACCGAGTTGACAATAAAAATGCATGTGACGTTCTTTTCGTAGATATAGATGGTTTGCGCGGTTCACTTCACAATCGAGAGTGATCGCGATCGTCCGTATTTCGATGGCCGTCGAAGGACCTCGCGTATGAGCACAACGTACCTGGACGATTACACAAATACAAATTTAAAAAAAAAGCTTGATACGGTTTGTTGCAGAACGTAGTAGTGATCGAGTGGAGCGGCGAGAGCAGCGTCATGCAAGCTTCACACAATAAGACTATTTCTGAATAAAATTTTCGTGCTGAAGATTGCTCAAAACAAGTACTGACTTTCAGTTGTCGGGCTCACTCCAACTCCGATTGTTGCGATGATAATGCACAACGGAACCACGCCGAAACAGACTGCGACAAGCATCTGAATTCGAATTGTCATTCTATCAATTTCCCCCCACAGTACCTGAAACAGGATTACGATTCCGTTCTTGACTTTTGCCTGGTACGCAGTGTCGCTTTGATGGCTCATTCGTCGACAAGTTATCGAGTTCGCCCTGTCACAAGAAATTATTGGGAATTCATCTCTGCGCCGCTCACGTAACGATAATGCGCAACGTTAACGCGGAAACAACGACTGTTATCGACCCGAAAATGATGATTGTTCCGAGCATGGTATAAATTATGGCTTTCATGAGCACGAATTTTGAGCTGCAAAAACATTTCGATTTAAAATGTAATGTAAGTACCTGTCGCAGCCGTCAAATACCGAATACACTTTATTGTCGACTATCCAATCAAGTTGGAAATACTTGAAAATAGATATTTCTTCATTAAATTCTTGGAAATTCCTTACTCTAACAATCTCCTCCTGTCTTGTTAGGGGTGTGTCGGTGAAGCAAAATAGACACGGGAGAATTAACATAGATGCGTAGGTGGAAATGTAAAACACTGAAGAAGAGTGATCATTACATAAAATAAGGTTAATCACCAAACCTAGTCGGGCTGAGAATCCTATTCTTAGCCTTGACCACGGCTGCAGAAGCGTTTGTAATCTAGCGAAGATGATAACAATGAAACTGGCAGCCATAAACATAATCGATAGGAACAAGAAGATCTGAATTCTGAATACACTGGAATCGTTTCTAACATCGTAACAAACCAAGCCACTTCGGAACCCCATTCCGACATTACACAGCACTCCTGTACAGAATCCCCCGCCTGAAAGAAACGTTATTTTCTTCATTGAAAGTGATGCAACACATACCTATGAATGGATAAATGAAGGGAACGAAAAGTATGCAAAAGTGAAAGTTGTTCAGAAATGAGGAAATCTGGGAAAAATAATCACTGGATACAATTTATTCGAGAACGTACATGCAGAATCAGCATGAATATTTTAATATCGGTCGTGAAAAATGAGCTCTTCGTCAAAAGTAGACAAAATGGAGGAATCGATAGAACAGCAGAAATTGCACCAATAGTGAAGAACGCATGAGTGATGAGCGATTCCATATCCTCGTCTAGTTCATTGACGAACCGACTTCGGTTGAGCGACATTAGAGGTTCTCTGTATCAGAAGATCTGACTAGTTTTGGCATGTATACCCAACGATAAGGGACAGTGGAAACAGTAATTAGTGGCTTTCTTCCACGTCTGTGGGTAAGTTTCGCTGAAGAATTCGGTGCAAATCGGGTGTAGAAGATATTTCAGTGCAATCAGTTTCTGATTTGCACGAACATCAGCAAATTTTGGAACGACTTATTTTTTATTGTCTCTAAGGATTATTTCATAATCAGCAAATTAGTTCGAGCACCAAATTTCTCGCACTTGTACCTCTTGTGAACTAACAAGTCCATGTTTGTGCAACGATGTTCTATGAACTCATAGAGGCAGATGGTCCGTAATTGATCACTACCAAATAACGCAGATTGATAAAGGAAGGGAGTTATTTTTTATCAAAGGGTAGAGGGGTATTAAAGAATAATCTAGCCAATAATCAAGGGATTTACAATTTTATCAAAATATAGAGTGGTATTAAAGATTAATTTAGCCGGTGTTTGAGATCGGGGAATGCAGGGGCGGATTGTTTGTCTCAACAGTCCTCGAAAGTGATCTCGATCGTCCGTTTCCCGTTGTCCTTCGAAGTGCCTGGCGAATGAGCACTACGAACCTGAACGATCACGCATGAAACAATAATAAAAAGACAAAGAATGAAATAGCAAGAAATAACACTTTTTCCGTGCTTTCGAAAGCGTCTGCAAGACAAGAACAGTCGTTTCTTGACAAGCCTAAAAAGGGATAGAATTAATCATTACGGTTTGTTGCAGAGCATGATGATGATCGAGTTGAGCGGCGAGAGCAGCGTCATGCAAACCTCGCATATCAGGACAATTGCTGAGTAAAAAAGGTTTAGTTTTACGAGAAATCGTGGAGAATTGCAAACGAACTTTCAGTTTCCGGGCTCACTCCCGCTCCGATGGTCGAAGTAATGATAGATATCGGAAGTACGCCGAATCCGACGGCCGTGAGCATCTGCAATATTTTCTTGCAAATGATTCCGATTCAAATACAAGTATTCAAATAAAATTAAAATATCCCACCTGCAATATTATGAAGATACCGTTCTTGACCTTCGCCCTTTTGGCAGTATCGCTCTGAAGGCCGGTTCTTGTTTTCGCACTGAATGGAAGAAAGGAATGATCGTGGGGATGAGTATCTACTACTGATGGGCCAAATCGAATCGGGCCACATCTCGTTCCTCTGTCCTGTTTCTTGCCTGTATGATCGACAGGAAAAAATACGAAATGCGAAGAGGCGCGTGCCGAACATCACTAGCCACTATTCCACTCACGTAACGATAACGTGCAATGTTGCAGCGAAAATTACGACCGTAATCGAGCCGAAGAATATCACAACTCCGAGCATTGTAGCAATAATAATGTTCATCAGTACGAATTTTGAACTGCAAAAAGGAAATTGAAATATAATGCATACCTGTCGCATCCGTCAAAAACCGAATAAACCTTATTGTCGGCTATCCAGCCAAGTTTGAAATCCTTGAAAAGTCAAAAAATGTTTTTTTTTATTTTCTGCTTGTTCTTACTCTCACAATCTCTTCTTGCCTTTGAATTGGCGCGACTGTCAAAAAGAAGAGAGTCGGGAGAATTGACATGGAAGCATAGGTGAAGATGTAAAAAGCTGAAGAGTAATGATTACGGACAGACAAGAAAATGGCAGACCAAGTCGCGCTGAGAAACTGATTCTTAATCGAGACCAAGGGGCAATCTGGCGAAAATTATAGCGATGAATGAGGCCTGCACGCAATCGTTAGAAATAGGAGCGTCTGTAGATGCAATCTAAACATTTCCCGCAAACCACAACAAACCATTCCGTAGCGAAAACCCATTCCTGCCTTGCATAAAACGCCTGTACAGAATCCGCCGCATGAAGGAAATTTTATTTTCTTTGAAAATGTTGTAAATAGTACCTAAGAATGGATAGAAGAAGGGCACGAAAAGTATGCAAAAATGAAGGTTGTTTAGAAATGAGGAAATCTGGAAAAATTAGTAGTTGAAATTAATTGAGCCGAAGACATACCTAGGGCCCACAAGCTCCGCCCACTTTGGTGTGACATGATTTTGCAAAAAAGCGAGACGGGGAGTGCACAAGGTTCATTCTGAACCGAATCACTCGTTCTAAATTGCTATGGATAGCTCTTACCATCCCCAATTGATTGAGCACTGTCCGAGAAATGCACAACATCACTAAGTAGGTCAAAATTGGACTCAAACGAAGGGAATAGGGTCGAGTCTCGACTAAACTCAACTTTTCTAAGGCTTATTGTAGGAAAATTCTGCTCGGACAAAGTTTTTCTGACTCATTGGAATATTTTACGATTTTTAGAGAAAAGATTAGAATTTTAGCAGCCTTCCCTGGCTTGTGCACTCTCGATTTATGAGGGGCGTGTGAGAGGCGGGCGGAGAGGAGCGAGAGAGGCGGGGAGAGGGAGAGAGACACACACAAGAGAGACGACGCTCCCCTCCCTCTCGACTCGCTTTTCCCTCCTCTCCAACAGTGCGTTGCGCGCGTACTTCTCGGGCTCTAGCGCGCCTCAGAGACAAGATATCAACAAACGGCGAAAAGCATGATGCTATTGGGACCACGAGGGATAGTTTGAACACTTTTTTGACACGCTATCTAGAAATCGGCTATCTGGCTTGTGGCCCCTAGACATACCTGCAAAATAAGCAGGAATACCCTCATGTCGTGCGTGAGAAATGAACTTTTCGTCAAAAGCAGATAAAGCGGGGGAATAGAAAGAGCAGAAGAAATCGCTCCAATTGCAAAGAATAAATATGTGAAGGCCGCTTCAAAATTTTCATCAAGAGCATTGATGTATTGGCCTCGGTCGAGCGTCATCAGCCCGTCTATTTTCAAAAGATCGCACTTTGAAAGCCTGGCACGTTTCCAGATAAGTGAGAGTCGCAAGAGTAATTTGAGGTTTGTAAAAACTCACGCGATTCTAATTTGTGGTCTTCTGAAGCACGTGCTGGAAAACCGGCTAAGAGATCAGCGATGCAACATGCAAAGTGCAAAAAATATTTTTCAAGTTTGATTTTGAGCTTCTCATTTCACGCCTCTTACCTTTTATTGTATCTGATGGTAAAAGGTAAAGGTCATCCCGTTAATCAAGGCACTTGCGTCCTGCGGGAGATCACTGCTAGGCCAGTGATTATCTGATGAGTATGTATATTCGAGTAAAGAATCGTGATAACGATCTCTCAATTTTCCCTTCAGATCGAGCGCACCAACGTTACGAGAATGATATCACTGGGTTCAATCGCATTCACACAAATCGAGTGTTTGAGCAAACTTGAGAGAGAGAGAAAGGCTGCGCCTGTAAATGATCGGCGCCAATTAGCCGGTGTAACACAATTGAAGGACGACATTTGGGTGGGGTCCGTATCGTTTGCTCTCAATGAGTGACCCTTCAGGTCACACCGGAAGTTCCTGCCGGAAGTTTCTGATCTCGTACTAAAAGAGCAGTTCCCTCCTGTTTGAGACATCACGATTCACCTATCACGATTGGATTATCCCCTTATTTCTTTAATGCCCCTCGCAATAAAATGTTATTATTTGCCAACGTGAGTTTTTCTAGACTATTGCAGCAACGCGATCCACGTCATTCACGCAATGTCCAGCAATCAATCGAAAGCAACCAGTTTCGCAGTACATGGTAAAGTCTTGTCTGCCATCCCAAATATATCGGAAATGTGTCTCTTTCAGTAGAAGACCAGGCGTCGTCCTCATCAAATATTGATAAATCCACTTCCGTCACCTCGTCGTCCTCTGCTGCTGCCACATTATCATCCGTCCCAGGTCAACTAGGATGCTTTCCCTACATTTTTCACCAGCCAACTAAGTGAGAGAGCGCGCAGAAGCAACAGAGTTTTTCCAAATTCTTTTCCTAGTTGAATGAAGTGATATCATTAAAATACTTTCCAGGAATGAGCTCCATGCCCAACCCTTTCCACGTCACCAAACTCTCTAACGCCGATCAAGATCGATTGAAGCAAGCACTCAATAGACCCTTCTGACACCGCATTGGTGTAATCAATGTTCACAGACTGTTCCAATGTTATGTTATGCATTCTAAATTTCTTTTCAAAAATCTTAACATTAATTTTTGTTCCGTAATTACTCACGTGTCAAGTTTCACACAGATTCAGCTGTCTCTTTTCTTTCCGTATCGAGGAAATGATATCATCTAGTTTGGCAGTGCTCTTAGACTAGAACATTATATATTTAGTTATTTATTGAGTATTTATCCGCATATGTGAAGACATGGATGAATTAGCTATTCTGACAACGCTGATTGCGTCACAATTTATCATGAGCATTTGTCGTCGTAAGAACGATTGACGTCGCCGGTGTCACGGTTGAATTGGATAGATTCCGCTCCAATCGACGTTGAATGAATTTTAGGAGTGTCTTACGATGAGCGGGTGAGCATAGAAGAATCGTCATGGAATGAAGTACCCCATGACTCGTGATCACGCAAAACACGAGAGAAGAGGCATTTGACGCGAAAAAAAAATCATTTTTTGAAAATATATTCCAAAATTATTAGAAAGGGTGAGAAATACACAAAATTTTACTAGATTTATCCAGGGACGCTTTTACTAATCCCATCGACATTGTGTTCATGTACAGCACGACTTCCACTATAATGGGAGCGATGTAGATCATTTTGGGCACTGCTCCCTAAAAAGAATACAAGACACACAAAACAACAAGGAACGCGATACCTGTAATGCCAGTGAGACGACCGCGCGTTTCTGATATCAGGCTGGTGCAAAAGTTTCTTCACAATAAAGTCTCGTTAGTTTCTCGCTTGTCCCTTCCTTGTTCTTTGATCATTCAAGATGCGGTTTTCCATAATCGATGACCACTTGACTACTCTATTCCTACGGTGATGGAATCCCTGTACGATGACTGAGGTCGATATGACATCAAATCAAAGTCGACGTAGTGCAAATTTTTACTCGCTCTTAATCGAGCTGGTTTTCCATGGGGAACTGCGATATCCTCAAATCTCAAATATTGGTACATAGTGCGTTGATAATATGTCACAATTTACGAAGAGCGGTAACTCTATCATAAATGATCGTAATAAAATACCCACATATTCAAAAGGTAGGGGAGCTCAACAATCAGTCATATTAGAAATTGTTGTATAAATTTTGTCTCGATAGACCTAGATATTCCAACTTTGTTTCAAATCAACATAGCCTATCTGTTATGCTCACTTTTTTGTTTTGGATATTATCGAAATACTCATTCTCAAGATAATGTTTTTGAAATTTGCGTGTCGAAAACCGACGATCGAAATAGCCACTTTTGGCGATCCAGCATTTCGTATGACTTTTATGAGCCTGATATTTCACTGCCATGTCAACCAGTAACCCTTCCCCAAACCCTCTAAAATTGGTGAGAATTCAGGGATCACTAGTTTTGAAAATAATTCGATGTGATTGAACATACCCAAAATACCATGTTTTCGATAGTTTTTGCTTCCGATTTTTTTCCTCAAATACTAAGCAGCTGTGAGCCAATTCAAATGTATGGTTATAGTCCTCGTACCCATACCAAGTCCCAATTTAAAGGGAACTTGAGAGTGATTCAGTACAAGAGCAATAAATTTGAAAAAGCGGCGCGAAGAAACTTATGCACCAACCCAATACCTGTAATCAGAGTTGCGCAAAACAGATCAGAGGATTGATCACCTTTTGGTGGCATCACTCGCATGGCGCATTCCGTGCTTGAGCTCGATCAGTACTTGACCAATCATAGTTGCTAGTACAATCGCCAAATAGAAATAGAATGTGATCGTAACTGAAAATTGAGTGCTTAGAGGTGGAATGAGCCAAGATCAAATAAAAATACCCGCTCCCGCTTTGAAGAACCAGGATGATTCCTGAACGAAAATGAACGACGGTTTGCCAATCAGCCAATTGATGATTGCTGGAATGTTCTGAAAACAGATATTCAAAACCGACATTTGAAAATATTGTGAAAAACCTCCGGAGTGGCACGCGAATTGTTCGCTATTACGAAAAAAGCTAGAGTGTTTATGGGGGCAAATGTTTGAAGAATCATAAACGGGGTACACTTGCGCCATCCATTCCAACAGAAAAGACTGCCTTCGGGAAGAACGGCCTAAAAATTGTTTTCGAAAAAAACTTACGCCATCAATCCTCTCGTTTCACATATTAATGCACTGTTGCAAAAAAAGAAAGCATACCTTTCGTCGATAATACACGCAGGCAAAGTAGGAATTTGCCATGACGCCAAATAGACATACTTCGATGGCCTAGGAAGCGTATTTTCAAAGAGTCCTTCCAAATTAATACCCTACGCCAACGGTGACGATATCGATGTAATAGGAGAACAAAGATTCAGAGAAAACCTTTCTACAATTCACTACGATTATAGGAGCGTATGCATTGCCTAGTGCATCGATTATTGTAGATGTGAGCTAAAATTTATGAGATTTCGTTTCGTTTCACAGTTGTTGAATTACCTGTAGAGCAAGAAGATACTTTCGGTACACTTTCCCTCTCGAGTCACTGTCGAAAACAATTAGCAAGCAAACGGAGACGTTAATAACGAAGAAAATAATGCCTACAATGATTCGTCTTCAACAATAGCATCAAAAATTCGAACCAGAATAGTAGTGAAATGTTGTGATAGCTTTCGTAACACTAGCGGCTAGTTCCGAGCCGCTCATTGCCTGTAGCCAATGTATATCTCCTGACACCTTCCGCTCTTTTGCACCTGCGTATTTTTGCTTTCATTTTCAGCTGTAACTTTCCAATAACTTGGATCTTTGTTCAGAGGTACTCCAATCTGAACTCAAGCAGATAATAAATACACTCTAAAACTATGATAGATAAAAAGGGAAACAGGAAATCGAAATGTTTTGTCTTGATATATCCAGTATACGTTGTTTTGTTCTTATAAATGTGATGATACAAGTAGACTATTCGAGCATGACAATAACATAAAATTATCTATCAAATTGTACATATTGCGAACATTTGCACAAAATAGATAAATTATAATATTTTATTTAAATTCAACAAACGCAAATATGCAAAAAGGCTATGAGTGAATAGACACCGTAAAATCGGTACTTTTGGATAAGGATCGAACACGTGTGGTGACTTGCTTCCTGAAACAACGCTATTTTCACCATCTCTCGAAGGAATTAATTCGATCGAACCTCGAGATGCAGGGCAGCATACTTGCAACTGCCACTCGATAATCCCTCATCATGTATAGGACGACAATGGCATCCAGAGGGAGAAAGAAGGAGAGAAGGACGGAGACCACGTCGGCTAGGGCAGAAGCGTCGACGTTAAACAGAGGTAGCGTCAGAGAGGCGCCGCAGGGAATGTAGAGAAAGATGAAGGGGATGATGGTCTGAAGTTGTGGTAATTGTATTCACTAACGATATTGCTACAATAATACTGTTGGACACTCTTCATTAATATTTTTTCAGTATTTCTTAGCATTTGGCCGAATTTATTTTTACTAACAATTTTCACGATGTTTCAATGTGTTCACCTGCCAGCATAGCATCTTGAACAGCTGAGTTTGAAGCTGTTTTGTCTTTGTCGATATATTTGAGGTCATTCTCCCAAGGAAAGTGATGATTCGAATTGAGGCGATGATCATAAAGCCGAAGCAGATCATTAATACCGTGTCGTAGATTCCGTTAGCCACAACCGGTCGAAATTGGAAGGCGCCGTTTCTCTGAATTTAAATGATTTATCTAGAATTGTAAAACCACTTTAGGAGTCTTTGTTGTGGAAAAAAGTGACTAAAAATACATTTCACCACTGCTATTTAACATTTTTTTTCAATTGTTCATGTGTTTTTCAAGGGAATAAAAAAGTAAACGTACAAAATAATCGCCCATGATCATCGCATGATTTCGAGTGTCAACTCCGTACTTTTCCATGACAATCTCGAACATTTCTTCTCGGCCCTCCGGAGTGCCATTGAAAAGAAAGAACGAGGTGCAAAACCTATGACATTAGTCATATTATCGCTACTCGCAAAGATATGCCAACTATGACCTCCCCCCTAACAATTGCACGAAATTTCACACACTATCTGTAGCATATCTTGCTTGGAAATTCGTCTCTGTGTACTGCATTTCTAAATTTTACCGTACCAAATGGTAAATACTGCAGCGGCATAGATGGAAAGTAGTAGGATGAACCATAGTTTCGAGAAATATCGCACTCGATCAGGTCTGGAGAAGTAAAAATAATTTGGTTCTTCAGTAATGAGTCTCTTACGATTCCACGGCCCACATTCGGTACAGGAAACTGTAGTCAATCAGAACAAAGGTCTGCGTGAAGAATGCTACGTAGAAACAGAGTAGGAACTAATAAATGTCTATATTTTTAAGTTTTGATCCTGAAATCACCTGATTGTCGTTATCGAGTGTTATCAGACAAAAAATTGAGTTATACGTGATTATTCTCTGAAACTAAGCACATAAAAATAAATAAATTGAAAGTTTAACCTCTTGAAAAGCAATTTGAACGGAAGAATACACGACATCTGTTGTGATGAAAATAATCTGAACATAGATATTCGTTCGATTATGAATTACATCACAGTATCATATCTTCGCCAACAGCGTATGAGAAAAAATGTAGACTCAAACCTGAAGTTGCTTGTACGCTCCCAGATCGCACTTAGTGTGCCGATAAATGCAGAAAAGGAGTAGGAAATTCAGAAACACGCCAAGTCCTGATCTTACTGAAAGCATCCGTCTAAGGATAGCTATTACTTACCAAAGTTGAAGTATTCAAGGCAAGCAAAGACCAACAAGTAGCTATGCATTTTCGATATCAAATGTGACTCCTGAGAAGATATGTGTGAAAAAGCGGCAAGGCAACAATTAAAAATTAAAAATACACTATTTTCTCAGATACAATCACGCTGTTACAACTCATTTCGTTGCTACTCAGAATGAAATCAAATCGTAAATAGTAAAAGCGTGGTGGCTTTTAACGGAATGGCGACAAGAATCGAAAGAGAACGAAAGGAAATAAAAGGAAAGTTATCGAAATTTCTTCAGGTGAAACCTCTTAGCATTCTATACATGAAACAACCTCCCATATTAAGGTTGCAAATATTAACAAACTGTGAACAGACAAGTACAAAAATACTTTTCCGTGAGAGATATCTGACCAACAAGAATCAATTTCACTCAATCATGAAAAGTGAACACAAAACTGATTGGATTATCGTACGTTTGATATGCTCAGCAAACTCAATGTGCTGGTTAGCAAGCTGTCTTTTTCTTTTTGCTTTCTTTTTCATAGTATGGCGGCTTCTGAGAACAAGTGCTGGCTGACAAGAGCTTCAGAGAATTGGACTTTCCGGCTGTGTCGGAACTGTCGTGATTTGTCCGATTCTTAGGCACACGGACTCTTATTGCCAATGAATGTCTCCTTACACGTTCCGCTATTTTTCTCCTGCGTAATTTCCCTTCATTTTTATCTGCTACTTTCCAGTGACTTGGATATTTATTCGGAGGCACAACATGTTGGAAAAAAATTTCATATATTGGTCGTTTTCCCAAGGAAAATGACTATTCGAACAGAAGATCGACAACTGATCGGATTTCGAAATTATCATTTCTCTGAATTCAATTGCTTGACCGGATATTTAACTCGGCATTGAGCACATAAGGTTAGCAAAAGGCTAACCAGAATCACTGTCACTCAATCAGACGCTGTATTTGAGCAGTACGCGTGTCCGCGAGTGCCACTTTGAGTGGCCGCGAAAATGGTAAAGAATGAGAAAAGTGAAAACCGGCCAAAAAGAGACTTAGTGGGACTTTTTCAGTGACTTCTTCTGAACATCATGTCTTTGAAAATGAGGCTTACCGGATAATTCCTTATGCACATCACATGTCGATGAGACGATACGAATACACAAGACACAGTCAAAAGTCCCACAAGAGCTCGCTATGTTCGTATAACATCCTCTCAGTATTTATCATTTAGCTATTCATACGCATTTTTTCCTCTAGTTCCATCTTCGTTTCACGAAATTATTGATATTGTGCGGACATTGGCGATTTGTGCATGCATGAATGTCACTTTTGCTGCAGCTCTTTTCCCGCGCATTATCGGAAAATTATATATTCAAGCTGATAGCTCTGAATGGGAAATCAATGATAAAACTAGAGAAATAAGTTGCAACCTGAAAATGCTCGCATTTTGACGCTTTTCAATTTTCTCGCGATCAGTGGGAGCTACGAACATCACAGATGTTATTGTTTGTATACTTCAAGCTACGCTAGGCTTCGAGAAATGTTGATACAAGCAAACACCTAGCAGAGGTGCAAATAGCAATTTCTTAGCAGCATAATTTTTTCTTCCCCCAGTTGAGAGGAAGACTTGTCTTCTTTATCCTCTCTGCAATCTAGTCTCAACTTCAAGCTACACTAGGCTTCGTAATGTTGATGCAAGAATGCAAATAGCAGAGATACAAGTAGCAATTTCTCAGTAGCTGCATTCCTTCTTAGCCCGTCCCCCAGGTGCGATCATGTCGTCAGCGCTGGAGATTTTCGACATCTTCCAAACAATCGGCATCTCAATATTTCTTGCTATTACTATACCGTTCGCAAGCTTCATTTTCTTCAAACTGATCTTCACTCGACCATTCTCAGAGAGTTACACGTTCAAACTTATCGTGCTGAATGGGATAACGGTTAGGGAACAAAGGAAGTCTTCCAGGCAAACTTATTTTTAGGAGCTGTTAAACTGTGTTGCGTATCTCATTACGTATCAGCTAATATCGTATCCATTTATGGCAGGAATGTACAAATTTTTGCAATCAACGGACCTCGTTGCTCCTCTGAGCATTCTTCAGTAATGATAAACAACGATTTAATCTCATCGTAATTCATCTATTGCTAGTTGCTTCCTTGCCGGGTTCAGTTTGCATACAACTCTCTTTATTGCTCTGAATCGTCTGAAAACAATCATGTTCATTCGGAAACGCCATGTAAGCACAGTGATATGCATAATCTTACCAAAAATATCGTAGAATCATGCTTCATTCTTCTACGTTTCCGTTATCTTGTCAACTGTTCTTACTGGACCTGCGGTAGCCGATTTATGTTTATTTACGACGCTATTTTACGTTCCGTTTACCTACAATGATGAAACAATAATAGTTCCACATAATGTGCTTACTAACGAGGTTAGCAGTATCAATTTTATACTATCAACTATAGAATCGCTTTCAGTCCCTTCGTGTTGTGACTGATATCATTCGAATCTTTGTCAGTCTGATCACTCTAGTCATTAACATAATCCTTTCTGTTCTAATCACTCGAGAGCGAAAGTTTATCAATTTTGCAGAGCGGCAAAAGTAAGTGTTATCAATGGACAAATATGAGGCGGTTTGCGTTAGGATCAACAAGCCTCAACGGGGGTCGGGAACAGGTAAAAAATCGAAAGTGCTTAAAAGTTGGCCCTAGGGGTTGTTTTCGATGCTGAACAACCTGGTATGGTAGATTTCGCAATATGTCCCCTTTTCGCTCCAGGGGGGCACCCCCTCATTTTGCCTGAAAATGCGTTTTTCGAGTTTTTCTCGCCCGAAACGCGTGAAAAAGTCGAAAATTTTCGCGACTTAAATCAGAATTTCGAGCTCTATCTCGTGGTTATGTTGAAATCTCATGATTGTTTTTCGTTTTCGAGAAAAAGTCGTTTTTTGACCCGATCGAGTGCGGGAAAAATCCTTTGGCCAAGTGAAAGAGCATGTTTTTACGATCATTTTGCGCTATTGGATGATATTTTTATTTGAGGCAAAATATATTTTATATCGCTTTTTGTGAAAAGTCGAAAAATAAAATTCTCTGTATACCCCCGTGTTGGTGCTCATTTTGAAGAGCTTGTTGAACTGATCGTTTTTTGTGTTGGACTTTTTCTTGAAAACGTTTCCTTAAGAAGTTACAAGCTATCAAAGTGGCTATTTTCATGAGACGGCCGATAAAGCATATTTAAAAAACTGTAACTTCTGAAGGAAATGTTTTCAAGAAAAAGTCCAACACAAAAAATGAT
>LS488619.1:44874-117841 GCA_900490705.1 Pristionchus arcanus | reverse complement strand
CGAAAACGAAAAACATTCATGAGATTTCAACATAACCGCGAGATAGAGCTCGAAATTCTGATTAAAATCGCGAAAATTTTCGACTTTTTCACGCGTTTCGGGCGAGAAAAACTCGAAAAACGCATTTTCAGGCAAAATGAGGGGGCGCCCCCCTGGAGCGAAAAGGGGACATATTGCGAAATCGACCATACCAGGTTGTTCAGCATCGAAAACAACCCCTAGGGCCAACTTTTGAGCACTTTCGTTTTTTTACCTGTTCCCGACACTTGTTGATCCTAACGCAAACCGCCTCATGTGTATTTCGTTTTCTATTCCAGATTCAAGGGAGAAAAGGGTCTGGTGATAACGAGCATTGTTTCTTACACTTTTTACATGATTCATTTTGTCAACACAGTACAACAATTTCAAAGTATCCGATATTCTTGCTTTAATTGCAGGTACTCGCTAGATATTTCGATATTGTATTTTTCGGATTCGCGCAATGGCTCTCTCTTGGATTCAATGCAATGACTCCGTTCTGGTGCGAGATCAAGTCTATACCAAAATGATGTCATCACGAATTATCACTGTTAACTCATTTTTGTTCTTCTATGCCTTTTGATGCAGGTGTCTTCTGCTATTCACTCCGTCTGTTCGGCGCTTGCTTCCAAGAATAAGGAAACGACAGAAAGCGACCATTTGCCATCCATAACACTGTCGAATCCTGGAATAACGAACTTGTCCAATATAGAGAAATGTAGTAATCTCTGCACCAGTGCAAGCATTTCGTAAAAAAATTGCCTTCAGAACGGACATATCACTTGTAAAGACGAACATTGAATCCGTCGACCGACTTCTGCTCTCATTTTCCTACAATTATCACCTGCGTTTTTCGCGCAGTCCAGCTGATCCTTTCTAACGACCGGCATCGTAGTCCAACGAAACAGAGTTGATAAAGTGAATGAGATCTAGTTGCTTGATTTTCCGTTCTTTCCTTGAACTGATGTTTATTCGCTTCCTTTTCCATCTTTCGCTGAGCCTTCGAAAACAAAACAAAATCTCAGCATCTACAAAGAATTTCAATTGATGAAGCGTTGTTATCCTTTTTTGCATGGCTGAAGTGACTTCGAGATCCATTTGTTGACTTATGAGGTCGATTGTGTCGATTCATTTCTGCAAATGAGCAAGCTCTGACACCGTTTGAATAGAAAAATAACAAGTCGTATTCAACTATCATGACGCGATTTTGGTCGATACACAAAATACACTCATTTATTCGCGCAATTTTCGTAAGACAATCATTCGATACTTGTTAGCGCTTCGATACTTGTTATGTACTCCACGCTTCTCCAGTGAGAATTACAGCGAATGATTTTTTCATCTATTTTTTAACCGTGCGAACGATGAAATAGTACTCAATGTGAAGAGATCACCATAACTACTTTGAATTATTCTCAACTCTCGAGGGTACTGACCACGATTTTGCCTATACAAGAGAAGATCTGCTTCTCCAAGCCTTACTTAATTATTATTGTGAGTGGATACGTCACACGAAGGCAAATCACTCGTTACGCCGTGATTGCGAGAGATAAATTCTGTGGTTTCAACAGTTTTTCAGTTTTGTATTTCCTTGTCGGTTGTATTTCACTTCTCGATTCAGAGGCACTCAATGCACGCACACTTGCTCTTCTTTGCGTACCTTGAATATTTCAACTTTGGTAAGCAATCGCCTTTCCGAAACGCAAGATTTTCCACTATTCAGGTTTTGGTGTGATTCTCAATACTCTTCTGCTGTTTTGTCTTTATCGACACACGCATTATGAGCTGGGATCATACAAGCAACTTCAGGCATATATTATTATTAGTCTAGGGATGTCGAATCGTCATTTTCCAGGTCCTATTTATCACCGTAGATCTTCTCCGTTCAGGTCGTCTTACAAGAGGTCCGTGCAATTTCCAAAGAAAATAAAAAAAAATTTTAATTGCAGAGAATAATCACGCACAATACGATATTCTGTCTGATTACAATCGGCGGTGGGAACAATCAGGTGATTTTGAAAACAAACGTAATTTATAAAATGCAAACTTAATTTAAAGTTCCTGCTTTGCTTCTATCTGGCATTCTACACAATGACCTTTGTTCTTATCGACTACAGTTTCTTGTATCGAATGTGGGCAGTGGAATCGTGAGAAATCCACAAAAAAAAATCGAAGCATTTTTATTTTCAGTCCAGTAAGAGTTCGATACTTCACACAACTTTGGTTCATCACTCTTCTATCGTTAATTGCCGCAATTGAGTTTACCATTTGGTGCGCTACAATTTAATCCCTCACAAGCACGAATTCCCTCGCGAGGGTACTACGTAATGTCAGCGGTATATTTGAGATGATAACACATTGTCTGGTCCAACCCTTCCCTTGAGAGATCCAGTATTTTTTGATTTACACTAATAACTACGTAATATCTGCGTTATTTTTGAGCGCCCCCCCCCCCTCCTGTTTCCCGGAGAGCTCAAAATATTTTTTTGTATGTTGAGGTACTGCAACTCGTTGTTCTTTTTCAACGGAACGCCGGAGGGCCGAGAAGAAATGTACGAGATTGTCATGGAGAAGTATGGTGTGGATACGAGAAGTCATGCGATGATTATGGGCGATTACATCGTATGTTTTTTGAGATAATTAGATATATTGTACAGAGTTTTTCTTGCAAGAGTGTTCAAACAGAATAAATTTCAGAGAAACGGCACCCTCCACGTCCGATCGTTTGTCGGTTACGGCATCTACGTCACCGTATTATCAATCTGCTTCGGATTCATGATATTTGCCTCGGTTCGAATAGTAAACTTCCTCGCGAATTCGAGAACAATTATGTCCGAAAAGACGATGCAGCTTCAAACGCAGCTGTTCAAGATGCTGTGCTGGCAGGTAAATCATTTTAAATCTTGTGACTTTCTACTTACAAATATCCATTTTCTGAGTTGAGCGGAAAATCGAATAATTTTTTTGTGAATTTTCTGATGCCATCTCGATGAAACTTAAAAGCGCAATAAAACGAAATAGTATGTCTTTTTGTTTCTATTTCCGGAATGCCAACTCTTCAGACCCTGATCCCCTTCATCTTCCTCTACATTCCCTGCGGCGCTTCTCTTACCCTTCCTCTACTTCGCTTCGACGCTTCTCCCTTGGCAGACGTGACCTCCGTACTTCTCTCTTTCTTCCTTCCTCTCGACGCCATCGTCGTTCTCTACATGATGAGAGATTATCGAGTGGCAGTCGCAAGAATGCTGCCCTGTTGGTCGAGGTTCGATCATTTGTTTTGAAACAACAAGAGTTCGAAGGAAGGAATTACGTTGTTTGCAACGAAACGTCCCTAGCATGACATGAAAACACCAAAAAGTTTGGAGAATCAAAAAGTGTTGTTTCAGGAATCATGTCGCCCATGTTGGATCGTTGGCAGATTCTTCCAACGCTCAATATTCCAAAAGTGTAAAATTCTCCGTATCAGTGCGCTCATAGATACTCTTTTCTTGTATTTTTTCAACGCGGAGTGTGCAAGTTATGATAATACGAATAAACGCATTTATTTACATAGTTAAAAGATCAATTCAAATTGTGATTCTGGTGTTGAGACATGTCACGTTATCTATCAAATTAGTGAACAGTTGCAAAAACAAAAAAAAAGAATGCGATAGTCAGTGAAATATTAAAGCCATAGATGGTTTTTTATGAGCGAACGGGCATCGATAATTTGATAGTTTTGGAAAATTGGGCATTGGACGAATTGCGCGATATTCCGACGTGACTG
Source organism: Pristionchus arcanus (assembly GCA_900490705.1). Classification (NCBI taxonomy): domain Eukaryota; kingdom Metazoa; phylum Nematoda; class Chromadorea; order Rhabditida; family Neodiplogasteridae; genus Pristionchus; species Pristionchus arcanus. The sequence continues at coordinate 114,057 of LS488619.1, read as the reverse complement.
ATTTGATTCCTGGAACAACTCTTCTTTTTGGAAGGCTTTAACCCTTTTTCTTGTTTTGCTATGAAGACTGATGTATTCGAACCTCGAGAAACGTGGCAGCATCCTAGTTACTGCCTCGCGAAAGTCTCTCATCATGTAGAGAACGACTATGGCATCTAACGGGAGGAAGAAGGAGAGAAGGACGGATGCCATGTCGGCGAGGGGAGAAGCGTCCACGCGAAGTAGAGGAAGTGTGAGGGCGGTACCGCAAGGAATATAGAGAAAGATGAACGGGATGAGAGTCTGCAAAATTAATCGAAATTGCTCGAATAGTATGATTGATTGAAAAGTAGCAGCATTTTTTTTTACTATTTTTACAATTTTCTCATTGATTTGTTCACCTGCCAGCACAGTATCTTGAACAGTTGCGTCTGAAGCTGTTTTGTCTTTGTCGACATCATTGAGGTTGTCTTCCCAAGGAATGTGACAATTCGTATTGAGGCGAAGATCATAAACTCGAAGCAGATCGATAGTACCGAGTCACAGATTACGTTTCCGACAACCGATTTGACTTGGAAGGTGTCGTTCCGCTGAATTCATTACGTGATCCTATGAGGTTTGGAAAACATTTTAATTTTGACTAGCAAAAACATTTTCGGTTCTAATAATTTACTGTTTTGACAAAGGTGTATTTTTCAACTGAATATATAAAAAGCAAACGTACAAAATTATCTCCCATAATTATCGCGTGAGTTCGAGTGTCCACCCCATATTTTTCCATTACTATCTCGTACATTTCTTCTCGGCCCTCCGGAGTGCCATTAAAAAGGAAGAACGAACAGCAAAACCTAAATCATTAATCACATGATCGTTGGTCGCAAAATGGTCTAAATAATTTCGCCAGAAACAAAGAAATACATTCCGCAGTCTTCGAGCTGATAATAATTGGACCTACCAAGTGGTAAACACGACAGACGCAATTATGGAAAGTAGTAGGATGAACAGTGGTTGTGTGAAATGTTGCGCCTTTTCAGGTCAGCAAAAGTAAAAAATAATTTGATGATTAATAATTCTTCTTACGATTCCACAGCCCACATTCGGTACAGGAAATTATAGTCAATCAGAACCAAGGTCATCGTGAAGAAAGATACGTAGGAGCAGAGCAGGAACTATACATGTTAATATTTAAAAGTTTTGTTTCAGAAATGACCTGATTGTCGTTCTTGAGTGTTATCAAACAAAAAATTGCGTCATGCGTGATTATTCGCTGAAATTAACAATAAGCTTTTTTAATGAATTGACATTCAAACCTCTTGAAAAACAATCTGCACGGAAGAATAAATGACATCCGTTATGATGAATATGATCTGAAAATGTGCATTCGTTTATGAATTGTATCCTAAAACTATATGAGGCCGTTTGCGTAAGAATCGAGCAGATCCGTAAGAGTCTGGCACACTCAAAAAATATGAAACCCTTGAAATTTCGCGATTTGGGCTTCTTGAGTATGCTGATTACGATGGGCATACTCATTTTGCTTGTAGAAGTCGCGTTGGCTCCAGACGACGTCACGTCGAGATCACAATTTCGCTATTTTCTCTTTTCACAAATTACCAAACTTTACGAAAACAAGGTTACCTGGACGAAATTTGGTGCTGATCACGCCTATGTTATTCATTTTTCATGATTTACGCAAATAATTTTGTAAATTGTAACTTCTCACGGAATCAACTGAGAGTTTGCCAACCTGCACAGATCGGATCGGAATGACGTCTAGACTCCATTGCCAAAATTTCAGCCAATTCCATCACGGAGCTTTTGAGTAAATCAACTAATAGTGTTACTGGCTTGTAAGTAAATCTGAAGATCGTTCCACTTGTTGACTTCCGAACTTTTATCGATCCGCCTCTCCTTTCGAGGGAGGCGAGAGAGCACGGGGAATAGAGAGAGCGCAGAGGCTGGGAAGAGGTCAAGGTAGAGAGACTCGGGTAGATCAAACTATCGGAAGCCAGCAAGAGAAGGATGGCCAATTTTACTTACAAGCCAGTAATACTATAATTAGATTTTCTCAAAAGCTCCGTGATGGAATTGGCTGAAATTTTGGCAATGGAGTCTAGACGTCATTCCGATCCGATCTGTGCAGGTTGGCAAACTCTCAGTTGATTCCGTGAGAAGTTACAATTTACAACATTATTTGCGTAAATCATGAAAAATGAATAACATAGGCGTGATCAGCACCAAATTTCGTCCAGGTAACCTTGTTTTCGAAAAGTTTGGTAATTTGTGAAAAGAGGAAATAACGAAATACTGATCTCGACATGACGTCGTCTGGAGTCAACGGGACTTCTACAAGCAAAATGAGTATGCCAATCGTCATCAGCATACTCAAGAAGCCCAAGTTTCGAAATTTCAAGGGTTTCATATTTTTTGACTGTGCTGGCGTTTGCTCGATTCTAAGGCAAACGCCCTCATATCACTGCTTCGCAGCTAAAGAGAAGAAGATTCAAACCTGGAGTTGCTTGTATGCTCCCAGGTCGCACTTTGTGTGCCGATAAATGCAGAAAAGGAGAAGAAAATTAAGAAACACACCAAGTCCTGATCACAGTGTTAGCACCCGTATCAGGACTGCGATGACTTACCAAAGTTGAAGTGCTCAAGGTAAGGAAAAAACACCAAGTTGTATTGCATTATCGAGATCAAGTAAGACACCTGAGAAGAAATGTGAAAAATATCTACAAGGCTGATAACAATTAACTGCACATGATTTTATCAGATAGACTCATGCTGTTATAACTGATCTATTTTTTTCGCTGCTAGAATGTCTAATGTCTAATCCCTTCAGTTTCACTATTTCTGTAAGAGATTACAATACCCCGATGGAGCAGATGCAAATGGTTCATCTATATTCACGAGATAATTAAGGTATTTATGGAGAAAAGAGGAAAAGATAATTTCCTGAAAAAAATTCCATATTCTTGAAAAATAGGTGTAGATGTGACCGTTCGATCCAAATTCGCTCCTGCCGGTTAAGGCATTTACGTCTTAGTACTTTCGATCTTCTTCGGGTTTATGGTCTTCGCCTCGATTCGATTCATTGCCATTCTTGAGGACTACAGGCTCTTACTACAGGTGCGTTGCCGTAGCCCGAATACCGATTTCACGATGATTGCGACTACAAAAGTCTAAGAGTATTTCAGATCTTCATGCTGCATGCTCGGCCTTCCAGTAATTATTATATTCGTCGGAATAGCCACCGAAGACCTCGTCCGTTTCGGTATTAAAGCCGTGATTCTTAAATAATGTGTTAAATTTGCCATTGCACAGATCAGCCTCACCATGGTTTATGTCATACTATGCCACTCGATTGGGCACAATGTCATACTCTTATCCATCACTTATCCATACCGGACAAGGATCGTGAGCATTCTTCGGTGTACTGATAACGATTTCCTTCGAAAGGCAACTGTTAAATCGGCAAATGTCCATTCTTTGCAATAAATTGCGGCCTCTTTTCCCGAAACCATTCTTGCTGTACTACTCCGCATTTCAAACAACAACACAAACTTTATTTCCAATGCACACTCATTTTCCTCCTTCCGAAATCGAGCGGGATCTTAATGCCGATCTACGTCGAAGCGCATCTCGCATCATTTTCACGTATCTGGAAATGTTACCAAAAAATCAGGTGTGGTTCAGGATGTTCTCACTTCATTCCTTTGTTCTGATGGTCGATCATAAATCATGATGGCTCACCTAACTCATGAATGATGTTTATGGTCACAGATTGATCGAATAATCGGGTGAGATTATCGCGTGACGTACTCTGGTGTGCGCCCCAACTTGGATCAAAGCCTGGAGGCAACTTGGAAATCGCATTTGATCTCTCCATTCTCCATGCTATCTCGCTTTCTCTTTTTCTCTAACTCGGTCACCCAAGTTGGATCCAAGTTGGGTCCAACTTCGGCGAGAGAAAGAGACAGAACGAGAGAGTATGGAAAATGGAGAGAGCGGGGTTTCCAAGTTGCGCCCAGGCCTGGACGCAACTTGGAAACCCTAATTCTGCTTGGATCCAAGTTGGGCGGGACACCAGAGTACGTTGGGCCAGCGAAGAGCCATCGGGAACGCAATTGTTTCCCCTCTCCCTTTCTCGCGGTCTCCCCTCCCGATAACTCCGTGAATCAGCTTGTAGTCGGAGCCGATATTATTGAGAAGCAAACAAAAAATTCGGGCCAATGACACTCAAGTAATCAAAAGAGATGGTTTTGTTTGCTCATCTATTTCAGCAATAATTAATTGTTTTTGTTCATTCCTGACGGGGTTGAGCCCAGTGATCAAAGTGCCAAGAGTGACAGTATAACATGAAGTAGAGGTGACTCGCATTTCGATCTCCAGACCGCCGGGAGGTCGACTCGGAGACTAATCCATGCGCACCCTAGCGCTAATCCATGAATGACCAATGAGACTGGATCGAACAATCATCGCCAACGGGATACAAATAGGGTAAGAGAAGAGAAGAAAGTCAGTCTCTGCTTCCTTTCAATAATGAAATTCCTCTTCGTCATTCTCGCTATTGCCGTCGCAATATTTCCCCTGGTTAGCCTCTCTACTTTTATCGGATCGTAGGACAACGAAAACATGATTTACTTTTGTGATTTTACTCAAGTATACTACATTAGCGCGATTGGAACTATTTCCCATCGTTCCTTCTTTCAGACGCGAGCTGCGCCTGTTGACGAGATAGTCGCTCCCGCAGTTACAGGTAGAGTTTCTGTAACAGGGATTTGTCTGCCCTTCGTTTTCTTTGTCGTCATTCAGTCGGTTAATTGTTGCTCATTACAGGACACCCCCACAACACCACCGGGGCGCCCCACCATCACAATACTACTGGCGCGCATTCGGCCCACCCACATAACACCACCGGCGCTCCCGCCGGCCACCATCACGGACACCACGAGAAGCACCACAAGGAGTCGGACGAGAAGGAGGATTAGAAGCATTCCATTCCATCATTCCAAATGAGTCCCCGCTCAGTGCATTTTCCATACCTGATATGCGCTCAATCGTTACGCATATTTGTTGTGATAAAACCATGTATAATATGCTCTTATTGTTAGAATTCCATGCGCAGACAGAGATCGTACCCGCCATTTTTCGAGGCTCAATCGAGTTTTTTCGTCCGCTATAATTACCGCCTCCGTTGTGTGTCCGGTGATACGGCGATCAGTAGTCTAGGAAGATAATTTTCGAAGAACGAAAGATTTAGTTTCGGAAGGCTCTGTTTCTCTGCTTCTTCATATGCATGATATGAAATGGACTTTTAAAGTTCATTAAAAACGAACTTATAATAACAGGCGTTGACAGAAAACAATGGATGCGTGACTGAGCAAAAAGGAATAATCATCCTTCTCCCTACATGTCCCCAGGGTGAATATTTGTTGAGAACGAGCATTATCGATAGGCTAGTAATAAATGTCGGCGTCAAATTTCGTTACCGAATTCAACCAATGCCTGAAAGCGTTGGCCCCGGCTATTCTTATACTCGGCAATCTGTTTGGATGCTTTATCGTTATAGCTCTTCTCAAAGTGCTCAGCATGACGCGTCTTCATGTCAACTGCAAGTTCGTTTATTCATCTACTTTTTTTCTTATAAAATTTTTTTAAAATTTCTAGATTTCTACTCAATTCCTGGGCCACCTGTTTTATCGCGATGTTTATGCTGCACATTGTAATGTTCACGCTTAATTTTAGCATGGACGAATTACCAAAGAACAAATCGGACCCTCGTGAGTTCACCGGCTATGACATAATTTGAATAGTGAAGATAGCGAAATGCATAAACAAGATTTCAGCAATTCGCATATCTCTCTACACAATCATTATTAGCATGCAGCTGATAACCACAATTTACGAGTTTTGCATTGCAACTGAACGACTAATATCGTCTATTCGACCTAAGCAATATTACGCCCGAGCGCTGGACCGCAAATATTTGTACCCTGCAACTCTTGCAATTACGGGTTGCCTCATGATTTGTCAATACTATATGACAGAAGGTTCGGAACTTTTTTTTCTCTCAAATATTGTTTTTTAACAGGTGGAAATCATACACTATTCTCCGTCATTGTATTAACGCTAGACCTTTTCACTATCTCGGTTTGCTTTCCAATTCTACCATGTTCAAAAAAAGCCATGTAGGTAAATGAGTACGCGATCAAATACGGCACCAGACGCTTTGAGCAAATGCAAGGCAAAACAACGCTGAACGGTCGATATCAGGTGCGCTCTTAATTTCAGGAATAAAAGTTAATTCGCTGTTGTAGGTGAAGGAATCCACGCAGCTGGCAAAAGCCATGCAACCTGTGTACATCTGTTCGTTTACACTTAAAGTGGGCCAATTTCTCAATTGTTTTCATAGTAAATTGCGCATCATATCTGCAGTTGATTTTGTTCGCGCCACTGCTTGTTTTCTGTTACGAGACCAATGAGGAGTACGACTGCGTATCGCGATGGTTCTACATTCCGTTTGCCTACATGGAACTGGCCTATTTTGGCGTAAGTTGACAATCATTTCTCAATAAAAATATATTATTTTCAGACACTGACAGGAGCTTCGGTTTTCCTTATCGCGTACTTTATTCGAATTCACCCTCGACTGAGACGTCGTGCAGAGAAGCTCTACCAGACTATTCGGTAAAGAAACAGAAATTTTTTTTTTGGCAAATTATTCAATATCATCTAATTTGCGAAACATTTGCGAAAAAAAACTAATTTTTTTCAGAGGGATTCCCGTAACGCATGAACCCTCGGAACCATTCGTTCTACAAGAACGGACGAACGAAGGCGATGTTTATTTCATGAAGCTGGCGCATGTTTGGGATGAAGGTCTGAAGGGCGTCAAGTGAACAATTTCATATTGTAATTGAATAGTTATTCGAGAATGTGTAATTTGTACGTGCTACGTTTCTAAATGATAAACACATTTCTACAAAGCCAAATTAAATTAGAAGTCTTTTTGGATGCTTTATCGTTCCGTTTCTAATTTCTCAGAAAAATACGGCAGCCTTTTTCCTCTTTCACCAGAATCACCTTTCTGCACTTCTTCAATGATGTGAGATTACACTTTGGGTGTACTTTGGGCGAGTGATGATCGATTTGGCTCTTACCTCACTTCCCTCAACCGGGAATGAGGGAGACACAAATTGAATATTCATAGCCGAGCCACGAGTGACGATTTGTTTTGATTGCGCCGTTTTGTATGTACTGACCATACAGTGCCCCTCTCTTCATCTCTCATTGCTTCCACCGCAAGGTTTCCTGCACACATCTAAGCGACCATAACTCCGTTCAAAAGTAAATGTAACAAATGGAAGTGTCGAAAGTGTTATGGTGTCCACGTGCCCCATCATTGTAAATATATCCGGGGCTCCTTTAATAATTTTCAATAATAAAAGTTCCTCGACCGAAAAAAGCCGTCTCTGATTCTGAGATAATAGTAAATGATGGTTGCCTTCTCCCACAAACCACCGAAACATTTCTGTTGATAAATTATTTGATATGGGAAGAGTTGGTCTCGGGAATTTTCGCGGAGCAGTCCACGGAGAGTCCGACTGGGAGGCTAATCCGTGCGAACAATGGTTATGCAAATATTATCATCACTCCTCATTTCGTAATGCTCTCTCGTTGGTAAGGCTGATCGCGAGTGCATGAAAATGAGGGTGTGGGATATTTTTCCTCGGAAATCCTATCAACGATCAGAGAGACAAAAGTCGAACAGTGATCGAACTTGGAATAAATAGGGGGAGGAATGAGAGTCATTCTGCTCTCTTTCTTTCGATCATGCGATTCCTATTGGTTCTTCTCGTCTTCGTATTCGCAATAATTACGCAGGTATCTATTTCACTGCTTCTTTTTAAATTTAAAAATTTGGTTTCCTGACAGTAAAATTATAGTTTTGCTAATACTAAACTAGAAACAAGAGAGGAGTGTGACTCCTAGTAGCATAGTTAAAATAGTCAGTGATGATAGATGAATATGAAGCCAAGCATAGACGAGTAGTGCAGCCAAGCAAGCGTCTATTCTCTTGTATGCGGTATACGTTTTATTCAAGATGGGTTCCTATATCACTAAGATTGTTCAATCAACATACAGGTTGGGAACAGTTTATAACCAAGAGGAACATGGCGCCTATTCAGAGTACAATTTTTTTTGTTCGTCTATGATACTTTGCTTGAAATGGTATCAATGTTAAAAAAACTTTTTCTTCAATGGAATATAACTGCATTCAACCAATATACGAATGAATGTTCACAAATCCATACCCTTCAGACGCACGCAGCCACAGTCACCGGGGATTCCGACTCTGCAGACGTCAGCGCGAATCCTCAAACTCCAGGCGTAACCGGGCAACTCCACACTGCAAACACCACCGAGCATCCCTCCACTCGTGGCTTCACAGGGAATCCATCCACTCTCGGAGATACTGGGCATCCCTTCACTCCCAGCGTAAGCGGCCTTTCCTCCACTCCAGGCGTAACCGGACAACTCCACACTGCAAACACCACCGAGCATCCCTCCACTCGTGGCTTCACAGGGAATCCATCCACTCTCGGAGACACTGGGCATCCCTTCACTCCCAGCGTAAGCGGCCTTTCCTCCACTCCAGGCGTAACCGGACAACTCCACACTGCAAACACCACCGAGCATCCCTCCACTCGTGGCTTCACAGGGAATCCATCCACTTTCGGTGATACTGGGCATCCCTTCACTCCCAGCGTAAGCGGCCTTTCCTCCACTCCCGGAGTAACCGGGCAACCCCACACTGAAAACGTCACCATACATCCCCACACCGCAGCGACTGGGCCACTCCACTCTGCTACCGTCACTGGGAAACCCCACACTGCAAACGTCACCAACCATCCCCACACTGCAGCGACCGGAAAGCGCGCCCACAAGACAACCGGCGCTCCAGCCTATTCTCATGGTTCTCACGAGCACCACAAACGAAAAAGGCAGGAGAGGAGTCACGAGAAGATCACTTCTTCAGAGTGATCACTCCCTTCCCTTATTAGGTCCCTCTTTGATAAACTGTTCATTTGCATCGGGATCAATGGGCATGATGCTCCTCTTTGATATGTACTCTTGAAATAAATGTCCTCTTAATTCGAGCTCGCAAATGATAAAGTATATTTTGAGTGAACGGGGAAAGCACAAATGAGGGTAAAATAATAAAATCATCAGTTCCCCTTCTTCATACCCCAAGGGTGATTATCGTTTTGCCGAGAAAGCGTAATCGTAAGGCTAGTCAATACATGTCGGCGTCAACTTTCGTTTCCGAATTCAACGAACATCTCAAGCTGTTGGGCCCAGCGCTTCTCATTCTCGGCAATATGCTCGGATGTTTTATCGTTATTGTCCTTCTGAAAGTGCTTGGCATGACGCGGCTTCATGTCAACTGCAAGTTCGTGAATCCTTCATTCTCTTTCATCAATTGTTTTCGTCAGATTTTTGCTCAATTCTTGGGCGATTTGCTTTCTTATAATTTTTGTGCTACACACCGGAATGTTTGCGATGAACTTGACCATGGATGAGCTCCCCAAAACCAAGGCCGACCCACGTGAGTTATTTTTCAAATTCCATGATGTTTTGAAAAAATGAAATTACTTGGGGAACCACTTGTATGGGAATCACTACAACATACATTTTTCTTTAGAACAACGTTCCAGCAATTCGCCTTACGCTCTACACAATCGGCATCAGCATGCACCTCATCACGACCATTTACGAGTTGTGTATCGCAACAGAACGACTGATTTCCTCAATTCGACCGAAGAAATACTACGCTCGATCGCTAGATCGCAAATATCTGTACCCCACGACGCTCGCAATTACTGGATGTCTCTGCTACAGCCAATATTTCGTCACGCAAGGTGTGCAAAATGAACATCAGATTCTGCAAAAATAACAATTTTAGGCGGAAATCATACACTATTCTCTGTTATTGAATTCTCACTCGACCTCTTCACAATTGCGGTTTGCCGATGGACATTTATTTGACTGACCATATTGGAGATCTAGGTGAACCAATTCTCGATTGGATATTGTACTAGACACTATGAGCAAATGCAAGGGAAATCGACCCTAAACGCCAGATACCAGGTATGTTCGACTTGAAATGCGGTATCAAGTGGATTGACGATGAGAATACTCTTGTCAATGGGTGAGATAAGAATTTAATGGAAAGTCTTTTGTAATTAATTATTCACCCAAAATAACATTGGGTTTCTACAGATCAAAGAGTCTTGCCAGCTCGCGAAAGCCACGCAGTCCGTTTACATTTGCTCCTTCGCGCTCAAAGTATGGGCAGTTTCCGACGTATTTCTTAATCAAATCAAATTCAGGTGGTTTTGTTTGCTCCCCTTCTCATTTTCTGCTATGAAACGAATGAAGAGTACGACTGCGTATCGAGATTGTTTTATGTCCCATTCGCCTACATAGAACTTGCATACTTTTCTGTATGTTTTGTTCTATTTTTTTACTGTGCAAAAACATAATTCTAGACATTAACTGCTGCTTCTATTTTCATAATCGCCTATTTCATTAGAATTCATCCTCGGCTCAGGCGGCGAGCCGAAATGCTGTACCAGACAATTCGGTAAACGACAAAAACTAGAGATAAGTACAATTTATTTTTCAGAGGCATTCCCGTAACGCATGAACCATCTGAGCCATTCGTGATGCAAGTGAGGGCGGACGAAGTCGACGTTTACTTCGAGAAGCTGAAACGAGTGTGGGATGAAGGATTGAAGAACGTCAAGAATAATAAATGACTCATACTTGAAAATATGCCTTAATCGGAATCAATACGTTGTCATTTTCTATTTTTCTGAACAGTACTCGTTCAAATGTACTTTTTGTGTAGAAATTCTCCACGGGATTGAGGCGTGGTCTGGTTCTTTCATTTTTGCGTGTGTTATGTTATCATGCGCAAGGCAGTACATAGGAGGAAGATGGTCTACTAATTACACTGCACTATGTAAGAGTAAATAGCACTCGTATGTCAGCCAAGAATTGAGTTTCTGTGAGGAAAAGGCAAGAAAGTCGACGTCATACGATATATTCACTCTTGATCTTACAAAGCGTCAGACGGTTCCACACTTGCAAACAACGAACATGTGTACAGGTCAAACCCCAGGAAGCAGTACACAGATGAGACGCGCCTTGCTCTCTATTTGGGCTCTGACTCTCTGCCTGCCTCCCCACAACGTGTGCACTCCTATCTATACAGGTCATTTAGAGTACCATTGTAACGGGCAAGTGAAGAGAGCAGGAACAACGCACAACAGAGATATATGAGGCCGTCCGCGTTAGGGTCAACAAGGGTCTGGAACAGGTCAAAAATTCAGGTGGCTCAAAAATTGGCCCCAGGGGTAACTTTTGACGCTGAACACACCCACCGTCTCAGAATTTTGATATTTCGCCTCTGGGAGCCGGTAAGGGTCCTGGTAGGGAAGGCCTTAAAATGATTTTTCGAGTTTTTCTCGTCGGAAAGTGGTCAAAATCGCCTGAAATCTCGCGACTTAAAACAGAATTTCGAGCTCTTTCAAATGGCATTATTGATTTTTGATGATCTTTTTTCGTTTTCGAGAAAAGGCCAACTTTTGAAGATCGAAAAAGCAAATGCCAGGACGTCACCAGATGATAGAGGACGTTCTGCTGATCATTTTGGTATATTGGACTCAGGGTTATCTTCTTGCTAAATTATAGTTATAACCTTTTATCTACTTTTTAGCGCGCGTTGAGGTCTGAAGACGACGCTACACCCGCATGGTCGACCCGGTAAGGCTAGAAAACTTCGTTCCTGAAGTCATGGGTTCGATCCCCGTGCTCTGCAGTTCATTTTTGCTGATTTTTCGCAACTCGGAAATTCGGTTCCCCGGGTCCCTGAGTGCTCCACTACGTTTGGTTCAGAATTATCTAGTGAATCCAGTACAACTCTCGAATGTTGAAATTATTTATCGTTTTTAAGTTATAGCTTTGTTTGGCTATAATATCTTAAAGACCCTGACCTTTATTGGCGGTGAAATGCCGGATTCGGAAAAACTTCAAATTTCCGAAATAATGAGTTTTTTCGAGTTGCGAAAAATCAGCAAAAATGAACTGCAGAGCACGGGGATCGAACCCATGACTTCAGGAACGAAGTTTTAAAGCCTTACCGGGTCGACCATGCGGTCGTAGCGTCGTCTTCAGACCTCAACGCGCGCTAAAAAGTAGATAAAAGCTAATAACTATAATTTAACAAGAAGATATCCCTTAGTCCAATATACCAAAATGATCAGCAGAACGTCCTCTATCATCTGGTGACGTCCTGGCATTTGCTTTTTCGATCGTCAAAAGTTGGCTTTTTCTCGAAAACGAATAAAGATCATCAAAATTCAATAATGCCATTTGAAAGAGCTCGAAATTCTGCTTTAGGTCGCGAGATTTCAGGCGATTTTGACCACTTTCCGACGAGAAAAACTCGAAAAATCATTTTAAGGCCTTCCCTACCAGGATCCTTACCGGCTCCCAGAGGCGAAATATCAAAATTCTGAGACGGTGGGTGTGTTCAGCGTCAAAAGTTACCCCTAGGGCCAATTTTTGAGCCACCTGATTTTTTGACCTGTTCCAGACCCCTGTTGGGCTTTGTTGATTCTTACGCGAACGGCCTCATATGCGAGGTCATTAGATCGCCCTCGCATAATGATCGAGAAAGGGCCAACAAAGATCATGCACATTCATGCACTATTCACTCTTTTCACCGCTTTCCGCTCTTAGTCACACACCTTTCTCGCCACTCTTCTCTCTTTCTTTGCTATCCCTCTATTATGATCGCCTCTCTAATCGCAAGCACTACAACGTGTAAGGAGGGAAGAGATAGGGCGAGAGTGGGTGGAAAACAGAGTTGACAGCGCGCGATCGTTGAGATCGATAGTAGTTTCTCGCCAGATAGCCAATGGAGAATCGGTCTTGTCTGATCTGCACTGTCCCTATCAATGTCACGACTTTCGGCGTTGAGGCGTGTCGGTAAGACTATTGTACTCTTTTTTTTCTCCCGATTCATGCCATACGTCACGTGTAGTCAGGATAAGGATACTGCCAAACATAGATAAATTATGGCAATTATTATGGACAACATTTGCAGTGCGTGCGCAGCGTTTTTCAAACGAACCGTTATCGCGGGAAGGAAGTTTATCTGCCGACAAGGCGATAGTCAATGCGACATCATTAAACGTAAGAGTAAAAAAATTTAATTTGCCTTTTTTTCTTCGGTAATTACGATAAACCGAAAATGCACTCTTTCCAGACGAAAAGTTCATGTGTCGCAGCTGTCGATATGACCGTTGTGTCAAGCTGGGCATGAACTATGCGCTTCCACCAAAGAAAAAGCCGCGAAAGAAGTGTGTTTCGACGACCGTGGATGAGGCGAAGGCACCGATTGTGGAGCTTCCATCGCCCAGTACATCGTCGTCTTCGTCGACGACTCCCGACCAAGATTCAGACGCCAGAGATTCTGAGAGTTCTGAAATTTCGTTCCCTGCAGTCTCACTGATCGACCGAATGGAAGCCGAGTACAGGTGAGTGTTTCATCCATCTCGAAGTGTATTTACCAATTATTTCTCAGAGCATCGTACGACCGTCGAGTGATTCTGGAAAAAGATTACGTAGTAAGTCGCAATCTCCCTCGATTCGATCATCCTACAGAGGTATAGAACTATTTCAAGATGAAATTCTGCATGTGTGTTTCTTTTATTTTTTCCATTACAGGAATTTTACATCGCGAATTTCACTGCGCTCTACGAATTGTTTCGAATAGCGATCAACGATTCGAGTTGTCTTCTACAGAAAGTTTTCGATGATTTTGATGGGTTTCCCATCGATCACAGAGTGAGCTTCAAAGCTAATTTTTTTATCATATTAAATTTTTAAGGTAACGTTATTCAAGAATTTCGTTACAAAGTTTTCCATGATCGAATGGGTCTACTATTCGACTAAATTCTTCAAGGACTCGACAAACATGTAACTTGCTTAAATCGAAATCGTCAATATAATTTCGATTCAGGTTCATGGCTTCATTGATAACATGCGCCGATGCGAACAAAATGGATGCATGGATGGAGGATGACGTGAAATGCGTGAAAACTGAAGCTTTCCAATCGTTCGTGCTCTGTCTCTTCTTAAAGATTTGTGCATGTTCCGATTTTTTCAGTACAGTCAAAGGCTACTCGGGCAACTACATGGACCTGTTCGGTTCAATGGCCAAAGTGGACGACTTGACTGAGCGCGAATTTTATGCTTTGGCGATTCTGAATTACTGCGATGTTGGTGAGCCATAAGAAACAAATACATTTTTCACTTTTCCTATTTCAGACGCTTTGCATCTCCCTGAAGAAATTATCGCAAGTGTGCAAGATACCAGAGCAAAGGTGTTCTGCGATTTGCAAGACTATTACAGAAACGAGTTGAAACTTCATGATTTTTCGAAAAGACTTGGCAATTTGATGATGTTGGCTCATGGCGCGGGGGTAAGCACGGCACACCTTAAAGTTCAGAAAATAATATTTCCGATTCCAGGAAACTGGAGCACTAATGAGCGAAGAGATGCGAATGTATGCGACAATGTTCGATGTTTACTCAGACGACAAGTTGTTTCGCGAATTTTTCTCGGAATAAACGTAAATTGCGGCACAAATACGAATAATATACACACAATCGCACAAGATGATAGCAAGTGATCAACTAAGCGCTGTTTCCTCGGTTGTCTTCATCTCTTCTCCTCGCCTTATCTCGGTTTCAATGGTAGACTTTGCTCATAGCGATAAATGAAGGGGACGATTGCGAAAGGATAAGAGTAGGCAAGATTGAGTGTGGAACAAGGTTACAAAATCTTGCAAATTCGACACACTCGGAATATCTAACTCTCTTGTAGAAATTGCACTTGGAGGAATCGATAGGTGTCGTTCATTCAAGAATACTAAATAACACGAGATCTCTACATTAGATATCTCTACACGGGTAAGAGGATTACGTCATCATGCCCTTCACGCTAACCTCGTGACGCGTATGAATGACTAAAAACACCTATCGACGCACAATATCATTATGCAAAAAAATTATATATTCTTTCTGGCGAACATTGCTTATCCAGTGAAGAAATTGTAATGGACATTCATCGTGAGAAACAGATAGCAGAAATGTGTGAATAATGATTTTTCTAAAATAAGGTTTGATCATTTTGACTGTTTTTTATGAGCGACTGACAACACCGGGAGAAAATGTAATTGTCGAAATATGAATCAAGAAAGAAGATTCAAACAGAAGATTTCTGGTGCGAGGTGGTCATCTCGGCCTGCTGGGCAATCTCAATCTTCTTCGGTTTCTTGCCCATTCCAAGCATGGCGATCACTGCCAGTCGATAGTCAGTCATCAGCAGCATGACCACAACGGCGTCCCATGGAGGAAAGAAGATGTTCAGCAGGAGGGCCACGCCCGCAAGGCCCTCGACCGATATGCCGAACATGGGTAGATTCAGGCAGAAGAAGTAGGGAATGTATACGAAAATGAGGGGGACGGAGGTCTGAAAAAGTATTTCGTTCTTATCAACACATATTTTTTAAACTGTTATTGTTAGTTATCTAGGAAATTTGCGTACTTAGTCGTTCGAATGCTTTTAAAGTATTTTTTTTGTTTTGTTTTTGTAAAGTTTTGGAATACCTGCGCAGATAGTGCCGTAAGCAGCCGCATTTCATGCTTCCGCTTGTTGGGAGAGAATTTCGTCTTGTTCCTCAATCCCAGAAAAGTCAGAGTGCCCAGCGAAACAGCCATCGCAAAGGACGCGACGATCATTACATTGAAGAAGATCATGGTAGGAATGTAGGAGAGAGGCTCGTAACCGTCCTGCTGAAAGCATGCAAATAAATTCTCCAAGCTGTAATACGGTTTATTTAATTTATAATTTTATTGGAATAGAAAATTATTTTTCACACTACCCAATGGTCGAGCAGAATGTATCCGGTGATGTTCCAGCCGTGCTTTCTCTCAAATTTTGCAGTAAGCTCTCGAACGGCTTCATCGTGCCCTTCTTCCGACATTACGGTCATTTCCATGGCAAACCTGAATCAAAGAGACGTGCAGATTTGAGTCCACTCCGGAATAAAATAAGATAATTGAGAATGGGAATGGGATATTCATCTCCGGCACTTACCATCCGGCCATGGCCGAGGTCGGCACAACCACTAGCAGGGCGATGAATTGAGCGGACGAGAATAGTTCGACGAGGTGCGGCCGATTAACGCTCCAGTACCGATAGAGGAAATGGATGTTCATGAGGGCAAAGGGGCCCGTGAAACAGGTTGCGTAGAATCCCGAGGCTCGCTGATACGATATCTTCATTATTTTTTATCGGTCATTTATTCTCTCGTGTCATTTAAAAAAAAGTTCCGAATACTCGTTCTCATTCAGTGCCTGGTAATATATTCCGTTAGTATCTAATATTGTCAAGAGACGAAGCAAGTATCACTCCTCCCCTACAGCAGCCCCCGCACAAACCGCGTCTTGGAACGTAGCCGAAGCGAAGCCGAATGTAGTGTTGACAATGGTCAGCCTCTGCAAAAATTACAGGATACACAAAATAATATAGTAAAAACAGCTTACTGGCTCTACAATCAGATGCAGAATGCACAGCAGGATGTCAACAGAGGCGAATAGCGTTAGCAACTGCTTGTACGCTCCGAGCGACGTTTGCGTGTGACGCCGAATACAGTACAACAGAAAGGAGTTCAAGAGCGCTCCAATTACTGAAAAAGAACATTTTCATGTGCTAATACATGAAACCAACCGCAAGCGGCCCTCTCAACGTCATACACGTCCGGCATCCCTTAGTGGAATCGATAAAAAAAGCTAGTGGCTTGACGCAGTGCCGAGCCGTTTATAGACGTTCACTCGAACTAGAACATTTTCTCACTCGAGTAAACTTCAGAATCTGAAATATCAGCGATGGGAATGTCAGAAACAGCGATAACGAATACGACGTTATTGTGGTCATGTGTCCATTTGTATTCTAAGAAAAATTATAGCACATAATAATTTTATTGATCGTGAATTTTTTTGTGTCAACATAACATTGTGCAAAAAACAGCATTTACACGCTGATGTTGAGCTCATTTTCGAAATTGGTATTTTCGATCGCGAATGAAATCACGAATGATTCAAATCATAAATATACACTTCCATTCCTCACATAAATGTTTATGGAAAAATGCAAATTGTAGATAATGGGAAAACAGCACTTGATCATTCTGATTTGATTGCGTAGTACATGCGTTTGTTCACAATTTATTTTGTTACAACTTTTGTTACTTTCCTAGTTCCGCACTACATCCCCGTCTCTCATTGTCAGTCTGCTTCCAGGTTTCGAAGCATTGCCTTTAACTTTTCGATTTTTTCGTGAAAAGCTCATAAAAACATTTCGCACGATCAATTTTTTTGTATTTTGTACTTCACGTTTCTGTACTAGTGAATTTCATCATATAATAAAAAATCAAATCAAATAAATAATTAAGAAATCTTCTACTGTTCTATAGCCAATATTGCAGGCATGAGAATGATACGCAATCATATGTTTTTACTGCGAGTGAAGCTTCCGCTTCAGCTCAGTAAGTCGCCACCCTCGACACAATCATGATCGTATTCGCGTCTAGCGGAGCCGTCTTCTTCTTCCACCTCATCAATGTCATCTTCAGAATAGCTTCACGATAGTCAGTCATCAAGGAGATAATGATAACGGCGTCCCAGGCCTACAATTATGTTTTCATGAGAGTTCTGAGGAGACGCGCATTTTAATTATAGAATGGTGCTAGTTCTTTTCGAAAGTAATACACATTTTCTCACCGGGAAGCACGCAGTCATGAGCATGCATACACTACCAATCCCGCCTGCAGGAATGTCGAAATAGGGCAGAGTAACACTGAAGAAGTAGGGAATGTACACGAAGACGAGTGGAACGAGCGTCTGAATACATTTCATAGTCATGACTTAATTTTGGTTTGCGTTCGTTAAAACGTTGAGCTAATGATCATTCTGCCAGTGCACTAATAATCCAAAGGACGCGGGATAACGAGAATTGGGAATGAATCGCTTCTATTCATCTTTCGCGCTGATTATCGCCACTAATTAGATGAAAAGCATCGATTCCTATAAAATTGTACCTGGGCAGTTACAGCAATTAGCAACTTGAACTGAAGCGTTCGATGATGGGCAGAGATTGTCTTCGCATCTCTTATGGACGCATAAGTGAGGGCTCCAAGGGCCAAAGCATTGGTGAAGGACACGATCATTACAGCATCAAAAGTACAGAGAATCATTGCGAATCGGGTGCCATTGGCCGAGTCCTGAAGTAATTACACATGTCGGGAACGTCGCGACATTTTTATTTATCGATCCGTGAGTAACAGACTACAAACTAACCGCATAGTCCATGACGCACCAGCCTTCTTCTACACGTATTCCGTATTCTTGCTCGTAGACAGAGCGCAAAATATCGACGGCTAAACCTTCTCCAGCAGGTCCGTAAAGAGTTAGAAGATGCCTGGTGGATTAGAGATACTTTTTAAGTGCTTTACGTGCACTTAGAAATGAATGTACGAAGCAGTAAACAAACCATAATGCCCCAGCGATCATTACAGTTGTGGCAAGCACTAGTATGAAAGCCGGCCGGGAGAAGAGATGGATCAAGTGGGGATGGCGGACCGTCCAGTACCGATAGAGGAAATGAATGTTCATTAAGATGAAGGGAACCGAGAAACATGTGCAGTGGAAGGCAGTTATTTTCTGCAAATCATTCGATTTTTGCCAAATTAGTCTCGAAACAACTCTTACCCTATCCTCTACAAAAGAGTGCGTCATGCAACCGAATATCGTACCACTGACAACGACTTTCTGAAAGTTCAAGCATGCAATTGTTTGGGAGAAGGCTCATACAGGATCGTTGACTGCATGCAGCAGAATTAGGAATAAATCAAAGCACGTGAAAACGGTGAGCAGTTGTTTGTAGACGCCCAGGTTCAGGCGCGTATGTTTGCGGATTAGATGAAGCAGTATCAAATTTAAAGCAACTCCAGCTGCTGAAATGTACTTTATTGATTTTCAGAAATGAGACGATGAACAAACTAAGGTGAACTTTTTCGACGATAAACGACGCACTGACGATCATTATGAGAAGGAGAATGACGACGATCACTTAAAACACGATGAGAAATGAAAATCGAATTCCCGAGAGAACACGAGTATTACGAGTTCGAATGAGTCAATGCGTGGATACAGAGAATCGTATGAAAGTGAACTCCACCAAGATAGACATCGTGTTCACCAATCTGTCAACTCAGAATAAATAGGAAATTTCATTTGTAAGATCAAGTACAGACATTTGTTCAGTGCGAAAAATATCGCTACAATACTGTGAACAGGCAGACAAATTTTACCAACTAAAGTCTCTGTATTCTGCTATGAGTGCTTATTATTTTGCAGCGCAGGCTCAAGTTCAATTATGTCTACATGTATGTTCCTGTCCTGTATTGGACTTTCGTTATTGCATGGTCTAAGACTATTAAGTATTTGAGCAAACCGCTCAGAGATTCGGTCAGTAAGTCGTCCTTCCCGAAAACTTGATTAAAAAGAGATTTAGAGAGTCCGATCATTCTCAGCGCCAGAGCATGATGATAGCAACGTTTTCGTATCGCCCTTTCCCTCGTATTCGGTCAAAGCACAATATCGTTTACAGTACCACGCTGTCCCTTGCAATGCTTTCGCCGTTAATAATATTTATTCATTTCCAAACCCTCATTATTTGTATCATTTCCACTCTTCACTGCGCACGATCGATTCTCTGAAATTGTGTTGTTTTCGTTAATTTTCATTATGAAAAGTAACTTGATAGAACTTGGCAGCTGCTCAATCACGTGCCTGCCCCCTGGCAAGCGCATTAATGCAGCGGCCGATAGATCAAATAATGTTGGATCTGAAATTGCTTGGGCTCATACATCTCTTTGCTCAAAATGCTCAAGACTCATCTCCAGAACGGACATGGTGGTGACGTAGTTGTCCCTGTAATGAATTGTACTGCATTTATTTGTTTTTGTGCATTGGTTTTCAATATTCTAGTAATTCCAACGGGACAACCCTAGTAAAAATAAGGAACTCACTTCCAGTAAACATCGGTTATGAAGTATACTCGACTGCCTGCTGTGACAACTCGTTCATAGTATTGCTCAAAATAGTTCGAGGTCGATGAGTAAACCTGGAATAGTTGCTCCTTACCCGGAGATGATATACGTTTGAAACCCGTTTGCTTTTAAATTTGCTTCCACTTTGGAATACTGTAAGTCAAACAGGAAATGCAATCCATACTTCGCTCCACCGATTCACTTTCGGGTCAAAACGATACACATTTGCTGATCCACCCTTTTCGTATTGTCCGTACGCATATAGAACTCCGTCGTGGACAACTGAATGTACATCGATTTGATGAAGCAATCAGATACAATCGATGATTCAATCCGGTCGGATCACTAATTAAGTGAAAACGGAATTTTTCGCTATTCCCCACACGTTCCCTAACAATATTTCCGTTGTCAAGAATGAATTTGCTTTGCGCCGCACATTTGCATACCATAGTTAAGCAATTATATATTTTTCGCGGGGCTATCGCGGTGGTTACGCAGAGAAATGCAATTTTGACGTAGTGATCCGAACGGGCTGTGGTACACTGTCAAAGCAACTGTCGAATGTGGAAAGTTCAAACTCACAAATCTCAGATCGTTTAGGCATTTTGAACTCTTTTGGAAGGCAAAAACGCTTCCAGTAGTTCGTATTCAGATCAAGAACCTGACAAATGAAGGGTCAGTTAAAGTCTTTCGAAAACACTAACAAAATGCGTTTTCACTGAAGGACCGACGACATGCATCGAATCTCCAATAATCAGATTCCCACGTGCGAAGTAGTCCACCCTGCGCATCGCCTTACGAACTATCTGGAATTGGTCAATAATTGTTTTGATTGTTTTATCTTCCAAAATGCACTAACCGTTAGCGCATTAGGGCGTTTCTTGTTCCATGTCATCGTCTCTAAATTCAACTCGAATGTGTCTGTATTTGGGCCCCGTTCCTCGTACATGAGCCCAACCGGCATTCCTCCGTACACTATGAAATTTCCTAAATTGTGTCTCAAATCATTAAACAATTGCCTGTTTTCATGGGTCGTCTCTTCATTGCCCTTTTCTCCCTCTTCAATTTTTGAATTTGAAATGGTTTGACCTTTGTGCATACAGGTTGCAGAACCAATAGGGTGGTATTCACTGTAGTGGTAATCACTCATTCTTTTAGGTCCTTCTCCAGAGGTTTCAATCTTTCGAAAACTAAAGCAGTTTTTGCCAGTCTGTAATGAAAAAAGATTATAGTTTGACATAAAAAAAGATTGACAAAAATAAAGGTGATAAACACCACCTCCGTTCCAATGTATACTTCTTGATCTAATGGTTTCCATATTACAACCGTCCTCGATGTCTGATCAACGAGAATGTATTGCAAGAAGAGGGAGAAGGAAGTGAAGTTCTGCAAGTATGGCTAGAACTACTATCATAATACGGAAATGGACGGCAACCTTGCTCTCACCTCACATGACACTTCGATTTTGTGCAATTCGAGTGAGGCTGTAAAGCATAATCATTGATTGCATTGATTAGAATGAAATGCCTCTTCATTTTTTCGGATTTCTAGGCCCAATGACCGGTTTGACCGGCACAAGAAATGATGAGATGAGCTCGAAATTCTGACAGCCGTAATAGGGAATGGCTCACTAGGATGAAGCACGAACATCCTCCACTCATGACTCTCGCGGCTCGGCGTAGCGAGAATGTAGAGTGTCTCGCCGAACGCGAACTGAGTGTACAAAAATTACACAAATCAATTCGATATTGAATCATAATAGTGAGTAGTCAAGTATCAATATCTGAAACTGTTATCTGATATTGTACGTACCGGAAGCCACGAGTAAAGATCATTAAATTTACGATGCCCGAGCCAGATCATGCTTGCTTGATCTAGAACAATGACAAGACAAGACGAATGAGAACAATTGCACGGATAACTGTTCTAACTTTGCGTGTTCTCTCGCTTGTTGAATATACTTCAGTGTCCCTTGGCGAATAGCAAAACTCGCAAAATATGGATTTCAAAACCACCACTAACAGTTTGGTTACAAACAATACATATCATGTTTCTATAAATTGAATAAACATACCTAGTTTTGGTTTGTTATGAAAGAAAAAAGTGAAAAAAATGAGTTGGACACAATTATGACAAATAAATTCAATTATTGACGAATAAAAGTGACGAAGAATATTAGTGTTGCTCAAAATTTCGCACGCTTTCGCAACGCAGGAAGTGAGGGGCAGCATGCGAGAGGATATCACTCACAACGTCCTTATCAAACAGACTAGGCTACACACTTGACTTATCCATGGGGCAGACTTTACACAATTGACCTATCCATAGGAGGGGCACACTTTCGTTTTTAGAATAAAAGGCATTGTTGTACAATAAGATCTCTCTTCAAGTGTAAACCGATTGTAAGAACAAAAATAATAATGAAGAGAACAGACAGGATACTGAAGGGAATCCTCGTAAAACGATTGAAACATAGGAAAAATAATTTCATATTCCCGAGAGAGAGAGAGAGATAATAGCGAGCGTTATCAAGGCGTGGTGGCATACTGGGAACCCACTACAAAAATACATTTAGCGTTAGAACAAGTAAGTTCTTCAAAAGAATAAATAGAAATATGAACTAAACAGAAAGACAAGCCCATACAAGTACTTGTGCTTATTCAGTTGTGCTCCATCGTAGTTTGCCCAGTTGATAATGACATTTATCCACTCAGAAGTTGAGATACGCTGAGGCTCGGTTAGTTCGTGGCGGACCGTCCCTCGCCGTTATCTTCCATCCTTGTCGTCGTCATCCCCGACGCCACGTCCCCAATCTTCGTCGATGACGTCTTCAGGCACCTCAAATGCGACAGTATCATTCCACTCTTTTGTATTGTCCGCTTCAAATAAAATCGATGCTAAATGCGATGAGAATATTCAGAATTGCTCAGGAAAGCGTTTTTCACCTTCTGACAGTCATCGTCAGCACTGCTTCTCTGTAATCAGTCATCAGTAGGATGATGATCACGGCGTCCCAGGCCTGGAAGGACTGATCAATTTCGTGAAATATCAAAGCCAAACCATAATCATATTCCCTAGAGTATGGGACTATGACGAGTTCATCTGAATCATTGCGGCGAGATACTCGGAATTTTTGTTGAGGTTATCAGCCTACTGAGAACGGAAATAAAAATAAAAATTGATTTATTGATTCAGAAGTGCGCGGGAACTCAAAGACAACAAAGACAACTAGGCTCGCAACGTGCGAAAGGAGCGTACCGGAAAGCACGCAGTCATGAGCATGCACATTCCAGCCATCGGGCCGGACGGAATGCCGAAGAACGGAAAGTTGAGCACGACAAAGTAGGGAATGTACACGAAGATGAAGGGAACGGAGGTCTGAAAAACACTCTTATCACATTTTAGAGGGTGAAGATAAAGGAGACAAGGACCTGAGCAGTGACAGCGATGAGCAACTTGAGCTGCAGCTTTCGCGCATTTGCCGAGATTTTCTTCGCGTCTTTGAGCCCCGTGTACGTCAGCTCTCCGAGGATTAGGGCGAGTGAGAACGAGATGATCATTACACAGTCAAAGAATACGAGGTTGAATGTGAAGCGGGGATCCTGGTAGCCGTCACGCTGAAAGGAACTCTCCGATAATGCGAGAGTCCAGCAGACACGGTCAGAAAAAACAGTACCCAATGGTCCATTACGAGCCAGCCGTACTGGATGCTCCGCCCGTACATGCTTTCGTATGTAGCACGCATTACTTCAGTGCCGACACCATCGTTGTCACCGTCGGACAGAAAGAAGCACAGCAACCACCTGAGAGTATTATTCTTGGTCATATCCCATTCCGAGGCTGTTCAAGTTTTCCATGCATTTCTTTGAATAATATTCGAAGTTTGAAGCACGCTCACCATCCCACGCATTCCGCCAGGGTGATTGTGAATAGGATTGAAACGAAGAAAGAACGTGAGAAAAGTAGAATGAACTGAGGTTTCTGCACTGTCCAGTAGCGATAGAGGAAGTGAATGTTCATCAGGGTGAAGGGAATAGTGAACGCCGTACAGTAGGCCGCGGTGAGCTTCTAAATGAGAAAGACCCCTGGTCTTTTCGGCATAATAAGTACTTCTTTTAAAAAAAGTACCCGATCTTGCACAACTCCTTGCGAAACGACACCGAATGTGTGACCAACGATTACAACAGTCTAGAAAATTTATTTTTTATGAGGAAACATTTTTGTTTTAGATATTAGCCCTACCGGCTCTGAAAATCCATGGAGAACGGATAAGAGCAAGTCAAAGGAGGCGAAAATCGTGAGCAAGTGCTTGTACGCGCCAAGGTTTAGCTTCGTGTGCTTGCGAATAACGTATACCAGCAGGGAATTTAGCACAATTCCGGCAACTGAAGTCGGGAGGTTCCGAAGACCCAAGCTAAAATTCGGCTTACCAATGTGCGCTTTTTCGATGATTTCCGAGAAGTTCATCAGTGTGGCCGAGAGAAGTGCTAGCTAACGAAGGAACTGTGAGGTTATTCTTGTGGGCGATTCCCCGTGAGAAATCAAGACTGTCATACTTGAACTTGGAATGGCAATAATCACACACAAGATAAATTCTGTTTCGTTCTCTCAATTTCTAGTGACCATATTCATCAGGTCATTCATACAAAACGATGAAAAGTTAATTGCAACAAACGTGCACGTATTCGCTAGAATTTGTGACTAAATGTATTTCGCAACACTTTTCGGGAACCCTTGAGATCCTTGTGTCCTGCTCTGGGATCTCAATTGTTTCCTCAAAGTGGTCTTCATTCTAATCAACAGCTCTCTAAAGTGACGACGATGACACGATGACAATCCCCGAGAGAACAAGGTCATCTAAATCAATGCGTGGAGGGAATCAAGAAAAGGGGAGAACAATCTGTCAATTGGGAAAATCAATAGAGTAATGCATTCACATATACATATATTTGCTGAGCAAGAAATACCACTACAATAATACAACGATAATGATATGGAGACAGGACAAAATCTTGTTTTTTTTCATTCCAGAATAGCCTCTTTACTTCAGCAAGAATATTCGTTGATTGACGTCGGTTTGATTGTGGAATGGACTTCCTTTTTTATGCAGTTTCGAAATAGATATAACAATTATTCAGTTATAGTAAGTGGCCGATCTCCATTGGCGTCCATCTTTGTCGTCGTCATTCCAGATGCGACGTCCCTCACCTTCGACGGTGACGGCTTCACGATTCTCAAATCAGTCAGTAATGTTAAAGTCATCCCGGCACTTGCGTCCGGCGTCAGATCACGGCTAGGCCAGTGATTATATAAGGCCAATTCATCAGACAGTACTATTCTTTAAATCATAATGTCAAGGTTAACACGAGAGAACATTATTCAGCATTGATAGCGTTAAAGCATTAATCACCTTCTGATAGTCATTGTCAGCACAGCTTCTCGATAATCAGACATCAGCAGAATGATGATGACGGCGTCCCAGGCCTGAAAGGATTGACTTGAGATGTAAAGGAGAAATTTCTCTAGAGTAGCGCAATTTCAACTCTTGCTTGGTGAGTTTCTGAATTTTTGT
Source organism: Pristionchus arcanus (assembly GCA_900490705.1). Taxonomy (NCBI): domain Eukaryota; kingdom Metazoa; phylum Nematoda; class Chromadorea; order Rhabditida; family Neodiplogasteridae; genus Pristionchus; species Pristionchus arcanus. Next base: position 88,251 of record LS488619.1, on the reverse strand, counting down.
CGTTATCATTCTACTAAGAGCGACTTTTTTTGAGGAACTATGGTCTATAGAATTGCCAAGATTCGAAAACATTTGGAAAACATTAAATTTAAAATGAGCGCTTACCGGAAAGCACGCAGTCATGAGCAGGCACATTCCGGCCATCGGACCCGATGGAATGTCGAAGAAGGGGAAATTGAGTACAACGGAGTAGGGAACGTACACGAAAATGAAGGGGACGAATGTCTGAACGATTTTTCATAGTCTGCATGACGCATATCGCTAATGTGAGGTGCTTGCCTTCGGTGCATAACTGGACAAATAATCTCCACTAGTCCGATGGCATGTATTTATAAAAGTATACCTGGGCAGTCACCGCAATTAGCAGTTTGAGCTGCAGCATGCGTGCGTTGGCGGATATTTTCCTCGCGTCTTTGAGCCCCGTGTACGTAAGAGTTCCCAGTGTTAGAGCGAGTGAGAACGATATGATCATCACGACATCGAAGAAGATGAGATTGATTGTGAAGCGGGGATCCTGGTAGCCGTCGCGCTGAAAGAACCGGTCGGATCATGCAAAATATAGATACTAGTAGAGTTTGAAATTCGAGTAATAGTCATTCTGCACACTCTCTCGCCTCCTTTGAGTGGTAGTTGAAAGGAAGCGATGATTACTCGTATTTCACACCCTAGATAATAGTAATTTTCATTTAAAAAACTACAAAAAGCGAACCCAATGGTCCATCACGAGCCAGCCGTACTCGATCTTCCTACCGTGCTCGATTTCGTAAGTCGCACGCATTATTGCAGTGCCGGCACCTTTGTCGTCGCCATCGCACAGGTGAAAGCACATCAACCACCTAAGAGTTTTACGGACCTTCTCTGGCAAAATTTTAATTGTTTTTTTCTTTCCTCCTCGTATCGTATCACCCATTATCGATATTTTTTGCACTCACCATCCCACGTATTCCACCAGTGGAACTGCAACGAGTAATGCAATGAAAAACGGTCGGTTGAACAGCTCGACAAGCTGCGGTTTCTGCACGGTCCAGTAGCGATAGAGGAAGTGAATGTTCATCAGAATGAAGGGGATTGTGAACGACGTGCAGTAGGTAGCGGTGAATCTCTGCGAAATATTCTCTAACCACTGTGGAATAGTAGTCCGTCTAACAGCTGACCTTACCGGCGGGTCCCACCTAGCTTGTGTTATGACTGTAAAATCGCTTGACGTGGGTGGATTCATCTTTACCTTTTTACTGTGGTTGTAGATAGGTTCAGCACCGGTTTCTCCGATCGCCTCTATTGAGTAGATACAAGAAAAAACGCGCGCGAGCAAGGCGGTCTAGTGAACGACGAGAGGGTCGGTATTACCGACAAATGTTTGGCCCGTGATTTCCGATTCTGTACCCAACAAAACACTAGAATTGTAGAGTGAAATGGATTCATTCCAAGATGAACAATGAAGATTTTGGAGTGAGAAACATACCCGATCCTGTACATTTCCTTGCGAAACAACGCCGAATGTGCGCCCAACGATCAAAACTGTCTTTACAAAAAAAATTAAAATTTAATAAAATAAATATTAAAAGTACCGGCTCTGCGAATCCGTGAAGAACGATTAAGAACAGGTCAAAGGAGGCAAAAATCGTGAGAAGTTGCTTGTACGCTCCGAGGTTTAGTTTCGTATGACGACGAATAACGTAAATCAGCAGCGAATTTAGCACGATTCCTGCGGCTGAATTTGAATGGTTGAACATGCCCAGCCACTTATGCCTGAGTAAAGAATCCTACTTTTTGTTGTAAGTTGCTTCCCCATTGCCAAAAGTACAAGAGACACGCGAGCTACAGTCTCACGCCAAAATCTCTAAGCCCAAGGCCAAAAAAAAGTTTGCTTACCAATGTGAGCTTTTTGGATGATATCTGAGATACGCATCATACTGGACGAGAGAAGTGCGAGATGCAACGGATGGTAGTGAGAAGTTATTCTTGTGGTCGATTCCTCTGGAGAAATCAAGACTGTCATGCCAGAACGCCAATGATGCCAATGATCAAAAAGCTTAACTTTTGAATACAACATTGCAACAGAAAACTTTCTGTAAATTTATGGTGACCATATTCATCAGTTCATTCAGGCAACATCAAATGTATTTAGGAAAATAGATGTGTACACGTATTTAGAGGGAGAGCAAGTGGTTAAAAGAATTTTACAATACTATTCGGTAAATCGTGAGACTCATTCGGCTCTGGTATCTCAGTTTTCTTCTCATCGTTGTCTTCAATCGACTCGATAGCTCTTTGAATTTCCTCTTCTATCGTATCTTCTTCCACTCCCTTATTTTCTTCAGTTTCCGTTTCTTTAATCTTTTCAATGTCCTCCACCTCTTCAATTGGCTCGATTTCCTTTCCAGGATTCTCCTCGTTTTCATTCCTCTTCCAGTCCGTCTCTTGACTGTTTTCTGTCCGGACGTTAATTTGTTGAATCTTTTCTTCTTTTTCTTCTGGCTGTTCGACATCTTCTTGAACATAAGTCATCTTCTTGGTCTCGTGAATGTCCTTTGTCTCTGTTGATTCAAATTCCTCTTCAATCTCCACGACTTCTTCAATCTTCTCGAGCTCTCCTCTTTCTTCACCAAAGTCCTCCTCCTTTTCCATCCCATACTTTTCTCGAATCCACTCATCCGTTGTCCACACGCACGGCTCCCCTCGCACGACCACACAGAAGATGAGGTTCGTGATGATCTGAAGTTCGATAGATAAGGACTTTCTCCTCCAGAATGATCCAGAGTGGGCCCTCGGCAACAATCAATGAAGCAAAATGCAATAGAACTGTATTGCGAAACACTGGACAGCGAATTGCTACTGGTTTTAATAACGAATGTGATCAGTAATTGCCAGTAATTGATCAGTAATTGACTTTCGAAAAATAAGATGGTGTGCAAGCACGACTACGGTAGCAAGGCACCTCACCAGTATGCCGGCGACGATTCCGAACACGTAGTGCCACTCGTCCTGCGTCCCATCAGGCGCCAGACCATCGACGATGAACGGAATGGCCACCATCGCCGCCGAGATGACGATCGAGAAGCACCCAGTGACGAAGTGGCTAAAAATTAAAAATTTGAATCTCGCGCCGAATTTTTGTCTAAAAATACCTCCCACGTCAAAATGTCGACAGGATAACTAATTTTCGGAAATATTTGGCGGTAATTTCAAAATTCAAACCTGAACTGCTTGGACAGCGCGGGTGCCGCCTTGTAGAAGCCGCCGGTGCTGCCGCCGAGAATGCCAGCTCCCACGAGCAAGAGGGCCAGGTTGATCGCCTGCATATCTTCATGTTTACACCACAATTAACACTCATTAATAAAATATAAACGTTGAATGAAAGCAAAGAGATCGCTCACCGGCATTTCCGCATCAATGATCGCCAACGCGATGAAGCACGCAGCACAACCCAGATAGGCGAAGGAGTTGAAGCAGCGGAACTTTAGCAGTTCGGGCACACTTTTGATACGGTCCGAGGCAGCTCCTGCAATTAAAATATGCCTCTTTTCTAATTGTTTTCTTATTAGGGAAGAAATCGAGGTAATCAAGATAATTTTACCGCAGGCGAGCTTGACGAGGAACTGGATCAGCGGAGGAATGGCGGCAGCCAGCCCGATCTGGCCCGTGGACATCTTGAGCACTGCAAGCTTCATCATTCTCCGATTCTACTTCAACATTTTCCACACAAAATCGCCATATTATTCGCATCACCTTTCTTCATGTACACGGGATTGTAGAGGAACATGAGCTCGACGGTGGCAAAGTTCCCTAGAGAGCCGATCCAGATGGCCCAGATCGCTGGCGTCCGCAGAATTGCCAGGTACGGAACGCGACGGAGCGTCTTCTTACTGAAATGATACGGTGTGACAGACTCATAAGACCAAATGTACTTCACAGGTAATACATATTCGAGAGACATTTTTGACCTGGAAGAAGGACAGGGAGGGAAATAAGAAAAGCATACTCTACGACAGTTTTGCCTAGGTCGATCTTGCTGCTCTCAGCGTCGCCGACGAATGGGTGCTTCTGAAATCACGTAGTTTCGTTGAACATTTCCTTGTACACGACCCATGCTTACACTAAGAATGTCGCCCACTCCCCTTTGCTTACCCGGGGCGTGTTCCGGTAGAACATCATGTACGCAGTAAAGAGCACGAGAGTGACGCCGCCGTGAAAGTAGAACACCGATCTGACATATTTGATTACTTGCACCTGTATAATGAGAAAATACTGGAATCAATACAATGAGATGTACATTTGAAACATTTGAATGCCAGATTTGGCGGTTGTTCAAACGAGTGAGATCGGAAACTCACGGCCATCCCGCACTGTCGCACAGGGCGCCGGACACGGGCGAAGTGATGACGGGCGCGAACTGCACGTACGCAACGAGGACCGATACGAACAGACCCGTCTACAAATGAGGATCATTACGTGACCACATTGGGTGCTTTCTGTTTGGTTTCTGCAACTTTCCTCGTTCTTGTCATCGATGGTGATCTTGAATTCACCTAATCCAACCTCACCTGTTCAAGGAGAGCCACTCTCCAGCTTTTCCACCTTATTAATGTAACTTTCGGTTTCGTTGCGCTTCGGGCGTAGATAAATAGGTATAATTAGAGCAACACCTGCTTGTAGTAGGTCCACCTGGCAGCGAATACGCCCACTGCCGGGAAGACCGATGCGAACGCGACGCCTTGCAGGGCGCGACACACGAGCAGAAACGGGAGTCCCACCTGGAATGCGATGGGTACTTTCGCTGTGTTTCATACTCGCCGTTGACATCTGAAAAAAACCCTACGCGAACAGCCGTAGGAATCAGCAGGGTCGCCACGCCCGACAGCAGCCCGAGGAAGGTGAAAATTGAACTGAATTTGTGAAATTATTTTGCCCATTTCACCACATGCTACAGTAATTCTTACCGAATGCCCACTCTATTGATCATAAACACAATGGGAATGTTGGCGATCAGAGCCGCGACTGCCACAGCGACGGTGATGAATGTGTCCTCGACTGCAATTGTTTCAATTATTCCATTTTCTCCTATTTTATGTTCCGAAATATTCTAGAAAAGGATGTCAACTAATAGACTAACTCTCCGTAAACGTGAATCGATCCTCTTGGAACTCGGTAATATTTGGATCCGGTGCCATACAGATTACGGCAAAGTTGAAGGAGAGGATGTTGGACCTGCGAATGTTTTAAATTTCTCTATACAAGTCATGTGCTAAAGTTTGAAGTATCATCAATTGTCACTGTCTCATTGGGCAATAAAGGCGTAAATCGTGCTAAATAAAAAGACAAGTGATAGTATTTCGAACTCTCACATTCTCTATACTTACCAAACGAAGGTCATGCATAGCAGCAGCAATATTAGCACAAGAAAGCGAGTACGCGTTCCGAATTCCAACATTTCTACAACTGAAAGCAACTGAAAGCAACTGAAAGCAACTGAAAGCAACTGAAAGCAACTGAAAGCGAAAGAAGAAGTTTTTGTACGTGGGCGGGATAGTATCTGGTGGGTTGCGTTCCCGTTGAAAACTCGGATCACGGAGATAAAACGAACTTGATCAGTTGAATTCGTGCCAGCGACACTCGTTGTTTACCCTGATATCCGCATGATCAAACATGATATTTCGAGTGGTGTCGCGATGATGGAATGGAACCAAGGAGCAAACTCGACTGTTTCTATTGTTTCAGCAACACTCGCAAACAAACACATATTTTCTGCCAAAAATACGGCCCTTATTACAATGGGCTAATGCATTCATAATGAGACTTGGCGAATGTTTCACATCATTTCGTCCAATCAGATCGACCAAGCAGTCAAACATTCGGTGCATTATGGGTGCTGAGCACATACCATTAGTGCGTCTGGGATAAAACTCGAAATGAGGGGTGGGTGTAGGATAATGGATTTATCATAACAAGAAACTTTATCGGCCCTTGCCCATTGCTGAATAGTACGGTAGTTGGCCACTTCGCGTTCTTTCGTGTGCGAGCGATCCCGTTGCGAGCCGCATCAGCGACGGCAGTTGCCTGCTCATTCATCGTATCCGACCATTTTCTACTCTTCTTGACTCATGCGTCTACATGTTTCCTATTGACAAAAGCCAACGAAAGGAGGGGAGGGGATCGATATCTATCTGGCAAAACTAAACCTGCTGGTGGGTATTCGATACGGGCGAATAAACGATCCATCGAGCAGTCGGTACCGCAGTGTATCGTATGTGAGAGGCATCGTTCTGAAGTCAGGTGGAAATAGATTTTTTTTTAAGTATCTGAAAATAAATGCATAAAACACGAAATAAAAATAATATTACGTGGAGCCGTTGACGTTGATCATGTAGAGAGCGCATACGCAGATCGTTATACTTGGGAGAGCGCACATTCGCACCAGATCTAGAGTGATTGCTTTCTAATTTATCATTATTACGGACACCAAAAACGGACAAAGGCCCAACAACGAAGATGATGTGAGGTGCGACTGAGAGAATCTGATTGAAACTGATGCAAGACGCCCTGGCGAAAGAAGCCCACTAGAGAGCGGGCGGAACAGGAAATAGATGATGTTTGTGATAAAAGTGGATGAAATGGATTCTGTTTGTTACTATAAATGAATGACAATGTTACCGTGAGAAATAAAAATGACTCTGAACTCGAGATTCCGCACAGTTCGCACAACTAAGCTGCTCTATTTGCAAATGTGAATCGGCTGCATTGTTAATTCATCCTCGAGATGTCTTTCTTGGTATATTGGTTCAATCGCACCTGTTCTGTTGGACCATTTTAGCTCTCGGGTCGAATTTTGGCGATGCAAACAACTTCGCCTACACATTTACGCTCGAATGAGGGGGTGAAAACGTGCATGAGAAGCCCTTCAATACTCCATGGCCAGGAAGTTGTTTCATTTCGTGAAATACCTCAGATCAACAAATTGCCCTCGATGGTCTACGCTCATTCAATGAAACACAAGGAAAATTTCATATATTGTAATTTCCAGGATTTTCTTAGCAGGATATCATAGTTTTGTCCTTTTAAAATCTACAGAATATTTGCTGATGATGTGCCGAAATGAACATAGCTTGCTTTCCCTTGCTATCACATTTCTTTCGTGTAAGGTGTAATTTACAGAGTGAGCAAAGTGTACAAAGACAACCCATAATCTAGTCGTCACTGTGAAGACTCTAGAATTTGTCAAAATTTCAAATTATATTCGATGTTTAACGAAACTAGCAATCACGATATTGAGAAGGCAAATCTTCAAAACAAAATGGGACAGATTCACTGTCAGTTGAGTATGCCATCCGCCCTCGAAGTCTTCGATTACTGTCAAACGGTAGGCGTCTCAATCGCCTTAGTTATAACGATTCCCCCTGCCCTGCTTGTCTACTTCAAACTGATCTTCGGGCGACAATTCATCAGGCGTTACATTTTCAAACTTATCGCTATCAATGGAATATCGGTATGGTATATTTTAGGTATCTTTGAAAAGGGGCAGACTTTTGAGGCGCTTCTGAATACCGTCGCCTGGCTATTCATTGCCCAACTTACAAGTTTCGAATTCATGAGCGGATTTTACTCCTACTTCCAAGACAACGGACTAGCGACTCCGCTTGGTCAGGTGGTATTGTGACTCAAATGACGAAAAATTTCAGCCGCTATAAATACACTCTTCGGCGATCTAGCCCTCCACTCATCCCTATTCATTGCGCTAAACAGAACGATTGCAATGTTGTCTTTCGGAAGACGTGGCGTATGATTTGTATTTGGTATTCTCATTGTAATATTTCTGCTTAGAACGCTTTTGTGATCTTCCTGGGCTCTGTTATCATGTCTTTGGTACTTATACTTCCTGCTGTATTTGACTTTCGCTTTACCACTATGATATATATTGAAATTTCATTCGGCGGTGAATCTATTCTGATTCCAGACGTGATTGTTACTAATGAAGTGAGTAATTTTTCTATGAGAGCTCTTTTATAAGCCACCGTATCCTCCATTCGCGCAATCTGTCATCTACTTTGTGACGACGACTCATATTTCGTGCTCTAATTTCGACTAATATACTTTAATTTCTGTTTCAGTTCTATCGCATTCTAGCCTACGCCATAAGGGTGGTGGTTAGCCTAGCCACTTTCCTACTCAACGTAATCCTATGCGTTATTGTCGCGCGAGAGAGGGAGTCCATCAGTGTATCCCAGAAGAAAAGGTAGCCAGCAGAATCCGACAGATTGATAAAGTATGCAACGCAGATTCAACGCGGAGAAGGGGCTAGTCATTACGAGCATTATTGCTTACGGCACGTACATGATCTCGTTTGTCAACAATGTAAGCAAGTTTTATTTACAACATTTTCTGAGGGAAAATATTATTTACAGCTCATAACTCGCTACTTCAATGTCATGTTTTGTGGCTACGCCCAATGGCTCTTTCTCGGCATTAAGTCGATCGCGCCTTTTTGGTCAGTTTTGCACCTGTTTTACGAACAATAGTGCAAGCTGATTTAATTTGATTGGAATTATGCCCACTAATCAAATGCCAATCACTGTTTACATGTCTTTGCAGGTGTCTGATAGCATTCACTCCTTCGGTTCGTAAATTATTCTCCCATCCTCAGAAGTCCAGCACCACCCCCGTAAAATCGATCACGCTTACTGCTTAACTTATTGTTCCATTCCATGTGTGCTTCCAATAAATTGATAATTTATCAATAAATACAAGAACCTAACAACAATCACGCTTTGATTTTACTATGGATGCTACTAGCGGCCCTTGCCAAACCCGTGATAGTAGGGAAGACGCTTTCGTTCCTTATGGGCGCTTGAGCTCGGCGCTTCCAGCCGCAGCCAGTTGTTGCCCAGGAGCACACTGCTACTCGGCAATCGATACGGTCGTCTGAAGGAGCCATCCATCATCCGGTAGCGCAGCGTCCGGTAGGTGAAATACGGAGGGCTGAAAGTCGGTGTGGTTCATATTTCAAAGAAAAGGAGCGCTTACGATGCTGGGACAGGGATTGCAACACAGATGTGGAGAAGGAGAAGAACCGTAATTAGCATACAATTCATCGAAGCTGAAGGATTCCCGTAGAAATGAAGGCGTTGAAGCCGAGGTGTGAACTGCTTTATAAACGAACCGGCGAAGGGAACGGTCGTAAACATGGTCCGTTCCAGGAATCATAATGTGCCGCGTAGGTGAGCAGCAGGTGGTGTAATGGATTTCTTGGCAAGAAATTGCCCTCATCATTTAGCATTCTTTCTCGAATTTCTGACCGGCGATAGAGTGCGTGAAGTGAAGAGATCATTATGCCTTTCTACCAGCTGCACCGCCTCTATGCGAGATGATCTGATGGAGATTAGTGTCGCGTACACACACTAGCCACTAGCCAATAGCTTTTCATTATCATGGCAGATGTGTTCAAAAATCATTTTTGTGACGAAATCAGTGTTGGCAAATCGGCATTTCTCTCTTCTCGCAACGCGCTCTCTCGTCGGTGAGAGATACTTGCCGATTTGTGTACGCTAGCCGGCGTAGGAAGTGGGGAGGAGGAGGCGTTGTGATATTCCGTATCTTGTGGAATAGATTGGATTTAAGAACCAAAGACTTCACGAAAGCTTGCGCAAAATATGGGAAGGTCGCACATAGTAAAAGGAGCAAACAATATTCGGATGATTTTCAACGCTTAATTTTATCGTCTTTATTTCAGGACAAAAATGATTTCAAATTGAATTTCATCAACGCTCGTCGTGCCATAAATGCAAACACAAACAACTCATTTATCCGAATGTTATGAAAGAGTCATGAAAGACTATGCTTCAATCCCTAGCGGCCCCTGCCTAACCCGGAATAGTAGGGAAGCTTCACGGGCACTCGTTCTTCTTGGGAAATGAAATTCGTAGTTAGTAGGAATCCCCTCAGTAGAATGCTGCTGCTCGGTAATCGATAAGGACGTCGGAATGAGCCATCGAGTATACGGTCGCGCAACGTATCGTAGGTGAGCGGACTGAATGTGTCGTTTTATGGTACGAGTTATAAATGAGAGATAGGTAAAGTTCTATGAATGTATACTACCTGACCGAAATACTGTGACGGAATATGTAACTAGTGAATAAATGAAAGGCTTACGACGCTTCAATGCCGCTACAGAAGAGTAGGAGAAACAGAGCAATCAGTAGATGGTACATCGGAGTCGAATGTTTCCAATAGTAATGGAGATATTCAGGCCGGAGAACGCCTATATGAGGCAAAAAGGAGACGGAAGTAATATTATTTACTATAGATCCGATCAGGGCATGACGCGAAGCAGACAGGTGCCAGCTGTCGTGCCAAATGACGAAATTCGTGTTGACATGTCGGGCCTCTCTCAATTCTCATTCGGTCAGACATACGAGAAAGTACGGATTCGAAAAGAGGTGCATGTTGATTTGTCGACCCTAAGCGGAATTTGGTCATGATATGTTATCTGAAAGTGGGACAATTCTGCCTGACGTACATGACTAATTCGGTCCTTAAATTCCCGGAATAATAGAAGCGAAAAATATTTGTGTTTCTTTGAATGTCGCCAAGACCGCTAGACTCTATTGATTCCTCGAACGATTCCTCAAACTGATGAATCCTGGTGTAGCTTTAGACCTTCGGTGTCATGTTTCCATTGTTTTTCTTAGAAGCTTCAACGGCTACGGAAATTGCATACGCAAACAAGCGATCGAAGATGGCTTGATTACACAAGCAGCAGCTGTTTCATATCATTCTGCATGCCGTCCCCCGCTCAGATAGGAATGGACATGGTGTTTCATTCCGAGAAATTCGACTCATTGATAGAATAAGTACGGCTCTCAAGCTAACGAATTCATCTTCAAGGTCTACAGTGCAGAATGAATTTTAAAAAAAGGAGAAATTTGTTTCGCAAACAAATCCTTCGTTGATATTTTTGTACAGAGATATCATGAGATAAGAACTATAACGAAAAAATCTTTATCTGAATATTACATTGTGAGACTTTTGTCAAATCAACTCTCCTGTTCAACGGCCCTTGCCCATACCGGAGTAGTACGGAAGTGGCATGCGTCTCGCCTCTTCACGAGCGAGCGCCGTTGATGCCAGTCGTAGTTTTCCCAGCAATTCTCCGTCACTCAGCACTCGATAGGGCCGTCGGAACGAACCATCCAGCATACGGTAGCGAAGCGTATTGTAGGTTAGAGGGGACGGGCTGAAGAAGTATAGTAAGATGGTAGGCAAGGGAGGTATGTTCTATCACTTGTCTATCCGGATAATGAGTGAAGTCGATCTAAGCAAAGAGTGAGAGCCTTACCGGGTCTCGTCAGCTTTGGGAATGTATGCGAGAGTGGCGAAGAGTTGCATGAACAGTGTTGCAAATGCGAGCAGCCGCATCTCTCGTTCTGGTTCGCAAAAGAGTGTCGATATCGACTAAAGCGAGGAAGAAGGAGTGAAACGTTCACTGTGACTGGGAAGCGAATAGTGTAGAAGTAATGAAACAGGTGTATTTCTAAACAGGGTGACGAAAGAGACAAATTCGGCGTTATGTAAGATTCGAAAGCTGACGAAAATCTATGATGATAAATGGAATTCCTTGAGGATCAATTTATTGATGGGCAGATATTCGAAAAATAAAGGGCAAAGCATATTCAAATCCGTATTGATCAAGGGGATCATACAGGTGAAAGAAGTAGATGTCGCAAGCCGGTGCGGGATTTGACGTCTAACATCTTCATAACATGTTCACTAGTCTTAGGACACCAAACTAAGCAAATCGGTATATATATTTCTCAATACATTCTCATGCAAGAAAACCTCCTAAGGATGAACAAATAATGCATTTTTAATTGTGCAAGGAGATAACAATTCGAGATTTGACTCTCCTCATTTTGAATGCTCTCTCGTTTGTCCGACTAGTGCAGCTTCCAGACAATTTTGAGAGAGCGAAATTTAAAAAAAAACGTTGTTGTCAAACTGCCCTCCAAATTCTTGCGTTCACATTTGTCTAATTCGTAATCGATATCTTCGATACTCGCTGGAACTGCTTGCCTTGCCTGTCTTGCCCGTCTTACTTTCCCGTCAGATTGAACGTGACGCTGTTGGCGTGTCACTGCGTTCCACTTTGCTCGAGCAACCATAGGTTTATAAGGAAACTCTTGCTTCTTGGTATGATTAATGGCACACCGAAGGACTTGCGAAATGAGTGAGCAACGCAGAATTTATAATCGTAAATTTATAATCGTAAATAGTCTGCACCGTCAGCCATTAGCAGCAACATCAGCACTTGGAGCCGGTTTGGTTTGACTGTGGAATTTGGACGTGTGTTATGCCCTGATATTCCGATGTCCTCTCAACGAGCAACATTCAATCTTATCTGTATATGCGTACATGATCTTTTGCGATTGATTGTATGCTGTGATCTTTTGATGTTGCATATTCATGGAGGGCGCGAAGAGGGATAGACGCTCTAGGCTACACATAGGCGCACTCCAGCTGCTATCTCTATTTCTCTCTGTCTAAACGTGTCTCTAGTTCTCTCTGCTCAAAGCCTCTCTAGGTCTCTTTGCCCGAACGTCTCTCTCGTTCTCTCTAAAGAGGCAGAGAAATGTCAGGCTACACATAGGCACAGGCCAGCTGCTGTCTCTAGTTCTCTCTGCCCAAACGCTTCTCTAGTCCTCTCTCACTGTCTAAACGCGTCAGTACGCGTTCTCTTGCACCCCAAGGATTACTCGTTGTTTTCGAAATTTTCGAATTGCGAGCGAAATTAATTCGAAAATGGAGTTTTGAAATAGAGCAGTTCCTATCGGCGAACCACTCTACATTTTGCTCTATTTCTTTGCGCCGCAAAGGAACACTTCTCGATAAGTGCCGTAGTATCGGTTTTTTTGTTCGGGACTTTACAGTTTAGTTGACCCATGCAAGTTTCCCGGAGCCATATCGGAGAACCTATAACATCTTCAAATAAGGAGAAACTATATCCGAAACACCGATAGATTGTACTCAATAATCCACACAATTCTGTCCTGAGCACTTTAGGGTGTATAGGTCTGTTATGCACAGAGGCCAGAGATCACGAACGAACCCTTGAAACAGACGCGTCTCTCTAATCGGATAGCGAGTGATTCCTCACGCCTGTTTACCGCACCGAATCGTTATCTCTCTGTTTCACAATTTCCGGAAATAGTATAATAAGCTCTCCCGATCTCTCGATTTCTTTCTCGCTCCCACGATTCACCACTCTTCGCGATTTTATCATACACTCGAAGCACCCTCGAAGAACCCTCGAAACATATATTTTAGAGGGCGCTCGGAGAGAATTCGGTGCAGATGGATTCCTTCTGTGCCGACTCGTTCTGGGATGTCAGTTTTCACGCTTTCACTTTCCTCATTTAACTGAATATCTCTTAATTCTAATTATTAAAATAAGAAACATGGTTTGGAGAAGAAAAATATGAGGGAAGAGACAAGACATGAAAGATTTCCTAATGAAAAACGGTTGGATGTTTCGGTCCATTTGACTGTTCTATTAAGAGACCGTCTCCGTAAAAATTCACCATTTCGACCCCCTCCCCGGACATTCCCTTAGCAAAACGATTCAGCCCTCCCTACTTTTGTCATGGAAGGGTGTCTGACCCTTGTTGACAAAACTACAGTAATTAAGGTCTCACAGCGAAAATGCGGCCCGGCGCGAGCGCGCGAATTTCAAAAACGCGATTTCCATAATTTCTCAACCAAACAAGTTGGGTCCAAAATTATTTTTGCAATGTGCTAGGGTGCTCAAATGTTGAAACTTTCAACAAGGAAGTTTGCTCAAGTTCGATTCCAAAGTGCATTTTTATGGTTCAAACTTGATTTTTCACAGATTTCACCAGCTAAAAGCAATTCCTGCAGAGTGCCACATAGTACACAGTATACCTACACTCATCCTGAACTACTTCCACAACATTTGAATCGAATCGGTTTTACTCCTTCTGGAACTTTTTAATTCCGAACCTCGGCAACTGCCGTTTTCCAGAAATCGAAAGTTCGGCATTCACTTGATTTATGTTTCATCCGATAGCACAAGTGCTTGCAAGTACTAATACGGACATATTTCGGATATTGAAGGTCTTTTGAATTTTTAAAAATTCGATGTCTCGGCCGAAGACCATGACCCGGGGGTCATGCATGCGCCGCCACCTCGACACCATGAACCCCGGGTCATGGTCGTCGGCCGAGACATCGAATTTTTAAAAATTCAAAAGACCTTCAATATCCGAAATATGTCCGTATTAGTACTTGCAAGCTCTTGTGCTATCGGATGAAACATAAATCAAGTGAATGCCGAACTTTCGATTTCTGGAAAACGGCAGTTGCCGAGGTTCGGAATTAAAAAGTTCCAGAAGGAGTAAAACCGATTCGATTCAAATGTTGTGGAAGTAGTTCAGGATGAGTGTAGGTATACTGTGTACTATGTGGCACTCTGCAGGAATTGCTTTTAGCTGGTGAAATCTGTGAAAAATCAAGTTTTGAACCCTAAAAATGCACTTTGGAATCGAACTTGAGCAAACTTCCTTGTTGAAAGTTTCAACATTTGAGCACCCTAGCACATTGCAAAAATAATTTTGGACCCAACTTGTTTGGTTGAGAAATTATGGAAATCGCGTTTTTGAAATTCGCGCGCTCGCGCCGGGCCGCATTTTCGCTGTGAGACCTTAATTACTGTAGTTTTGTCAACAAGGGTCAGACACCCTTCCATGACAAAAGTAGGGAGGGCTGAATCGTTTTGCTAAGGGAATGTCCGGCCCGTGGTGAATTCTTATGGAGACGGTCTCTTAAGAGACCGGATCGGTAATAATGGAGTACCCCCCGGACACGCTCCTACCGAATTGAGCTCCACAAGCCCAAACTCTAGTGTTAGGAGGGCCTTGCTCCTAAATTACCAATGGTACCCTTTATTTCCATTTCCAGCCTCCTCAGAGGAAGAAAAGTGAAAAATATCGCTAAAACATTAATAATTTATATTTTGAAAACGCAAAGAGCTAGACCTAGTTTTTTTTGTGCATCATATTAGAGGTGCTCTGAAGTTCCAAAAAAAATTTTTAGATTGAATCCTGATCGGTTCCTTGAAGGATAATCCTTGAAACAATACCTTAAATTTTCGGTTTTTTGAGTATTATAGCCCTTCTTTCGAAAGGAATCCAAAGGAAACCTAGGTCTACGGTGACGCCCACGGGTGGGTGCATCTAAATATCCAATAGCCAGGTTGATTCAGTCTGGCCATTTTTTATTTTTGACTCGCAAAGGTGCGATACTGAATTTCTGATCATCGATTTGTTTGGATTCTCTTTGATATTTTCGAGTAATTTGATCAGCAATCAACTTTAATAATATTTTTATGTCATTTTAGTAATACTTATTATCATGGGAGCCTAATCCGCCATCATCAAATTTTTTGGACCATGCTCCGGGGTTCACGCCCCGAAATGATCACCTGCCTGTGAACTCCGGGTTATGGTCAGCAATGGACATGGATATTAAAGTTAGTGATACTACGATTATTATACGCCACTGTAGAGTACAATAACTTACAAAAATAACGTATTTATAAATCTGACCGCAGTGATCTCGAGAACTAATTTTGACAGGAACGGATAGCAAAACAAATTCGAGATGTAAGAAGAAACAAATTGTAATTTCGAATTATTGTATAATGTTTGATAATGTTTAATACAACTTCGCTTGATTCTTGGTCGAATTTGTCATTTTTACGATGAAAAGAATAAAAGAAACTACGCATCGATGAAATCTCAAAGAATGGTCGAAAATAGCCAGCTACGCTCGCTTCGCTCGCTCGCTGGCTAGATGTCGCCGGGTTATCCCAGTCATCTGCAAGCGCTTCGCATCGCCGGGTTATCCCGGTAATATGCGAACGCTTCGCAAACGCATACCAGTATTTTGCAAACATACTTAGTGGCTACACTATAAATGTTTTCCGGATCGCTCTCGGTCTCAAGAGTCATAAATAAGCGTGAATGTGTTCCACCGATATACATTTGGCAGAGTGAAACACTTTGGTATACTGTAATAGCGAGTTACGCTCGCTAGATTTTGCCGCCGCCTTATCCCAGTCATTTTCAAACGCTTGCGGAAGGCTCGTGAGGCCGAGAGCGATCCGGAAAAAATTGGGATGGAGCCACGAAGTGAAGTGGCTCCATCCCAACTTTTTTCGGGTCGCTCGAGGCCTCACGAGCCTTCCGCAAGCGTGAATGCGTATAGTTTAAGTACCTTTTTTTCTCACCATCGGTTAACAACATAATTCACACATTTCGCTCAGTGAGCTAAAAGTAGGTCTACATCGATTTAAAATGCAAGTCATAAATCCGACTAAGTAAACTACTTTGGTATGCTGCACTCGCTCGCTCGCAAGATATCGCTGGGTAGTGTGTTAAAGGAGGGCGAAAGTCAAAGGCTCCCGGGACGAAACCCTGAGCAATAACGTAAAATACTGTATTTTTCAGTTCGTGATCGCTTTCAAAATTTTCTTCCTTACAGTACTCTCCTGCCGAAGGCATGGCATTTTTGTTGCATTTCTCTCCCTGTTTTGCTGCATTCTCTTTATTTTTGAGTTAAAATTTATGTTTAGTCATGTCGGTCAACTAAACGTTGAGTCAACTAATAAAGTCAACTAAAAAAACGTTGAGAAATCATTTTAAAAAGGAAAGGATGAGCAGCTGCTTGCGAAGCGCGCCTCTTCATGCAAATTGCGTCCTGCTTCACAACGGAGGCGCATTTGACAAGATACAACTTTTTGAGACCCCCAAATTCGTACTGATCACGACAGATGGCGTAGTTTTCATCCGTCGTATTGCATCGGTTGCAGATAGATGATTACTATTTTTCCATATTTTAGTACGGAATTGTTACCATGTCACAATGCGTGAAGAGTCAACGTGTCTATACAGTGTACTGTACCTTGATCTTTGAACTCTCTCTGATGAGATCTAATGTTTGGAGAAAGAGTGTCGATACTGAAAAAAATCAGGCAAAAGCATTTGCACGCATGGGGATTCGAACTTGGCCCGGACTTGAGAGCATGTTCGATAGACGCAGCGCACAACCATTCTGCTACAGAGCTGATGAGACCCTACTACGAAAGTGTGAGCGCTCCGAGCCTCTCCCTCCCTCCCCTCTTCCTCCGATTTGTACCGCGCATCTTGATTTTCCCTGAGCCATGTAGAAACTTTGTACACGTGTATCTCAGCTCAAAGTTGAGCTAGAGTCTTCAAATTTTCAGAATCTCTTAGTTTTCAAGATGCCAATCGGCCCATATCGTCAGTTTACCTACCAAAACTTTGACGTTCGCCCTCCTTTAAGGTTTTATCCCAGTCATTTGCAAACGCTTGCGAAAGGCTCGTGAGGCCTCGAGCGACCCGAAAAAAGTTGGGATGGAGCCACCTCGTGCGTTCCACCTAACTACTTGATAAACTCAGCCTAATTTCCAGCGAAAACGGAGCGAAAAATAGTTTTGTAAACGGAGCGAAAAATAGTTAGCGAAAACGGAGCGAAATATAGTTTTTGTAAAAAAGTATTTCGTCATATTGCATAGTGATGACGAAATTGATTATCGATTTTTTAAAAAAAAATTTTCATGAGAAGTTGTTTGGTGAAGGTCCGAGGGGTGTACGATCGTTTTAAGCCGAGATATGAGCAAAAAAATTGGGCGTGACAGACAAACATACAGACAGACAGACAGACAAACAAACAGACAGACAGACGGACAGACAGACAAATTTTTTTTATATTCTTTAGTAATTCATAACCTAACGTGTAGAGCTGGATATAATTCTTCATGTGGAAGAGGTGCCTTGAGGTGCCCTGACAAAAAATATAAAAATATATCTATTGAATTTTTGATATATGGGTTGTCTCAATGTGCAATTTTAGAATTGTTTTCCATAAATGTGCAGAACCAGGGAGTGACTTTTATTCGTATAAGGGTTCGCAGTTCTATTAGTGAAATTCTAGCGACTAACCGCTAAAATAGCACTGTTTCTACCATATTGGAAATATTCAATTCCATAAAATATTCAATACGTCGAACCACATGAATTTTTTGGTCCATGGTTCATGCATCAGAAATGGCACCCGGGGTCAAAGAACATGTAAAGTTACATAGGTGAAATTGCATAAAGTTTATGCAAATGTGATGCACAGTTCGCCCGAATCATAAATCACGTGGAAAAACCGTAGTCTAACACTTGAAAAAAAGTCCGTGAACTGACTTTTCCAAAGATTTTGTTTTGAAAAAAATCACTTTCGGGATTCGGTCAATTTGTTTGTTGTTGACAAACTTTTGTAATGTTGAACAAAATTGAAAGAAGCGGCAGAAAAAATTTATCAGAAAGAAGACTGAAAACGCGCGGTTGCGAAAATTTATTAACAGTGTCGAAAGACGCGGCTGAAAACTTTATTAGAATTAAGTCTGAAAACGCGCGGTTGTGTATATAAATAAAAAAGAGTACCAAGAGAGGAAGATAGGAACAATGAAATGAAGTGCATATTTAACCCTTCCCTATGCACTTGAGAACTGGTCATCTAATGAGCTGCATCTCAAAGTGACAAAGGGGGAAATTCGGGAGCACTTCAGAAAACGTGAAATAAATACAGAAAGAGAGAAAGAGAAAGGAAGAGAGAGAGCGCGCGCGCGTGAGCGAGTGAGTGAAGAAATTGTGAAGAATACAAAAACTCAAAAATAGTAACAGTCAATGAAATTTAAAAATCAAGCAGGTTTGATACATCAATATTGAGTGGGACATTATTAGGAGTGGGAGGATCGATAGTAATCACTGTGGGAACTGGAGAAAGAGGGGTAATGGTTGAGGGAGCGGGAACGGGAACGGGTGCATTCTTGGAAGGAGTGTGATGGAAGGCTTCTGAGGCAATGGCACGGCAGACGGACGGAGAAAGCTGAAAATGGTAAAAATTATAAAGATGGAAACTTGACACGAAAAGAAAATACGAACAAATATTACGTACAGCATCAAGACGAGTTATCCAGAGGGATTTCTTGATGCCCCAGAGTGGGATGCGAATGACATAAAAAAGGAAGATGGCAACCCACTGAAATATTACAAATGATGCAACAGTTTAAAAAATAAATACACGAATATCGTTGTGAGTGTAGATAAATTATTATAAAATCAAACCTTGCATGGGCGATTATTTTTTGTAATAAGCCATCCGGCGATTCGACAGAGAATACCAGTCAAAAGGGGGATTCCCACAAAGAAACCAAGGAAGGAGTAGAGGCTGAAAGACATGATTGAATTTGATTATTTTGAAACAGAACTAGCAAATTAGAGAGAAAATCTCACGTGAGGATGCAGAACACCAATCCATTGTGATCTGCGGCATGCTTGAGGGTGCGGTAGTCGAGGAGAGAGATGGAGGATACAAATGAAACGAAATCCATCATCTGTAGAATAAAATCAATTAAAAATCGCAGAAAATCAACAAAAATAACACGAAAATGAGCAGAGAGAGAGAGAGAGAGAGGGAGAGAGCAGCCGCACGCGCGAGAAGGAAAGATAGAATGTGACCACTTCCCTCTGCCCTCTGATACCCTCTGGCAGCTCTTCAAGCTCCGCCCACCCAAAGCTCCGCCCACTGCCTTCCGACTTAGGCTGTAACTGACCTCCCTTATACCTTGTAAACAGAGGTCAATTTTTTTTTGCAACTGAATTGAAAAACTAATATCAGGAACGTAATCAGCGTATAAAATTGGTCCAGAAGAAGTGATTTGCTGTGGTCGAACGGCGCCATCCTTATTATGCCTCATGGATCTGCAATATTCACACACATAATTGCAGAGAACGAACTGAATGAAGAGCATGCCCTTTTAAAATAAAACATCCGAGATAAATTTATTAAAGAATATCGTATATAGTGAAACAAATGCAAAAGAACACATAAATATGGAACGTCGGCAAAAATTCAGCCGGGATACTCTATTTGACGTATGAGTAATTCTAAACTGTGCGAAATGTCCGTGAACTATTTTGTCCTATCTCAAATTCCTAAAGAGCACTAAAGAGAAAATTCAGTTCGAACAGCTATCATAAATTTTTTTCACATGACATTGTAACGGTATTTCAAAAGCAATTGATATGTGTCAGTAGAAAATAAATATTTATTTATTTTTCCTCAGTACATAATATATAAAAACGATAAAATAGAAACTATTGAACGATTCAACAACTCAGGTGAAATGAATAGGTAACTTCTATGTCTTCGACCCCCTCTCACGCTCATCTATCAATCCCACCAGCCATCCATCCAAGATTTCGTAGGCTTTGTTTCTGCTTCCCCCAATATCTGTTCTAGATCTTCCTCTCCATCAAACAGGTCAGCATGTTTGTCTCTAATTGCTCTTCGCATGCGACCGGCTTGGTCGAATAGGGGTTCCGTCTTGAATTCCAATTCTGGGTCGCCTTCAGGGTTGAAAAGTAGATCATTGACCTCATCTGGTTCTGGGGTTATCTTGTCCAATTTCGTCGCCTTGAAACCAGCGTAGACTCCGGCAATCTGACGATAGTTGAGGAGATGTTCTGGTAGGAAGTACAAGGTTCCGTCATTGTTCTTCTTCTTTCTCATAAGCTCCTCGGCTTCATGAGCGTCAGTCTTCGCTCCAGTCTTCTCTCCTTCGTCGTAAAGTTCCTTGAGGAAGTTCTTGACATACGGTGGGAATCGAATAGATTTTCTTCTCTTGGGAAGGGCCCATCCCATTGGTTGACGTCTACCATTCTCGTTATTTTCAATAATCGAGTCGATGGTCTGGTCAATAATGGGACACATTCGGGGAGCAGAATCAGTCCACAGTTTGACACCGAACTGATGGAGTGCATAATCTAGCACATTCTCCTTCTCGAGTTGATGGAGGTGCTTTCCGACGGTCATGTGGATATCGAGATGTCTCTCAGTGAGAAACTCTCTAGAACAGGTCTCGATGGGGCAACGGAAAAGCTTGGATTCGGGTTTGGGATTCTTACACTTCTTGTCCTTCTTCTCACACTGTCCCTCTTCTTCGACAGTCTTGTCAAGCTTCTCGATTTGTTCGGGACTGCCCATCTTCATCCAGAATTTGTCGTTTGAAAGAGCTCCTCCGGAATGCGTCACAACGAGTCTCGCGTCGTTCGGCACCTGCAATATATTCGATTTTATGATTTATTCGTATTATTTTCATGACCAATGTGTCAATTTATTCAGTTGTCTACAAGCTCATAAATAATGCTTACCATTTTGTTGTAGGAGATTTCCTTTCCTCTTCCGATGTTCCAGAAACGCCAAACACGGAGGTTGTTCTCCTCGTATTGGATGGCGTTCAATTTAGAGAGTTCGGCGATCGACGATTTGGTAATTACGGGTTTCTTGTTTTTTCCACTTCCTTGCACAGTGACGAGATAGTAGGATCTACCATCGTAGAGTTTACTTTTCGTGACTGCTTCGTAGAATTCCTCTGGAGTAGTGACTTTTCCTCCTGCATCACACCAGTTGCGTGTGATCATCTTCGTTGTTGCAGATGATCTATCGCACGGTCCCTTTCCTGCTTGAGCTTCACTGAAGATCCATCCAACGACATTCATTCCGACTTCCTCAGCGATCGAACGAACGGAGATGAGGGTTGAAGACGATTTGTACGCTCCTGTAAATGATTATTTATAATTAGAAATATAATACAAACATATTTTTCAAGAAAAAGCAACAAACCTGCTTGGTCTGATCGAAGAAAGATTCGATTAATTCCCCTCATTATCAGTTGCTGCATCGAGTGGCGAATTATTGCCGTGACAGTGGCCGAATCCTGAAGAAAGAAATATTATTATGGAAGAAATGTTTCTAGGAGCTTTTATTTTATTAGAAATGACGAAATTAAAATGCACCTAATATAATAATAATACTTCCATTAATAACATTAAATAATATCTAACCTGTTTGTCTTTCTGCAGAATGTGGACGAGATTATGTTGATAATACTCTCCGTCTTTGAAGGCTGTCACATGAGTGACGTGCCATGGCATTCCTCTCTGTCCATACCAATCCGTAGTCGGTTCTCTTCCTCTCATGGGCATGTGCTTCATTGCGAAGTCGAGAGTCAGTAGAGCGTCTCCATCCTGAATTGATTTTAAAATTTAGACTTATCGGTGTATATACTATAATTATGAAGCATATAAGCTGCACATGGGCACAACAAGGAGGGACAATAGTTAAATTATACGATTTTTCAATCAGTATCACTCACCATCAAATCATTGATGATCCACTTTCTATCGTATTCCGACTTGGCCGTGCGAAGCTGATGAGCCTTTAGCTTTGCAATCTTGTCTTCCCAATCGTATAAATCCCTGCGCATTACTGCGATCTTTTGCAGTTCCACTGGGTTTTTGGCGTTCTTCTTCTCTAGATTCTCTAGTGTGGCACGGAAATCTCCGAAGAAAATTTGAAGAATTTCGCACTTGTCGCAAACTTGCGAATGAACGTGCTTGTACACGGCGTGCTCGCATTTCGTTTGGAATGCTGGATCCTCGGGATCGGATAGACCATACCTGAAGAATTAAATTTAAATTTAAATTTTACTGATAAATTTGTTGGACAGAAAATTAATAACTTACATCCAGCAGTGATCTCCGACCAACGAGGCTTCTTTGGCGTGAACGAGGAAGTCAGTACGAATATACTGACGACCTTGCAGCATTTCCGATCGAAGGGTCGCGTGCCAACTTGGTTGAATATCGCCCGAATCGAGCAACTTGTCGATTAGTTGTTCCGCATTATCGAACGACTAAAAATAAATAATATTATTTGGTTATTACGATAATGAAGATTTACCTCCATAGCATCTGCAATTGTCACATCCACTCCATGCAGTGATTTCCTCTTCTCTGCTGCACAGATTTCAATCATCTTCCTTGCTGTTGATTCTGGAATAATGAGAGCGTGATCGCCGTCGTCCTCCAGTTCTCTGAAAATTATTAGGTTAATAGTTAATTATTTTAAATGGCATGAAATTTATATTTATATCGCATACTTTTTGTAAAGATCGTAGATTTCTCCACTTCTTAGTTTCCGCAGTGTATTAGGAATATCCACCCATCTTTTCTGCGAATCTCTCACTCTTCTCGTTCCGTAAGGAAGACCGATAGTCACTTTGTAGCTGAATGATAACCAATGAATTATGTAAAATTAAGAAAAGTGCCAACCTTGTGAGGAACTCGATGAATCTCTCGACTTTAGCGAAGCTGTACTTGATCCTTCGTCCTTCCACGATGTCGATGTAGTATCCTCTCTTCGCGTACTTCTTCGCTTGATCCCATATGCGGCTGGACAGATTGGGGATGTAACGCCTAATTTCTGGTAGACTAAGACGAGTGAATAGAGATAGGAAGGCCAGTCGGTCAGCTTTAGAATCGGTTGATTCCAGTGCTTCCTTCAGATTCTCCATCATCTGCAGGTAGTCCGTCGATCTTGGTCTCTCGTAGTCAGAAGAGGGCTTGAATGTCTTTTCAATCAGAGCATCGGGGTTATCCGAATTCATCTGCATGGCGACTTCCTTGACGACGTGCTTGAGAGCGGCAGACTGTCTTCTCTTGGTTCGTTCAGACAGCTCGTGCCAGGCCTTCTTAGAGATGTGGGAAGGAACTCCAAAAGCATTCATGAGTTGAAGGTAAGCATTTTTCTTTGCAAGCTCAGAAGCGGTCATGAAGGTCTCTTCTTCCATGGGAGAAGCTGCATGTTTAGGGTGTGACGGTTGGTAAGTGGGATCATTTTCATCGCGAGGATCGTAATGAGGGTTCACATCCTTGGAAATTGCTGGGGTTTTCGAGAAATCTCCTCCTATCGGTGGAGGTCGAATTTCGTGTCCAGCCCCTTCAACAGCTTCCTGGGCCTGAATTTTCCGTGCTTCCTCCTCGTGAGCGGAGCAGATTGCTGAAAAATACGGAATACAGCTTACAGAACATTCCCGTTTTCCGAATAAATGTAATTTGATTGGTTTGATTTGGTCTTATGGTGCAATTATTTATATAAAATTAAGGAAAACATACGGAGGCCGGGATGGAGGAGGACGCCTTTCTTCCTTAAAATCGCTTCTGCTTCCTGAGCTTCTATCCGATACACTTCGTGGGAAAGAGTCATGTCTTCCTTGTGCTGGAAGAACGGAGCGGGCATTGAGCATACAGGTCGATCTCGCCCTCCTAGAACAAAGAGAGATATTTATCCACCATAAGAGAAATAATTACCAGTTGTCTTTCTCTTGAAGTGATGCCAATATTTACTCTCCCAATTAGTGCCCAATTCACGTTCATGATATTTGCAAATCAGCCTTTTTCCGACATCTTTTACCTGAAACATTAAAATTTGGTATCTTGGGACAATATACGTTCTCATTTACTTACTTTACTAGCATCCGTCCAGTCGATGTATTCGCCTCCACCACGGCCGATGATCACAGCAACTTTATTAGGGGCACCAAATAAAGCAGTGTCCTCTTCGAAAAACAAATCAGACATTCTGGAATAAAAATGTAAGATAAATATAAATTAAAATAATAAATAACCTTCTCAATTCCCCTCCACAGCCTTTTACTTGAGAATTTGCTGGTCTTTCTTCCTTTTCGTGAATTGTCTTGCGCTCTTTGTGGAAATAGCATTTTTCTTCATCGTGTTCTTCCTCATGTTGCTCCATTGAAGTTCCATGTTGGGTATCCGTTTCCATTTCTACACTATCTCCTTTTTTGACTCCTCGTTTGGATCTCACAATCGGGTGAGGATAAGGAAATAGTGTAGAGGTCATGTCTCTCTTGAAAGTAGAATCAGGAAGAATGCCGGTCTCGTCAACTTCTCGCTTGATTCTCAAGAGAGGATGGAGAAAAGGAGGAGGTGGCACTCTCTTGGGAGTTGCAATCGTACTGTTATCATCCTTGGGTCTCGGCAGTGGAAATAGTAGTGGAAGAGTATCATTCACTTCTTTCTCATTTTCCAAGTGAGAATGAGGGTAAGGAAGTGATGAGACTTGCACAGAACGAGCTGAAATTCTGATATTAGGTTGATTCAAAAGTTTCTGACGATTACATTCCCGTAAAATTTAATCGGACATTCTACAATGACTACCCTCTATTTATTTGAAGCACGAATGGCCACTAAACCATAATACGAAGTTGGATGGTTACATATTACATGGGAAATAATTTTTGATTACATGGGAAATAATTGGGAAATAATTCCAGAAAATTCTATGAAAAATAGTGAAATCCTTTCTCTGCAAAAATATCATTTGTGTTGCAAGGCTTTTTCTTCATAATAAGCGCGAAACACCAGACTTCTGAAGTCCGAATAATGCAGTATATGGACACCGGTTTCGTGGACAACATTTCATGATTTAGACTGAGAATTGTGCTGCTTACAAAATAAGTACATTTGATGCAGCATATTTATCAAAATGATTTTTGTAGTAATACTAAGTGTCTGTGGTACTTGAAAAGTGGCTCGAATCGCTCTAACGAAGTATTTGTCCGAACTATTATTTTCCCCGTATTTCCAAGACGATTTGTCTGCTCTAGTGTGCAAAATTCACACACACCTCCATATTTACTATGAGAAAGTGTGAGTGGATAAGATGAAAATTAAAATTAGTATCCATGAGAATAGACAAACTCAAAAATCGCCGGACTGAATTAAATAAAGATTGGGAACTAAAAAAAGACCAACCATCATATTTTCTTTCAACGTATTGCGGCGGCAGAGGCGCAGTGGCGAGATGAAGATATTCCAGAATGGAAAGAAGAAGAAGGAGACGAGAATTCGCCATCGTACTTGATGTATATTGAGTGAGTGTTTGAGTGAGTGTGGCTAAAAGGTCGGGCGTATGGTTGTAAAAAGTGCTCCAGACGGCTTCCAATTTGATCAGATTGGATCTCTTCTTTACGAATAATCGATCTAGATAAATTGTAAAACCCCAGTGGCATAGATTAAATAGTTTGATCTCATGAACTATCGTTAAATGTTGATATAGATTCCATCGATGAAAGGCGTAGTTTCTTTTATTCTTTTCATTGTAAAAATGACAAATTCGACCAAGAATCAAGCGAAGTTGTATTAAACATTATCAAACATTATACAATAATTCGAAATTACAATTTGTTTCTTCTTACATCTCGAATTTGTTTTGCTATCCGTTCCTGTCAAAATTAGTTCTCGAGATCACTGCGGTCAGATTTATAAATACGTTATTTTTGTAAGTTATTGTACTCTACAGTGGCGTATAATAATCGTAGTATCACTAACTTTAATATCCATGTCCATTGCTGACCATAACCCGGAGTTCACAGGCAGGTGATCATTTCGGGGCGTGAACCCCGGAGCATGGTCCAAAAAATTTGATGATGGCGGATTAGGCTCCCATGATAATAAGTATTACTAAAATGACATAAAAATATTATTAAAGTTGATTGCTGATCAAATTACTCGAAAATATCAAAGAGAATCCAAACAAATCGATGATCAGAAATTCAGTATCGCACCTTTGCGAGTCAAAAATAAAAAATGGCCAGACTGAATCAACCTGGCTATTGGATATTTAGATGCACTCACCCGTGGGCGTCACCGTAGACCTAGGTTTCCTTTGGATTCCTTTCGAAAGAAGGGCTATAATACTCAAAAAACCGAAAATTTAAGGTATTGTTTCAAGGATTATCCTTCAAGGAACCGATCAGGATTCAATCTAAAAATTTTTTTTGGAACTTCAGAGCACCTCTAATATGATGCACAAAAAAAACTAGGTCTAGCTCTTTGCGTTTTCAAAATATAAATTATTAATGTTTTAGCGATATTTTTCACTTTTCTTCCTCTGAGGAGGCTGGAAATGGAAATAAAGGGTACCATTGGTAATTTAGGAGCAAGGCCCTCCTAACACTAGAGTATGGGCTTGTGGAGCTCAATTCGGTAGGAGCGTGTCCGGGAGGTGGGTGAATTTGCTACACTTTTACCGAGCAGCTCTCTTAAATCGCGTGCATCAGATGATGAAATTCAATAAGCAAAAAAAGCAAGAATATACAATTGAATGAAAATCGACAATCTCATTATTTTCCAGGATAATTTCACCACATCCGATTCGCTTCCACACTTGACAACATGCTTCCAACACACGATTCTCGTCTACCTTCCTACAGTCTTTCTTCTCGTCCTCCTTCCCATCCTCTTCGTTCAAGCACACCGAATCAGTCGTCGATTCGCCCCATTACCAGCAACTGCTCTATTCATCGCAAGATTGGTCGGTTTGCTGTTGTTGTTGCTCATGTTGGGAAGCGTCCCGTATCTCTATTTCAAACCATCTCGTTCAGATTCTGAATGTGTATTTGTTCCTGAATGCAACAGCAGTTCTCGTGCTGAATGTGTTCTTCATCGATGACATCCACACGGTGGACCTCGTCTATCCCTGCGTGTGGATGCTCTTCTTTGTCAGTAGAGTTTGAAATACGGGTCGACGTCTCTTCATTTCACACATTCTCTCACCGATCAGAGAGGCTAGAGTGTGTTTTAAAAGAACAAACGACGACCCGTATTTCGAACCACATTTGTCAGTTTTGATTGAATAATCTCCATAATCTTAAGAGCCAAATATTTTTCGCATATATCCACATGAAGCTAGAAAAATGTCAAACGATGATATGAAAGAGTAGAATGGAGTCCTACTTTTCCACAAGCGAACAATTTTGTTGAGGAGGAAAATACAAGCATTCAGATTCTCCAACTTGTCATTGATTGGAATCGCTCTCGTTGCGGTCAGATCTCATCGGGCATTCAGCATCTTTCATTCGTCCTTCTTGCTATCTGCGGAGTGCCCCAATTCGCGTATCATATCGAAAACAGCACGTTCGAGGTGCACATTTGAAATTCTGGTTGTAGTGGCCAGAGTTGAATGAGAAGAAGAAGCCAACACATACGCGACCTACAATACCTTCTCATACCCAGGAAATACAAAATTTGATTCGATTCTTGCAGCAATCCATTGCCATCTTCGCCCTCTACATGGCCTTCTGGCCTATCGTCATGCTGCAGACGATACTCTATTGCTGGGCGGATGCGAGAGCTCCCAAGGAGGTAGATTCGAATTTTTGTGTTACCTCCTACGCTCGATTCTGGCTTTTCTATGAATGCAGCATTATCTTGATAATTTGCAGCAAGCAACTAAGGAGCTCGACTCGTCCTTTCTCAATCGTCTGACCATCTGGTGGTTCACAAGTGTTCAGATAACCGGAGCGAGAAAGAATCTCGAGGTTGCTTCTCCAATTCAACCATGACTAGGTGAAATCTGATTGGAAGCGATCATAGATGGACGATCTCTTTGACCTCAATCATGGTTCGACCTCGCAACATCTTGGCGCGCTATTCGAGAAGTATTGGATGCCTGCGATGAGAAGTGAGTTGATCGCACACTAGGGTTGTAGGCTCGGGATCTCTCTTTTGAATGCTATTTCTCATCGCTCTGGCGCGAGAGAGAGGGTAGGGAGTCCCGATCCTGCAACTCTTTCGTAAATTTACAAAACGATATATTCTGCACAGACTACATGGCTAAAGCGTCGGAAGCAGGGAAAAGAGAAGATATGTGAGTGGTTCACAAAGACGAAAAAATATTCGTAGATTTATAGAAAAATGGCATCGGAACCGTCTCTTATCTTCGCTTTGTTCCGCATGTTCAAATACGAGTTCCTAACAGCTTCCGTTCTCAAGGTGAGCATTGAAAAGTAGGGTGCGCAATACGGGTCACCGTCTCTTCATTTCACACACTCTCTCGGCCGGTCGAGTGGTGAGAGAGTACGAGAGATGAGGAGACGTCGACCCGTGTTGCGCACTCTAGTGAAATGATGTAAATTTACTCTCCGACAATACCATAAGTATTTTCTTCAGATCATCTCCGACACCCTGCAGTTCGCCAACCCCTTTCTGCTCAAGTAAACCATTTTCTAATTCTTTTATATTCACTTGAGTCATTCAGTCAATTGCTTACATTCGTCTCTTCTCCCGATGCTCCATTCTGGCTGGGCATCAGCTACGCTATTCTCATGTTTGTCGCATCTGAGGTGCGACATTTTGCCGTTAGAAAGGATAGAATTGATCAGAAACGTTTTGCAGATCCGTTCAATGGTTCTCAATGCGTACCTGAGTATGATGATGAGAATGGGAATGAAGATCCAGACCACTCTCACTACTGCGGTCTATAGGAAGGTATGTAGGACATGGAACAGGGGAAGACAAAATAAGGGAAAATGTTGGGAGAATAGAGCGATGTCCGTTGGGTCGAAGTCACTTATCATAAGTACAACGCCTTTCACAAGTGGCCATAAGAAAAAAATATTTTTGAAACAATCCAATCGAATATCGCATGCAGACTCTTCGACTCTCATCGACTTCACGTCGGAAGAAAACCGTCGGAGAAATTATCAATCTCATGACCATCGATGTCGAAATGATACAGGTAGGTCGAGCTCAAAACATGGGCCGCACTCTCTTCATTCACATAATCTCTCTTGAGTAGTGAACGATTGTGAGGAATAAAGATTCTGCAGATTTTTTCCGCATCCCAACGTATCATGACGAAAAAAATTGTAAAAATTGAAGGCAATCACACCACAAGTGCAGCAGTACTGGTCCTGTCCGTATCAGGTGAATGCATTGACTACTGGATATATGAAATATTGACATTACCACTTCCAAATGAGCACAACATGCAAAAATATATTGAACAATGATGGCTTTTCCGATTACGTTTGCCCTCGTTTATCTCATTTTCACGCTTGGATACTCTGCCGCTCCTGGAATTGTGATCATGCTCATCTTCATCCCTATTAACATGTTCTCTTCGGTATTCTTCAAGCGATGGCAGGTGCGGTCAACCTCACTAACTTTTACTTTAAAAAGTCTTTAGCATCTATTGATTAGCCAGTATTTTGATATTTATTGAAGAGCCTATTCAGTCTATTGATCTAAGACAGTCTATTTCAGACGGAGCAGATGAAGCTCAAAGACGAGCGAGTGAAAATGGTCAACGAGGTGCTCAATGGCATCAAAGTGATCAAGTTGTACGCATGGGAAGAGCCGATGGAGGCGCACATCGCAGCGATTCGAAATCGGTAAACTTATTTCTTCATCAGAATAAAAGTCTCAAACGAAAAAAAAGTGGTATTTTGCTGTATAGAACCAGACACATTCCAACTTGAGATAATTTCCAGTGAACTGGCGTTGCTGCGAAAGTCCGGATTTGCTCGATCGGTGCTGGACGCGCTCAATTCGTCGTCTCCTTTCCTCGTCGCAGCCGCTTCTTTCGGCACTTTCATTCTCTCATCGGACGCGCACATTCTCACCCCGCAGGTGGGCTGGTATGATATTGATATGTGAATGGCAAAAGTGTGTGCGGATCATGACAACGGTAAAATGAATGCGGAAGCACCATAGTTGATTGTGACAGTGCTGCAAGCACGGACTTCTGAAAGTAGTAAGTCTATCTGGAAAGGCAACATTTTCAGATCGCCTTCGTCTCGCTCACTCTCTTCAATACGCTCAAATTGCCCATGATCATTCTCGCGTATCTCATCAACACCACTGTGCAGGTATCGTGATTATTCCAGTAAAACGTGCAGTCCTTACAACCTAACAGCTGACCTTTCCAGTGGGTCCCACTAAGCGTTGTCTTATGACTGTAAAATTACTTGACGTGGATACACCTTTTACCCTAGGCGATGGTGTCGACGCGTCGTCTGCGCAGTTTCCTCGTCTGCGAAGAAATCGACGCAAATAACGTGAAGAGGAATACAAGTGCCGAAGGTGCAAAATTTTTATTTATCCTTTATGGAAGAGTTCTCTGATTCTTATTATTTCTCATGAAATGTAAGGATGTGATGTAAAAGTAAGCCCGATAAATTGGACGGTTTCGTCTTCAGCTCACTTCTCTGACATCTCACAACTTTCAGCTAGCAAAAACTCGATCGAGTTCCATGACGTCGATGCCACTTGGGACAATGGAGGCACGGATGATACCCCGCGAGTACTGCAGTCCATCAGTGCATGGTTTGTTCACTGAACAATAACTCTCAATTAGGAAAGAATGTGAGTTGTGCGTCAGTGTCAGAATCTACCTTGTGCTTCGACTAGTTGATTGGAATGAATGTGGAAGGCGGAAAGTAAACATCTTCCAGTGTTCCCCGTGGGACGCTCGTCGCTGTTGTTGGCACGGTGGGATCGGGCAAAAGCAGCTTCCTGTCGGCAATGCTTGGTGACTGAACAGATTTTGAGTTCCATCGTAATACTTAGAACTAGAGTGGCTGAAGGAAGAGGTGTCAAAAACATTAAACGGCCATCAATTATTTGGGAAGTAATAAACCAAAGTGTTTGACCATGGAATGTGTTCGGGTAATGTATCGGGCTGTACCATAAGTCTTGCACGATTTTAACATTTGGATGTTTGGGCCTGTATCTCATTCCTAATTTATTCGATCCACTTGTAGTTTTCTATCATCGATAGGGGCGTGGGTACTCTCATTAGCGCACATCACGAATAGGACGTCCATCTAATAGTGCCCGAACACTGATGATTCAAGCACAAAGAATTTTGACTTTGCGCTTCATTTTTAAAAGGGCATAATTTTACGGAGGAATTTTTCTGAGCCAAACGGAATACAGCGTTGCACAGTATGACCAGTGGGTAATACCATGTGAAAGTTTTAGCGAATTGGGCACGAACGACCCGCTCAAAATATAGGTCTAAAAAGTAAGGCAAAAAATTCAATGAGCCCAGCCAATTATTTCCTGATCGTCTGCTCGTGCCGAAACGACTAGAAGTGCCACTAATACTGCTCAGCGAAGTACTTAGTCTACTCAAAATATATTTGCATGCGGCAGGTATCAGGAACATCTATCGAAGAACTACATCTATCTGAACTCAGTTACTCAATTTCAAAGGTCGAAATCGACCTATTTCTGAATTTCCTGGTTCCAGTACTTCATAAAATATTGATGTCTTGGTGTTAAATGCATGAGCAACCCTTTACTAACCACTCCTATAATAGGCAGAATTAGTGCATTGCTAACGGTCAAAGGAGAACTCGAAACAGAAAGCCCTTCACAAGCCATTTTTTGCATAATCCAATGAAGAATTGATTTTCAAATAATTAAGTATTTTTGACACACTAAATGAAGCATTCCGAAGATTATAGAAGACAAGCATAGGGCTCCGGCCTGTGATTTATTCTAGCTTTTGAGACTGCCAATACCTCTTGTCCTAGGATAAATAATCTCCCCTCAGTGTAAATCATTTACCAGGGTCAGGTCTGATTCATTGATCCATAACTATGGCCATGCCAAATCGATCTTCAATTTAATCTTGCTAGATTGAAGAACTATCATCGGGCTACTTAGTATTCAACAGGTGGTTTCTGGAAAAAAATCCTGGACAGAATGACATGACCAAGAAAAATATGCAAAATCTCACTCCTTTTTCACTTCTCGATAATCAAAGTTTTCTCACATACTGATCAAGTGATAGTTAATTCAAATCTATTTAAATATTGTTCCAGTGTAACACTAAATTATGCTACAGAGGTGGGTCAATTGCATTTGTGACTAACGAGTATGAAAGATCCGAACATCACGCTTAAAATCGTGCAGGACTTATGGTACAGCCTAATATTTCTTCAATTTCAACCTTTGAGCAACGCAATGGTATATTCCTCATTTGCATATTGGACTCAATAATCAGGAAAATGCTGAAAAACACCGAGTTGGAAGGAAGAGTTTTTGAATAAGAAGGAAGAAATATTTTCACCCGTTCAAAGGCGGAATATGTTCTGGAATAGATTTATGATCGATAGGAATCAACTCTTCCCTAGGTTCCCGCACTCATTCGAACGGTACGACCACTCAAAGATTTTGAAAAATCGTGAAATGGCTCTTCCTTCAGCTTCTCTACTTAGAACTGCTCATAATCCGTTGCTCGTTCGAGTGGCGAATGAGTCTAACAAGTTGTAAGGAATGATGAACTGCCTCACATAATGCACTCGAATTCGTGGGGTAAATGTACACTTGAAGGAGAGCTGACCCGGATTCGGGGGCAGATTTCCGTTTCGGGCAAGCTCGCTTACGTTCCTCAGCAAGCGTGGATTCAGAATCTATCGGTCAGAGACAACATCACATTTGGAAGAGCTTTCGACGAGGAGTGGTACGAGAGGGTGAGTTGTTTTTGAGTTTTTTTTTCTGGTATCGAGATCCGTCAGGGATATCGAGGTCCATAAAATAGATGGAGGCCCGTATCAGGGAGTATTACCCGATATCTCAGACGGACTTTGATACCAGAACAGAACCCAGTATTACCCGTTGATGGAATCAACATATGACTGATTGAAGGTGCTCTCAGCATGCGCTCTCACACCCGACCTGGCCATTCTTCCCGATGGAGATGCGACTGAGATCGGGGAGAAGGTTGGCATGTCATTCGACTCTTATTTTGATGTTCATTTTTCCAGGGTATCAATCTTTCCGGAGGGCAGAAGGCCAGAGTTTCGCTCGCCCGCGCTGTCTATCAACAGGTTTCCTCATTTCAATATCGTTGCCAAAGTATGCGCGCATCGTAGAATAACGGGTCACCGTCTCTTCATTGCGCATACTATTCGACCGGCCGAGAAAATGTTTGGGAAATGAAGAGGCTGTGGCCCGTATTGCGCAGAAACGTATTGCATAGAATATGACGGTGTCAATTGTCACTCATTTATCAGCCAGTAACGTTAAACATGAACTCTAGGACGACGTCTACCTGCTGGACGATCCACTCTCCGCCGTTGATGCACACGTCGGTCGTCACATCTACAAGCACGTCCTCGGACCGAGGGGACTACTCGCCAAGAAGACTCGCATCCTGGTCACTCATTCTCTGCTAAATACAAGAGAAGCGGACCAGGTGCTAGTGTTCCATGGTAAGTATGCAGGTTCGGGATCGGCATTACCAACCCCTCTCGCGCCAGACAAGCCTGGAGAAAAAGAGGGTCGGTAATACCGACATTACCGATTCCGCACTTTCAACCAAAATGGTCAGTAATATTGAAGTCAATCCCCATTCTCTCTTCAGAAGGAAAAATCATCGAGCAGGGCCCATTCGATCAGCTCGTCAAGCAGGGAGGAACGTTTGCAAAGTGATTTTGTATGAAGCAATAGTCTGATAAAAACTAAATGCTCAGACTGATGGATGAATACGTTCAATCGAAAAAGGCGGCCGACGAAGATAATGAAAGTCAAAGTAGTAATGAAGAGAATGAGCAGGAAAAACCGGACCAGAAGGGAATTGGAGCGAAGTCGGAAGTGACTGAAGAGAAGAAATTGATCAAAAAGGAAGAAGTCGAACAAGGAGGCGTATGTTACTCGCATGAAAAAAGACAAATTCTAGTTTGTATTTTGTAACTCAAGACGTTCAGGTTAAAATGTCAGTATACATGGAGTATATGCGCGCTGCTTCAAAATCATTCTGCATTCTGTTTCTCATACTGTACGGAATCTACGAGGCCCTCACAATGCTGAGAAGCTTCTGGCTGTCTGCTTGGTCAGTTTAGCTTAGAACCACTTGGCATCCATAAGAGGTTCCCTTATTGTTGCACTTGAAACAACTAGAGAACCCTTTGTTCATACTATCATATATATTTCATACGAACATATTACGCAGGTCGAACGAAAACGATCCCGCCTTCAATGGAACGCGAATGAACCAGGTGGAGCGACTGGGCATTTTCGTTGGCATCGGGCTGCTGGAGAGTGAGTTCGGCGGCAAAAATTAGTGTTCAAATGAAACATTCTCCAGCTCTTGGCTACTTCATCTCCGCGTCAATTCTCGTTGTCGCAGGATTTAGAGCATCGAAGCAACTGCATGCGCCGCTCATCCATAATCTAATGAGGTAGAATATAAGAGAGCAGATTTGTACTTGTCTACTTGTCTACTACTTGTCTACATGCGGTATCAATAAAATATAAATGAGAGAGGGGTATGATCTTCATTTTATATTTTCTTTCATAATCCTCATAATATCTGAATGCGTATGTGAAATGAAACAGGAGACAAGGAGCGTCATCACTGTAGAAAATATCGTCTGGTTCACCTAGATCTCCGATCTCCTTCTTCGACAGTACGCCAGTCGGCCGAATTCTGAATCGAGCCTCTAAAGACGTTGACACAATCGACACTCAGCTAACCGTGAATACGCGATTCTTCGTCGAATTTGTGTACTCGGTAAGATTCCATCATAATCTGCAGTAAATATTCGTAGAATACTCACTGTCCTTCCGGAAACCGGACTGAATTGGCCTAATCAAGGGCCTAAAAGTGATCTCCCGCAAACGCAAGTGATTAACGGGATGACCTTTACATTTTACATTTACTCACTGCCCTACAAGTGATTATTATTTTTAGATCCTGACGACCCTCTTAATGATCGTCATTTCCACTCCTCTCTTCGTGGTTGCTATCGTTCCGCTGGCCGTTATCTACTTCATCTTCCTGGTATGTACATTTTGAAGTACGAAATCCATGTGATCTCCTCAGAAATTCTACGTGCCTACATCCCGTCAGTTGAAGCGGCTCGAGTCTGTCACTCGGTCTCCCGTCTTTTCTCATTTCGCAGAAACGATTCAGGGAGCTGCGAGCATTCGAGCGTACGGAAAGGCAAGAAGGTTTATTAGGAACTTGCCATATACTGACTGTTCAGGCCTCTCAGTTTTGCCTTGAGTCGGAGCGCAAAGTGGACTTGCTCATTCAGTGCAAGTACGTTGCAGTGAACATTTGAACAACATTGTGAACGCTGAAATATTCTATAGATATCTGAACGCCATTTCCAATCGATGGCTGGCCGTTCGCCTGGAGTTCATCGGAAACTGCGTTGTAAGTTTTATGTCCACCTTTTTTTGCGACTCTATTTGCGACTCATGATAAATTCTGCAGATATTCTTCGCAGCGCTCTTCGCAGCCTTCGCGAAGGAATGGGACTGGGGCGTATCAGCCGGTCTGGTCGGAGTGTCCGTTACTTATGCACTCAATGTGAGTACAGTATTTTTTATATATTCATCGTCAAATGCAGCATAAACAAATAATTATTGCTTACTTATTTCAAAAAATGGCTTATCAGATCACTGACGTTCTCAACTTCGCCGTTCGTCAGTTGTCCGTGCTCGAAGCGAACGTCGTCTCGGTCGAGAGAGTTGTCGAGTACACTCGCACGCCCAATGAGGTATGATATCACCTGAATACAGTGTCCTACGTGACTTTTAGAATCAAGAAATATACAGCTATATGAACGTTATGTAGATCAGATCTATATCTCTTTTTGACAGGCGGAATGGGTGATGGATCAGAGTGGCGTTTCGCCGTCTTGGCCGGATGCAGGAGGCGTGACGCTCGAGAAATACTCAACCAGATATAGGTGAGAATACACGACTCGGAGTCGTTGTACGTACTCTTTTGCAGACCCGGGCTCGACCTCGTCTTGAGAGGAATCAGTGCCAAGGTTCGACCGGGAGAGAAGATCGGCATTGTGGGCAGGACTGGAGCTGGTTATTCCACCCCCTATCGCCTTTGAAATTCCCCACTATTCCAGGCAAATCATCATTCGCTCTCGCTCTCTTCCGAATGATTGAGCCAGCGGGAGGAGCAATTACCATTGATGGAAAGCCGACGACTGAAATGGGATTGCACGAATTGAGGAAGCGACTCACGATTATACCACAGGTGCGGCTCGCAGACTCACGAAAGCAGTATCACATAACTTAAAATGCCCTTTTTACTTTATGTCTTGAAGTTATTGATATGCGGAAGGCAAATTAGTTGTTTGTACAGGAGCCAGTTCTATTCTCTGGCACTCTCCGATTCAATCTTGATCCTTTCGG
The DNA here is from genome assembly GCA_900490705.1 of Pristionchus arcanus. Lineage (NCBI taxonomy): Eukaryota > Metazoa > Nematoda > Chromadorea > Rhabditida > Neodiplogasteridae > Pristionchus > Pristionchus arcanus. The sequence goes on along the minus strand of LS488619.1, from coordinate 51,292 downwards.
CGATTATTCTGACGATCAGCTGTGGAGAGCGCTGAAACTGGCGCATCTTGAGGTTGCCATTCACATTTGATCAACTTAGTTCTGATTTCAACTCAGAGCTTTACGAAGACGCTAACAGCTGGGTTAGAACACGAGATCTCTGAAGGAGGAGAGAACATAAGGTTAGCGTAGTCAGTGTGTGTTCGGATTGCAGGTATAACGAGAGTCTTTTCTCTAACCGTAAGGCTGGGAGACCAAAATATCAAGCGTGTATCTCTAGTTTATGCATCCCATGAGTCAGTTCAGTGTCGGCCAACGGCAACTCCTTTGTCTAGCCCGGGCGACGTTGCGCAATTCGAAGATCCTTGTGCTTGACGAGGTTAATCTTGATACTTTTTGGTATTTATAACCCCTTTTTTGCCCTCATTTGATCCATTTTTTCTCAGGCGACAGCGGCCGTTGACCTACAGACAGACAATCTGATTCAGGCTACAATCAGAAGCCATTTCAAGTCAGTTTCCATTGCGTCATCTCACGCTAGCAATAATTCCCTTTTCAGAGACTGTACTGTGTTCACGATTGCGCACAGATTGAACACAATTCTCGATTATGATAGGCGAGTTTTTTCTTCAAGTGATAACTTTCTCATCTGGTGCGTTCATTTGCAGAGTAATGGTGATGGACAAGGGAGAAATAACTGAAATGGATTCGCCAGCTGCGCTAATGGCGGACAAGAACTCTGTTTTCTCCAAAATGCTTGCCGACGCGGAGAATGAAAACAAATGAATTATCTATCGAATTTATTGAACCACATATAATAATTTTGAATAAAAAAAATTTTTTTTGTATTGTATTCGACAAAAAGTGTTTAAATTTTCCGTTTCAGTCAAAGTCAGAATGAGAATCACGATAAGTCGATAAAAATAATACTATTTCAAATTCGAAGTTCGAGTAAATGAAGACCTCCCTCTTTTCTGTTGATGTAGAAAGCGATCTAGCTCTATCGAACGAAATGCTAGGTGAATGTAGAAAAAATCGCCCAACCTGATATGTCGAGTAAACTCCGTGCTCCCTCCGTCATGAAATCATGAATCGACCCCAGCCCCTCCTTCCCTCTTCTTCTCCGATTCTCCTGTGTTAAAATGAGAGAATCGAGGGAGGGAGGGGGAAGGAACACAATTCGAAACTCGGAAATGTTTCATCCACACTTCAACTTTTTTTTTCAAGGCGGGGCTTGTGGGGCCGCAGCGCAACGCCCACAGAAATGAGGGAATCGAGGACTGCCATTTTCAACAAAATCATGGAGAAGGGAAACATCAGATAAATAGCACAGATAAATAGAATGAGACCGCTGGCCTGATTTCGTCACGAAATCAAATCTAATCAACTTTCGAATTGACAAGTGGCACAGTAGTGGATCAATCATCGGCCCACTCGCGCTGAGTCTCTACCGAATGCTAATTATATTTCTTGTTTTGTGTGCCATGTTGCCATTGTTTTTGGGTGCCATTTTTTCACGGAAATGCAAATTCAGTCGAAATGGAGGTTCATAAAACCCGAGAAGACGAAGGAATAATCATATTCGATAACATTTCAGTCGACGAGATGACTCGTGCCCTTCTCCTCCTTCTCATTCCTCTCATCGCTTTCTTCGTTGTTGACGGCTTCTCCGTTGAGGAGGGCGACCTCGAGGCTATCACCTTTCTATTCAGCCAAACCATCGGTGAGAATCATCCTTCGAATCAAAACTTATTTTCTGAAAAAAACGTGTCACAAAATAATAATCAGAAATTTATAGGCCACATCAAGGATGAGGGAAATGTGCCCAGATCGAATTGCCATCTTCAATATGACCAGGTGGGATAACCAGTGCATAATAAAGCGAGTAGAATTGCCAGAATTGCCTTCAGATTCAAATTCTCAGGGAAAAAAACAAAAAAATATTTATTTTTAGATCAATGCATGGGACAAAGCACTAGATCAACTCGAAAAGGAATTTGCACGTATAGTAAATGTGAGAGAATTGCCAAAGATCAAATCTGCGAAATTTTGACAAGAATTCTCATTAGCGATTTTGATTTCAGAGCATCACTCATGAGACTAAGCTAAACACGATCATCAATGACGTTAAAAGTGAGCTCCACCATGAATGTTGAGATCGCGATTGTTATACTCCTTGTGAATCCACATTCGATTGAATGCTAATTACCATGCTCGGATACTTGCAACCATTGAAATATCACAATAACTAGAAAGTCGACGACGTTCGCTTCACAATTTTTTCAGAGGCATCAGTAGTTATACTAGGGTTCAAACCTGCCTACAGGCAGTTCTGAACCCTACCCAGCTGCTGGCCAAATTGCCAACTTTTCAAATTCTTCAAATTTGCGGGAAAGTATTCTAGCCACGAATCGCATGAACTAATCGGCCTGGCAAAAAAACCAGCAATCATCCAAACCAATATCCGGTAAATATCTGTCCCTTTCGAGTTCAAACTGTCCAATTGCAATGCATGTATTTCCTTTCCTTCACTTTCACTTTTCTTTGTCTGTTCTCTAACGTGGCCCCTAGACTAGAGCTCACCCGCGTATCCCACGGGGTGTTTCTCTCTGCCAAACCGTTCCTTTTATACCCTCAAGCTAGCGCTGATCTTTGCTGGAATGCGGGATTGCGTGTGCCCTGACCTAATTGAGTCATCTCAGAGCTAGTCCCTTCCGTAACTTTGAACTTTTGGATCACTGAACGGGGTATATAAGGAGGGTGAAATGGCATAGAGCAGTCAACTTCCCTGATGTCTTCTCTACCCACACAGCACACCGTTGGAACCGTCTAAACGAGGTCAGTTCAGCCCTCATACTCATAATGTCGCTAGGTGATTCTGAATCCGTGAATTTAGTCGATTTCTCTCAAAATGTAAATATTTGGCCGATATGGGTATCATTCGAATCGTCTCACCGAGGGGAGTACAGCCAGCATGGTCAAAATGTCTAAGGGGGATTCTGAATCCTAGATGTCGTTGTCTTTGATTATTTCTGTTCAATTTTCACCGATATGGGTATCATTCAAATCGCCTTATCGTTAGGAGATCAGCCATCATGGCTACAGTTTCGATATTTCATTCCTTACGCCTGATTTTTTGATGGTCGGTATTTTTTCCTCAACTTTCCGTTAAATTTCCCGCCAGCCTAATCGGTATTATAATATCGAAATAGTTTCCATTCGGCATAACCATGCGTTCCTTCAGACTTATTGATTTTCTTAACGCATTTCCTCTCGATCAATTAACAAATGAGGAAGTGAAATTTCTAATTAAAATGTTATTCCGGTTTGCCTGCAAGTTTGGACATGTAAAGACATTACAAGGAAATGATTCAGAGAAAAACTATTCCAATATTAGGATTGTCAATAATCAATACCATCATTCAAAGATCCCCGTAAAACTTCCTAATCAGGAAAAGTCACGGCAATGGACCAGAGTAATGACAGTTGATGAAGAGTTTGAATTGTGGACAAAGATCAAACCAGATCAGTCCCTTCCATTGGTGGTAGATGAGAATGAACAACTTCACGTTCTCGAATCTTTTACTTTTCACTTAAATCCCAACGCCTAGATACGGCTGTCACAACTCATCAAATAGCATGACCTGTCTCTCTCGCTCTCTGTCTCCCTGTCAACAAACAACTCTTATCAAATATTTATGGTTTCACCTTTTCAACATAATAAACAATTGAATCATCAAAAATATTTGTGCATAGTCTACGATCTTCTCTAGTCATGGGATGTAAATCGCACATTAAGTAACCATATCTTTGGGACTTGACCGCATCTTCATAAGCCTCCATAAAATAATTAGATTTACCGGGAAATATCTGTCTTGCAAAATTTTGAATTTGTAAATTGTCTCCAGTAGATTTCGTCAAACAAATGTAGGTGCTGTTAGCCCTAGCAGTTCTTTCTTGCGCAAACAAGGACTGAACAATATTAATGATTGAGCAATTACAATGATGAGCCACTCGGGTAAACAGGTTGTTTAGTTCAGTCTTATTCTTGAGATAATAGGACATGAGGTCATCCAAAATCAATAGTTTATGGCCCTTGCCTTCCAACATTTGCATATCAGGCGGGCCTTCATGCAGCTCAATTTTATCATTGCTTGGAAAGTCTCCAGTATCTATTCCATAACACCAAATTATGCGATCGATTGGCTTATCAAACATTTTGACTTCATTTTCCAAAATCCTTTTCAATAATGTCGTCTTTCCCGTTTGTGTAGCGCCAGAACAATATAGCAAGCATGGAGTCTTTATAACAAACTTGTCGTTTTGCATTGCCTTCAAATGATTCAATCAAGTTCTACTAAGCGGTCAAGGCTATTTATTCTCTTTCAACTAGCCATTGTTTCAGTCTGTATAATTACAGCGCTAGTCGATATTTCGGTATTTCCTAACAGCGATAAACGTTCCTTCTGGCTTGGCCTACTTTCTAGCTGTCTGGCATTAATCGTACCATTCCCAATTAGACATGGCGGAATTTTTTATAACCCTTCCCTCCAACGTTCCGGATCATCCGGAGAACTCCAGCTCATCGTTTCTAGTCCGCCTACCAGAACCAATAATGCTCAAGAGTGAAAAATGGAAGTGTGGACTCGCAGAGATTATCTATACTAATAGCTTTGAAAATATTCCCGATCCTCTAAAGTTTACGGCTATTGACAAAAGTGGCAAAAGAACCGATTACCACCTTCCTTCTGGCAATTATCGAGATGCACTAGCACTTGTTGAGTCACTGTCCTCTATCACATCAAATAGGCGAAAGCGTAGCGCTCCTACTGATGAGCCCAAACCAGAGGAAGAAAACAGAGATAAAATGCTAGAATTGGCTCGTGCAGGCAAAATCCGTCCCGCAACTGCAGAAGAGATTGCGGTAAAATTAGTTCAGATAGAGGAACGAAAGGCAAAAGCCGCAGCACTAGTTGTAGGTTCAGCTATAGCCTCAGATGTTGCCGCATACATTCCTCCTCCCAAGCCATCCGAACCTGTAGCTCCACCAGCCACTCAGCCTCCCGCTCAACCTCCCACTCAACCGCCCATTCAGCCTCCTAGCCAACCACCTATTCAGCCTAAACCCATAGAACCAAAATATGAAGAACAATTTGATAATCTCGTAAACAAGTTTATCAAGCAATCAGATACGCTTGGCACTAAAGTTATCAAGGGTTCAGCGCAAAACACTGACAGGCTAATCGAAGAGAGTAAGAAAGTGCAGGCACTATTGCAAGATTCTATTCATACCGCCAAAACAATTGCCGCTAGCACTGCAAAAGAGGACAAAATTAATTCAACAAAATTAATTGACGAGTACAAGAAACATGCCGGCATTATTCGCGAAGAGAGCCAAAAACTTCAAGAGCTAATGAAAGAGTCTATTGCTATTCAAAAGGCTAACGCAGCAGATTCTAAAAGAATTGCAAATCAGGCAAATGTTAGAGGTTTCTCACTTGGTCGCGCGCAAGAACAGTACTCAAAGTTTGGATTCTCTTTTGATTTCGATCCACTTTTGCACAGAATTATTATTTATGTAAATAGGAGCTTGCTAAAAGGCCTTGAACTCTCTCCCGAATTGGCATACCTGTGCGGATTCTCTATGCAAGATGAGCAAGAACCCTTCCTATTTGACGAGTACAAGACCGTTGCGCCTTATTCAATCGATTTTAATAATAACGTTTCTGCAATTTATGTCTATGCGGATTGTGTTCAGCCATCAATTGTTGGAAATTGCAAGTCTCAACTTTTGCGCATTATTCCTACATCAGACCAATCGTCAACTGTCTCTGCAGTTTTTAATCCTATCCAGCATTTGGCCATCAGCAAGGAATTCATAGATACGATTAGAATTAAAATTTGCGATGCGTATGGAAACCCTATAAAATTCCATTTCGGTTCAACCATTTGTACATTACATTTCGTCAAAATCAGGTCGTAATGCCTGCCGTAAATTGTTCAGAAGTATTTGACTATGATAAAATTGATTTTACTATCCTTTTGCAAAATAACAGGCAATATGGAGGTAGATTTGTAGGCGTTCGGAATCAAAGAGGTCGAGGTATTGCTGGAATCGTTAAGCGACTTCGAGTAGCAATCCCTTCATTTCTTGATTCGCCAATCGGCAAACAAGTAACGCAAGCAGCCACAAGCGTAGCTACCGACGTCATTAATGGGTCGTCAGCCTCAGATGCATTTAAGCGGGCCGGTAGACGAACTATCCGTAATCTTACTGGACTTGGCAGTCGTAAACGACCCAGTCCTTCTTCCGTTCCTACTGAAAAGCGGTCGTACTTTGTCCCCGCCCCATAATGCAGAAAATTATTAATCCCAAGTCTAGAAGGGCTACTGTTCCCGAGCTCGACCTTTTTAGTATCCCCGATACTTCAGTTGGTGT
>LS488619.1:8405-18948 GCA_900490705.1 Pristionchus arcanus | reverse complement strand
TAGGGTTGGCTAAACGATAACGATATAACGGGCTCGTAATAAGAGGGGGAGGATTGCGAGCCCGCAATGCCTCGCATCACCTCGCTTTGATATGGGAAGGGCAGAGCACGGCGAGAGAGCATGCGAAAGGGAGAGAGTGCCTTCCGATCTCGTTGCGAGGCGATGCGAGGCATTGCGGGCTCGTTATCCTCTCCCTACGCTCTCTCTATCATTGCGAGCCCGCAACGTGACCTCTCCCTATTGCGAGCCCGTTAACCTCGTTTGGCCAACCCTACTAAGCAGTGCATATGCAATTTTACCAGATTTTGCAATCCATGGATGCTCCCTCTCTTTTGCGTGGCGCAGAGTGTGAAGAATGAGAAAATGGGAATGGACAACGACGCTCATCTCGATCTCTAATTCAAATAGCTTTCAAATGGAAGTCAATTCAGGTGCACGAAGCAGGAACAGATTTACCTACCGAGTGTGCCGGCCGGACGATCGCGATAGCTGTCTCGTAGCGAAAGTGCACGCACAGATTGATCGAAGACGCGAGATTGCCGATAGCCAGCAGCACCGATGCCTCAAATTCGATATTAGGGCAGGGTGAAATGAAAAACATTTTACAAATGCACGATTATCATTAGCAAAACTTATTCAATAAGGATCAATTTCGTAAATATTCTATTACATTCTAGCTGCATACATCAGCTCGTCTCGGGAGGATATGATTCCTCGGAGTAATATGATTCGAACAAGATTAACGTAATTTGAAAAAGCTACCGTAATTTGAATGAGGTGTGTTCTCGCTGTTATTCAATCGCTGATTCTTGGTCAACCTTTCCGGGGTTCGTTTGACGTAGATACCACATCAAGATCATGATGGGACTGAGATCATTTCGGTCCACTGTCACTACATTCAGTGTCACTGCTGGGATACAAAGTAGTGTGGAATGGGAAGAGTAACCACAGTAAAGGATGATCTCAGCGAAGAAATACAGGAAGGTTTTGATATGAGATATCAGTTTTCACGGACCATATCACTATGGTCAGCAACATTGTTGCAGAATCAATGATAAATATATTTTTTCCGATTTTACCCATTTTCAATTCCCTAGATTACAAAGTGCAATTTACACTAGGCCGTATGGGATGGTATAGTGGATGTGAATACACGCTAATTGGACAAAGAAAAGAAACTATTTATCACCAACTGAGCACGCAAATCGATAATTACAAGTATGAAAAATTTGACTCAGTTCTCGATAGACAATACGGTAAAGGTGTGAAATCTGAAAAGGCGGCTGACGCTCGGGGTTGCACTCGCGACCACACGCCGCGGTACCTACATAAAAAAATAATCAAATATAATAATATATTGCGTTTCTGGGTCATGATGACGTCATACCATGGCGAAGTAAACAAGTCATTGGTGCGCCACCTTGCACTCGGCGGCGTTTCAGGCGAAAAATGAAGATGGACTTCGTTGTCAAATATTCTGAAAAAATCACTCTAGTGATAAAATTAAACGGGGAATCGATTGGAATGGTCTATAGATACGACAGCAGAAGTATAAAATTTCAAAAAAAATATTTGATCATTTTCGACCGAAATAACTTTTTTTCTCAGGTTAGCTGGAATTTCACTTTCTTCAGCAAAATGCTTATCTTGTCGAGTTCTACAAGAATTGGTATCATATGATAGGGTTTGGATGCGTATTCGAAAGATAAATTTTGACCACTTCGACGGTGACGACGTCTATATAAAATCGGGCGTTAGATATACAACTTTCTAAGGTTGATTTTCGAGTTCTACGTAAAAAGTTACCCCTGGGGACATTTTTTCAGCATATGTTTTTTTTCCTTGTACCGCCGTATGTGAATCCCCTCAGATAGTGTCTCTTATGTGCAATGATCATCAGTCGTTTTAAAACTGGTTATTTTTTTAACGGGGGAAGGGCACCAACAGCGCAGACGACCGCGAGAATTGGGAAGACGAGATCACGCTCTCCTTATTTCGTACGATACCTCGCTTGGACAAAACTGGGACTTGGCAAGCAGCAACCGATGCAGAGAATTAAACATACCGTACAAACGGACTTTTTTGCTCCAAGATGCAGAAAAATGCAACTTTTCTGCATAAAAGTGCGTAAGTCTAGCATTTCGTTCATTTTGCTCCAATCGAGCTGAATTTTGGAATTTAAGGGTTTCTCACGAATGCCCACAGGGCACAACATAAAAAAGTCATGAAAATATTTGGAAAGTACCGTAATCGATAATGCTCTGGTGGTGTACATTTTCGCGGTGTGTACTGTAGGTTGGTTTTTTGTGCATTGTGAATATTTTGAATTGCCATCGCGCTTCGCGCTTAGTGCTTCGCGCTTTAGCGCGCTTTCCATTTTACGCAATGACCATTCTCCCTATTTTTTTTTCTCATTTTCTCATTTCCTTTCCGTTCGATCCATTCCCCTCCGTTGTTCAATTGATATTACGGTTTATTTTTCTATTTCAGCGACTCGTCGGTGCGGCGTTTTTTTTCAATGGAGCCGATTAGGAGTTGGTCAGATGAGTTATTTTTACCTGTTTTCGCTTATTTATTGTTCCCTCGAACAGCTCAGCTTGTGAGGAGATTTCAGGAACCCGGATGGCTCGTGCTCGTCTCTTTTTTCTATTCGAATTCGTCAGTTTCTCGCCAAATGGATGAGCACAGGTTGGTATTTCTCTGTTTCACCGTCTTTTTCATTGTCAAGTCGGTGTGATTGCCCCAAACTGTGCTAAATCTTGTAATTTTCCAGGTTTCGCTCACTCTAGAAGACACTCCCCGGCCTCCTCCACCCTTTCCCAGCTGCTTCCCTGGATGGCAGCTGATTAGATAAGTTTTTCTACTATTCGAGCGGGTTGGAAATTGAGAGAACAGGCTGGCTTGTGGATTATTTAAGGAAACTTCGCGGGCTGTGCTCGCTTCATCCATTCTCTCCCCCTCTTCTGGCTGCTGACGTCAGCTTTTTTTTTGTCTCTTTTCTCTTCTTATGCAGTCCACAGGTAAGTGGAGTATATTGATTGGGTTTCTTTTTTTTATCTTTATTCATATCATGGGAAACAAATAATTGTACGTTTTGTCAATTATAATATTACGAAAACAAGAAAATTTATTTATGTTTGGCTAACAATTATCTAAACAACATAGGTTTAATAGGAATTTCGATACCGAACAGTAACTCATTATAATCGGCAACTATGGGGAACAATAATTCAGTGTTCTATATCTATTTCATCTTCAGAATCATGCTGGTCTATCTCTTCTCCTCTTCTATCATTGGCCTCTCCCATTGCCATTCCCTCATCCACTTCTAGTCCTACTCCTCGATCGTAGACCCTTTTGGATTTCATGTGTAGGGACTTCTCATTCTTCCTTACAGTAGCTTCTACTTCCCTTCTTCTCCGTCCTGCATTCTCATTTAGCTGTCTGACTATAGCGCTAGTCGTTCCCTCAACATCACACCCACCGCTGACCATTCTCCTGTTGAGAATACACTGAAACATAGATTGATTTGTGATTTGTGGACGGTTATTAGTATGAAGAATTCGCCTCTTCTTTCCTCCTGTTCACTCAACATTGTAACCTTTTAAAGAGAGAGAGAAAAGGAATTAATAGGCGAATTCTTCAATTAGACTACCCTAATCATAAATCATTAAACTCACATCTATCACCCATTTCGCTTTTGCCTTATTCTCTTTATCCTTATAATTCTTGTGCATATCACTGAAGTCCTCCAGATCGTTGTTGTTGTATACCACCCTTTCTACCTTGGAAGTGAATTTCGTGATCGACTGAGTAATATCGATCTTATCGATTTGCTCTTTCGTGCTGTATGGAGCATACTGGAAATCTGTAAACAGTATTTAGTTATGTAAATGTAAGCTAAGTCAATTGTGACTAACCGGGTTTCGAGGCTGAGTTCAAAGCTAGCTTGTTCACTGTTACCTCCACTTTCTCGAGTGACTTGGCCAAATAATCTAGCTTATCTCTCGTTCCAGCCATCTGAACATTAGTAACTGTTCAAGTGTATTTTGAATGAGTTCCAATTCTTTCTCGAAAAAGTTCACCTCTGACTGTACTGCGGTGGCTTTATTAGCGGCTTGAAGAACGAGTGGGTTCCAACATATGAACATGTTATTCAACATGTTCATCATAGCACTTACACTCTGAGACAATTTGTTCACTTCTGTCAATAGATGAGTGACAACGGGATCTGAATTAGAATTACACAGCCGTACTTGCTAGATTGCAAACCTGTAGAAGTGAGGATAGGCTGAGAAGGAGGAATCGATGGCAATAGAGATATTCCCGGAGGAGGGGCCATCGAAAGAGGGAGCAGAGAAGGATCCCGAAGAGAGCGAAGTAGAGGACCCCGATGGTAGAACAGATACTGGTACGGACTGCATTGGATTGATCGGAGTGGAAGGGACCGCAGGACGAATGCCTGCATTGGTTCTTGAACCAGAGGCCCCCCTGCCTCTTCCAATGGATCCGCGTGAAGAGAATGTCTTGTTAGGAATACGGGGCGTATCCGGACGTGGTGTAGCTGGAGAAGGGGATGTTGTTCTCGCTCTCCGAGGGGAGGGAGAACCCAGAGCACTGCTGCTGCTGCTCATTGATCGCTGCAAAAAATAGGCTATATGACGAAGCAGAATCGAAGAATCCCAAATGCAAGGTTTTCAGCGAAATTACCGGCCCAAAAAACACCCAGATTTCTCGGAATTTCGCTCTGCGTCCTGTTTTTTTACCAGCCTTTGTCCGGCTCGCTGTTTTCAAGTCGAGATGTGCCCGTAGAAACATGTGCCCGGGAAACGTATGGCGATAAATCGTTTATCTGTTTTTACGCAACGAGTACAACGGAAAAACGTGTGACAAGAACACATACAACGAGAAAACAGGGAACAGTAAAAGGAGCAACGTAGAAACGGGCCAGTGGTTTTACGGTAGCAGAAACAGTGCGTCGTTTTTACGGGTAAATCAGGGCCCACTCATGATTTACGGCAAAAAAATATCCGTAAAAACGGTGACCCGCTTTCTCGAGTGATTTTACAGGGTGCCCTGTTTTTACGGGCCTATATGAGGCCACGCCCCCCGTAAAAACCCGGCCGGGTTTTACCCCGGGGGAAATCTGGTTTTTTTGGGTCCTTCTCCAGGAAAACAGGTCACAGGTTTCTCGGGTTTTTTTGCAATTTTTTAATTAAATTTTCAAAAATTTCAAAAACGAACCAAACTTAATTGGGACATCCTGAGGGGTCTACTGGATACAATGGAAGATGATTTTAATGCCTAGAAATAACTGGTGAAATTTGGAGGGAGGGGTGAAAAGGGATCAGATCATATACGAAAACTTGCGACGACTTGCGAGAACATGTCATGGCGAGTGAAGAGGGCTGCTTGTGGTGTGTTGCATCTGAATTAAATGCATGTTTATTGATAGTTCTATGCAACTATTAACCTTTGCTGCCTGTTGTCTGCAATTCCGTCGAAGAGCCCAAATCGAAGAAACGAGAAGACGTCTGCATCTGATAAATGTTAATAAGTAATTGTGATTCAACCGTCAACAATATAGCAACATTGGACTAGGCGAGACTCCTAGTCACTTTTGGTCCCGATCGGACACCGTAAGTTTCATACCCTCTATTTTGATAAAAAGTGGGCGGAGCCTAGATGAAAAATCACGGAAGTGAAAAGTTATTCAATCGAGGACAGATGTGCGCACAAATGGTAGCTCTAATTTCGTAGTCGCGAACCCCAGACTCTAATTCTTATGCACGGGAGGGGGTTGTCAAAGAGTGGTGCCCCTCTGAAAATCACCGTTATTTTGCGTGATCGAAACTTCAAAACGCAGTAACGCGCCTGTTAGGGCTCTTTTTACATCCCAGGGTAGGTGCTGAGCAAGTTTGGTCCGGCCGCGAGACTATCAAGTTCACCCTCAACTTATGTTATTTTCATTTTCGCGTAGGACAGATAGAGTTCCCGATTTCTCGGATACAATTCGCCGAAAAATCTGGTCCGAGACTGTAAGTGACAGTACAAGAGATGATTCAGCGTCTCCCGACCCTAACAGCCGCCAGAAGTCGAAATGTTCAAACTTGTCAGATATGACCAAATTTGATGTTGAATTCAAGATGGAGCCGCGGGCATTTCATAATTCGCCCTTGAGAGGCCGCTAACTATGTTTATGGCCACTGTACATTTAGGATCCCCGAGGATGCCCAGGACCCTGGGATCCAAATTTTAAAATTTAAACCCTCAGGGAGTGCTCAGGACACCCCTGCGCATCACTCGTTCACTTTTGGGCCCGATCGGAAACCATGTGTTTCAAGCCTTTTTCCAACCATCTTCCCATTCTGCAGCTTTGGGCAGAAAAGTGGGCGGGGCTTAGCCGGGTATCGAATAATTTCAACGTTATTCGATCGAGCCCTAATTTTACAGCCGTGTTGGGGGTACCAGTGGGAGTGCCAAAAACACTTTGGCGAACATTTTGAGCGATTTCCAAGTGGGGAACCAGGGTGCCTAAGGTACCAAAAATCCGAACTTTGCGAGGATCCCCAGGACCCTGGGATCCAAATTTTAAAATTTAAACCCTCAGGGAGTGCTTAGGACACCCCTGCGCATCACTCGTTCACTTTTGGGCCCGATCGGAAACCATGTGTTTCAAGCCTTTTTCCAACCATCTTCCCATCCGTCATCCGGCATCGATCCAATGCATATTTCACGGATACGAATTTCCGAAAAATCTGCTCGAAATGCAATGGTTATTCCAAGGGGATAGCTAATCAATTGCTGGGGGGGGGGAGAGAAGTCTCCCCCTATTCCACTTTTCCGTCCCTCTCAGTTTGCTCTCCACCCTACACCAGCTTCTTATTTTATGCAAGTTTACATCGGACCCGAGACTATCAAGTATATCCCCATTTATATGATATTTTTACTGATTGGAGTAGAGCAGGCTCACTTCCTCATGTTCTATCCAGCCATGACATATAATTTTAGTCAACCGTTATTTTTATTAGACTGATAGTAGCAAGATTTACCTTGTCGTCCGAGGCGCGCCTCATCGCAGCCCTTGATGGCTTCAGATCTTCTTCTGGATAAGAATTTCCCGAAGACTTCGTTTCGACAAGCTGAATGGACTAGGTTAAGTTCAAATTCTTTATTGGTACATTCGGCGATTCACGTTATACATCTCCATTCTGCAATTCACGTAATTCCTTTGCTGGGCAAACTTTTCGGATAGTGGGCAAACTTTTCGAGTACGTTCAAATATGATACTAAATTGAAGAGGGGTCGAAGGCAATTCGCAATTGGCATCATTACTTGTTGAGCTGCTCTCAGACTAGTAGAGATGAAACTTGTCTTTCCCTTACATCCCTTCCTGATCGTACGAAGTGGGGGGGGGGGGGGGGGGAGACGTTCCTCTAGTCTCTCTCAACTTCTCAATCTCGCCTCCCCACAGTCCGAGGCGTGCCTCATCTTATCCCTTGATGGCTTCAGATCGTCTTCTGGATAATAATTTCCCGAAGACTTCGTCTCGACAAGCTGAATGGCTAGGTTAAGTTAAATTTCTGTATTGGTAAATTCACGTTATTCATTTGATCAAAGTGGGCGAAAAGTGCAAACTTTTCAAACTTATTTCGACATGGAATATTTGTTCGTATGGTAAAAGAACAGCTAGCTACTGAACCCAAAGCCCTAAACAAGATGCACTAAGTCGGCATGCGTGGATCGTCAGAAGACTGATCTGGCATGAAGAACACTATTTCGTAAAACAATCTCACGCGTTCTCTATTTGCAATAAGATAGCGAATACGCCCCCGATTTGGTCATGCATCCTCTCGGGAAATGATGACTATTCTTGATGATTCAATATTTAAAACGAACTTTTTTTACGAGCCTTCTAACATCCCCGTGCAACTACTGAGCAAGTATGATTCGGATCTAAACTATCAAGTACATTCCATATATTTGATTTTCACGAATCGGAGTATAATTGAGAGGAATCCAGGTTTCACGGTAAAGAATATCCAAAAAATCTGGACAAATTCCAATGGTTATTATAAGAATGAATCTTTCTTGAAAAGATTCAATGACACTTTCAGAAACTGTATTTGACATCATACAAAGGAATAAATATAAAATCACTTCATATCTCGCATGTCCCTTCTAGACAATGTGTTGCGCAACTAACCTTTCATAATGAACAAATCGCGGGAGACTTCAGTGCGCTTACTGGCCACTCATCCGCCACCTGTAAAGGCATGTCACTTGACTGGTACAATACACAGAGTAACTTCACAATTAGAAGATATAGAAAATTTAAATTTAACTACAAGCAAGGAATTGAACAACTGCAAACCTTGAACTAACCAGGCTGGAATGAAATCGATGTCCTTGATGACTTCAGTGATCGTATAACAGGCCTAACTTGAAGGAGACATCAGTGCGCTTACTGGCCATTCCCCTGTAACGGCATCTCACATGACTGGTACTATAGTTGCACCAATAAACTATATTTAATTGAGCAAAAAATAGAGCGTTTGCAAACCTTGATTCAACCAGGTTTCAACCACATTACGACTTCAATTAGCGTGAATACACTTGACTTATAAATATGAATAAAAGCAGTTAATGAAATAGCGTTACCTTTATTTGACTTGATGGCTGCACTCAAAGCTGGAAATTAAGTGGAAGGGGGCTGCATGAGGTGACGCATACTGTGATTACCCTCAAACAATTGAACTAAAATACTGAACAAAATCATACACCCGCGCAACAAGAATGACAAGGACTATTTGCGATATAAATATGCAATGAACAAATGAGCACGAACGCAGAATCGATATTACGCACCGATATAAAAAGAAATGACAGGCGCCTACTGTTAAAATCAATACAGGGGAAAGCGAAAAAATGTAGTTTATAGTTCTGGAAAATTTCCAAGCTTCCAGAAATTTCCCTAGCTCTGCTACTATTGGTCAGTTAAAGTTACGGTAGGTTTTGGCAACTTGCCAGAACTACAAACTATACATTTTCTTTTGTTTTCTCGTACTTGAATATTGACGTAGTTCTTCTGTCTTTTATATTTTCTGTTTAAAATTTATTTCGCCGTTATTGTTAGCAGGTCCCGCGCAATTTCGGCGTTGATTCATAACTAGGGCTGGCAAATGAAGAGCTGAAAAAAGCGGTTTATCGACTGTGCTATGCTAATGAGCCGTGAAACTATAGGGAAGAGTTGTCTCAGAAGTTCCATAAACATGTTTAGAAAGTTTTGGTCATGTTTAAAAGCCGATAAATACAAACCTTCATATACTTTGAATGCAAAAATCGAGTAAAAAAATATATCACGCACTTTTTATGAAAAGTATATGAAGGTTTATATTTATTGACCTTCAAACACGCCTATAACTTTCTAAACATGTTTATGAAACTTTTGAGACAACTCTTCCCTATAGTTTCACGGCTCATTAGCATACCACAGTCGATAAACCGCTTTTTTCAGCTCTTCATTTGCCAGCCCTATTCATAACCCTCCTTGTCATTGTTTTACTATAACGTCTGTTTTCTTGTTTTACAATGTAACTTTTAAGTGTTCAGGTAGCTGCCCATCACTACTTCAAGCAGACAGCTGCTTCTTACTGATATTTGAGTCAACGGTGAAGCCATCAAGAACTGCAAGAGGAATTGAACCTTTGCAGAATCAAGGTTTGCAAACGCTCTATTTTTTGGCTATTGCTCAAATGAATATTGTTTATTGGTGTAACTGTGAAGTAAAACATAACATATTACCAGTCAAGTGAAATGCCGTTACAGGTGGCGGAGGAATGGCCAGAGGGGAAGCGCACTGAAGTCTCCTTCAAGTTAGACCCGTTATAAGCCAACTGAAGTCATCAAGGACATCGTTTTCATTCCAACCTGGATGGCTCAAGGTTTGCTTTCATTAGATTCCTTGCTTGTTGTTAAATTTATATTTTCTAATTGTGAAGTTACTCTGCCTATTGTATCAGTCACATGGCATGCCTTTACAGATGGCGGATAAATGGCCAGTAGGCGCACTGAAGTCTCCCGCGATTTGCGCATTATGAAAGGTTAGTTGCGCAACACATTGTAGGGCAGTCTCATGGATTTATATATTTATATTTTAATTATTGACTATTTTGTTGTTTTTTATCACCTTACATGGTGACACTAGCAAGCCTTAATCAACCCGCTACCTCTAGAAGGGACATATGTGTAGATTTGAAGTGATTTTATGTGTATTCCTTCGTTTGATATCAAAAACAGTTTCTGAAAGTGTCATTCAATATTTCCAAGAAAGATTCATTCTTGGAATGACCAAAGGAATTTGTCCAGATTATTTGGGTATTCTTTACCGTGAAACCTGGATTCCTCTCAGTTCTACTCCGAAACGTGAAAATCTTGTTTAGGGCCTTGAGTTAAGTAGCGGCTCCTTTACCATAGGTATAATTGTAGGTGTACGAGAATTACAGACTAGCACATTATTCGAATACAACCTGTTCTATTCAGT
>LS488611.1:49900-60273 GCA_900490705.1 Pristionchus arcanus | reverse complement strand
TTTAACACTTTTTTTTGCAGACATGCCTTCTCGCGCTGCACACTTTGTCTTCCAAAAGGGTTCTCCATGGCGCAACGTTCTCAATACGGAAATTATGAAACACTATATCTTCTTTGATCAAGTTCACAGACGGTACTTCGTGGTAAGTCTTGAAAAAAGTTATTTTTAAAAATATTTTTATTTATTTTAGGATCGCAAATTTCGTCAGCCAAAGTGCGCACGTGTACAGTTTGCGACCCCCGGACCGTTCGATCCACTCGGTCAAGAAATTGCAATTTACAAAATTTATAATTATTTAATTGCAGATTTCTGGTCCGTTTCGGGTGTTTTCGTCCTTGCTTCGTGCGGATTGATCATTTCTGTGGCATCATTCGTTATCGAATTATTTGTATCATTTAATTAAAATAAGAATATTAATGTGTGTTCAGTGAATGTTGAGCAATACGATTTGAACCTGTCATGCGATAAAAATTTTATTTCAAACTTTAGATGCAATGATTTCGATGATAAAAGTAACGGCGGAAATAATCAGTCCACACGAGGCAATAACGAAGACTCCCGAAACGGACCAGAAATCTGAAAATGATCTTTTTTTTTCGAGAAATAAATTTCATTACTGAGTGGGTCCGTCGCGCCAGGCGAAGCGAACTGTCCCGGCTGGCACGTTGGCTGGGGAAATCGACGATTCTAAATGAAAGAAAACATTTATTTTCAATTAACTCCAAAGCACAACCTCAAAATACCGGATGCGAACTTGATCAATGAAAGCGTAATTTTTCATGATCTCTTTATTTATAATTTCGATCCAAGGAGACCCCTTCCGAAAGACGAAATGTGCAGATCGCGAAGGCATGTCTGTGAATATTAATGAATACGCAGAATTAAAGAATCATACATTTTGGAAAACAACTCTTTAGAAAAATTAGGAATCTGTTACAGTTTTACTGCTCCTAAACTGCACAAACATATTCCTCGCACCTTTGGAGAAGATAAATGCATAGCACTTTCCTGCCGCCTCATTGAAAGCTGGTTCGTCGGTCTAAAAATTGATTTAAAAACCGAATCTTTGATAATAGAGATGAAAGGTAGAGTTATGTTTTCCGAGTGGACGTAAACAAGGTTTATTCTCGAATATTTTGCGCGTGAGTTTCATCAAGTGAGTAAAAAATAGTAGTAATCAAAATTAGAAAAAAATAGAGTCACCGCAGTTTGATAGATGTAGCCTCCTTCGTTGACAAGTGCCAACGAATGCGCATCAGTGATTGTATCGATCTGTGAGAATCGCTCATTTTGATTATCTCTAAAACGTAAATTTCTAAAAACGTAGATGCTACGTACGATAGGATTATTTTTCGTCGCCTCGCGTAATTCAGCAAATATTTTTTCCGATGATAACTGAATCTCTTGTGCAAACCTGAACATATTTTTGCACTTAGCTATTTTGCTGGCTCAATTAGTAACTCCTTACCAGTGTTCCTGGTCCGAAATCAACTTGTACTTTCCAGTCTGAATAAGGTGAACCGCATCCGTTTGCGACTGCAAAAACCATTGAAAATCTATAGAACTTCCCAAAATATGCCTGCTAGAAGTCCTAATTTTCAACATCACCTTGATTGGAGCGATATCTGCAGGGGTGAGAAGTGCGGTCAAGAGAAACGCAGTGTACATGGATGGCAGCAATCCCCTTTGGAAGACGGAAAAGACGAGTCGGATTAGTTTTCCTAAGTTCATAGGCTAAATCATCGACAAAGTGATTGAGAATACCCGAGATGAAGTAGAATGGGTGGTCATTGGCATTGAACAATTCATCAAAAACGTCCCACGCAAACTGAAACAAAAAAAACAACAAGTTTTTGAGTTTCTTACTAGCGTATACTCACATATTGCCCATTGAGTCTTTGTGGTCGCAGATTAACGCTAATTTCAGCCCTGCCGATAACTGTCCAAGCAACCATCTGAGAATGAGTAATTAGCGGCGCAACGAGAATGCATTAGCTCTGAAATTAGCCAGTTTTTGAGTTCACCTGGATAATCATCGCCACGAGAATACTAATCCAAACAGTAGTGCCATATGGCCTCAGGCAATTTAGAATCAGACTCCAAAATGTTACGGGAATCTCCCGAACGACGAATGTTGGGCTAACCTGTATTCAAACAATTTGTATTTAGGAATGCATAACTGGCCTACCTCGGAAATCGGAACAGAGTAGTCAAAGTGAGCCATTCTTAATAATGATTTCTGAAATAGCATGCAAACCATGTCGACGTCTCCGGATTCCACTCGACCGAAAACTCCCGAAAAACGACCGTTATCCTTAACGAATTGTGAAATGACAAATACAAAACTGCAAAATTGCAACATCAAAATTTTGAATACAAAAATAGCAACAATCAAATTATCCGGCAATCAAGCGTAGCATACTTGAGGCATTCCCCACTCGAGGTCTTCCTTAGCCGTTCTATCGACAATAAATTCATGAGAGATATTACCAGAACGAAGAAGGACATCGATTATCTGGAAAGGAGAGGAAGTTGTTTTGTTTATTCGGAGGTATTACTGCGATCTATCTTGCAACATCAGGGCTGTGAGGAGGAAGAATCTTTCTCTTCATTATTCGTACACTCTCACCGGTTAGAAATATGAGAGAGTACGCTAAATGAAGAGTCGAATTCTTCACCCTGTTACTCCTCCTATAATCTCACCTCTAGACACCATCCGGGATAGGGACAGTCGGGTGAGGGACCGAATTGGGGATAGTGCGAGCACGATCCATTTGCATCGATTCCAGCTGAGATTACTCAGTTCGAAAAAAATATCTCGAGTAATGAGCCGTCGTCTCTGCATTCCTAAAACACTCTTGTCACTCGAGTGGGCGAGAGAGTGTGTGAAATGAAAGACTGCGGCTCATTTCTCGAGCACAATGAAAAAGCGAGAAATTTGACTTACTGTTGACGATAAGGACGCGGAGCTTGTCAGATGGCATTACCTGATAGATGGAAAGTTCTCGGCTTTTTGGCCTCGCCAACAACAGCTCTGAGAGTGGAGTGAGTAATGAGAATGCTAAGTAGAGCCAAAATTGCATGTGAAATTCAGTCACAAAAATGGGAAGATTCTGAGACAAAAATGTGAAGATTCTGTGCAAATGACAAAGATGTTGCTAACACACAATCGAAAGTAAGAGTGTGCCGCTGTACCTATGTTTCTTGGTTGAGCAAATAGGGAAGTGTCAATGGTCGCGCTGACGAAAACGCGCGCGAGAGAGAGAGGCATCATTGGAAATTAGCAGTCTCACGGGTAGCATTCTCAGATTACCGCTGTAGCGCGCCCGATGTGAGAATTCTTCAGGGAGGAGGGAGTGAGAGAATTCTTCAGGGAGGAGGGAGTCCTCTAGAAGCTTACGGCCCGGAGAAGCACCTTCATGCATGGGCATCGAGAGGAAAGAAACACCTATTAGATCACATATTTCTCATGCCGTGTCTGATGTTGAGAACTGCACATTTCCTAATTCAATGTAAATACTTCGCTGGATTGTAAATAACAACGCTTTGCAATTTATATTTTTATAGGAGTCCGATCCATCTTCATGATATCTGACGGGGTTAGATGTCGATCGGCGATGGAAAGAGTCGCAACGACAGATCCTTCTTGAGTCCTCGACTTGCGAATTTGTGTGTAGGGTGTCGAGTTCTCATTCCACACTTAAAAAATCATTATAAGAAGGGTTGTCAAGATGAATAATCCATCTCATCATTACTGACTCTCCGGTCAGGGTGTAAAATGAGGAGACGGATTCAATATTCCGACTACCGTTGACATAAGGTTTTTTCGTGTTCCAATTGAAATTGGGGCTTGAACATTCGCTTACTTACCGTGCATAGGAACTTGTTCGAAGTCCCTCTCCGTTATCGCTTTGTTGATGACAAGACAGAGCGATTTTAAATTGTGCGTGTCGTACATGAATATGATGAAATTATCGCAAGCTGCAAGACTGGCGATAATATTTGAGTACTCGTCTTGGCGAATTGATCGCTCCGAGCTCTCGAGCAGAGTGTTCTGAAAAAAGTGTACAAAGTAAAGTTGCTTCCACAATCAAAGCGATTTACAATCGTAAACCACCACGCTTGGTGGAGCACATAGCACATGCATGGTAGGCAATAAAGCGCAAGAGAAATTATGCGTTTTCATTCAAGAACCATCCCACCACTGGATTAAAGTGAATATTAATTTAACTCACCAAGCGAACCATAAACACAGCAAAGTATTCGTCGTTCGTAGCTTCGTCTTTGAGTTTTAGATCATACTTCTCCATTAGCGATGCCGCGGTGTCATCAGCGGAGAGATTGTGCGGTATGTAGGAGACGTGTCCCAAGTCCTTGAATTGACACTATTGTTTGGGAACACATATATTCAATATTGTTTTCATTAATCCGTCTCGTATATGTATGTTCTCTGATCCACGGCCCCAACTTGGATCCAAGCACACCAGAGTTGCGAAAGGGTCATGCTCAACTCAATTAATAGACGAGTCAACTTTTTTAAATTCTAGAATAAAGTGTCGTTTTCGTTTTTGAACAAAATATTCAGAACACAATTCGGAAAAATCGAATTGTAAATCCTCGACGCGAGTTTTAGGGAGAGCTTTTTGGTTTTAAGGAGGTCATACCTCTCCAAGTTGCTTTTGATAGATGTAGTTCTCACTAGCCGCAACAGACCGCCTTCTTGCCACTCTACGTTTGCGGTTTGTCACTGCAACGGAATCATATTAGTGGCGGTCCGGCAAACGTTATCGTAAAGTATTATTGTCTCTATCTGTCGATTATCCTTTATTGACTGTTGGGTTACGCTTCTAATCGTTTCTTAAGAGCCATAGTAACATTTTTAGGAATAATCAGCCATCGCACAAATCGTTTCGTTGTTGATTAACACGCTAAACACTGTATTCAGAGAGTATTTGAATCTACGAAACCGTCACAAGAAGGCATCAAAATAGCATGACCCCTTTACCTTTGAGTGATTGCCTGGCAGGCACTGTAGTTTCGTCGTTGGAGACGTCTTCATCATTTCCAGGCGTTGACGGAGATATCGATCCATCGATGGTCTTGTCAACCATTTTTATGTGCTCTTTCTTCCACTTGAACATTTTCTGAAATGGTTGACACATTAATACATTTTTAACGGATTACTGTGAAAATATCTCGATTTGTTAAATTCACATGAAAATATTTCAAAAAATATACTAAATTTCTAACATTGTTCAACACTTGCGCTGCTCCCTTTATAGGAGTCCTTCGCTCAATTCGAATAGTGTCAAGAAGAAGAACTTCCAGATCCTTGGGTGCTTCATAGTGGAGAGAATTCTGAAGAAGAGTTCCCTGATGGGTGGACGAAGAGTGGCCGCGTGGTAAGGAGCGATGCTGCAACGGTGTCATTTGAGTTCTGTCACTTTATGTCTCTTCAGTCAGGGAAATATATTATTGCAAAATGAACGAAAAAAGGAGGCGTTGCTACCACAATCAAAGTGATTATAAGATCACCTTGCTTTATGCAACCGGCAAAAGTACTGCTATTTTAACGCTTGCAACTCACTTCTTCGGGGTACAATCAGGGATGACTCCCTTGCTGACCAGTTCGCTCTTCAGTTGCTCGTGGAATGCCGTGGTTCGAATGCGCGGGTCATCGTTCAAAGGATCATCGAGGGAAACGCCAAGCAGCGCAGGAGCGAGCGTGGCCAGGTTGTCGTATGCGTGCAGGCACTGCAAAAAAGCAAAATGGTAAAGGCACATACGTCAATCACAGAATCATCGTGCAAGTAGTCTAACACGTATAAAAAATCTAAATTTAAATAATCAATCCATCTCACCCGTTCCTTGTTCGTCGTTCTTGATTGTTGATGTTGTTGGTCATTCATCTGATCATTATCGGCGACATCGACATCCTGTAAAGCCTCGAGATTCTTTTTTCATCAATTCATGAATAATTCACAGCACTTCACTTTCAGCTGACGAAAATTTTTACTTTCTGCTCAACAGCGAATTCACTTTCTCCTTTCCACAAAATCATCCTCAGCTCAAGAGCACATCAAACCTGTACTTGAAAATCCACAGTCGGTGGGTCCCGAACGTAGACTGAAGGATTTTCGTGGTCCGAGACATCGCCGAACGCGAAATTGTCCACAACCTGCAACAACGATACATAAATTCCTGTGAATTTGAGCTTCAACGAATTCAAAGAAACCGTCGCAGAGTAGATTGCAAAGTCTCAGAATTTTAACGAAAATTTGAAAAAATAATTTCTTGCATTTTAAGACGATCTCACCTCATTCTTCACCTTCTTCTGTGATTTCTCTCCATTCGTGACTTCACTTGATCTTCTTTTCAGCTCGACTGCGGCTCGGACAAAGTCATTTTGTCTCCGCTCCTCCTTCCTTTTCATCCTCTCCACCGTGAAGTCCACCCTGTCGGAAAGGTTACTTACGAGACCTTGAAGAGGATGATCCCTGGAATGAATGAATAAATGTCGCTTTATGAAAGGAGATGGTGCTTCAAGATCGAGAGATCGTTTTACAGTCCCCGGGTGATGAAAGATAGCTGGAAAACAAACCTGAATCGATCTTTCAGTTCAGCAAGTTTCTCATTGAGAGCATCCATTCGAACGTTGATTTCGTCGGCCTGAATATCGATTATTTTTGAGAAATTGGTTTTTGATTAGCGCTCACATTTGGGATATCGCCTCCCTGTCCTACTTTCGAGTTAGAATTAGAAGACGACATTTCACTGAACGATGGCAGATTATTCATAAATCGCAATGGATTGTTGAAATGGCAAAAACGACAAAGTTTGGGACAAACAATCGAAGCAGAAGATTTGATCAAAAAGAACAGATCCGATAACAGAGCACAGAAAAAAGTAAATACTACATAATTCGAAGAATAGTTTTAGAGTAATTGAGGACTGCGCTGCAGCACCTTATGAACCCTGCAAGATCGGATACCTCCAGACTTGCCGAAAGGGACTTTCGGCTTCATAAAGGATCCGTGACAATTAGGCGGAATCGATGGTTGTAAATTTCAATGTGGCGGAAATGACCCTCTACTGAGATCAAAGAGCAAGCCGATATGTTCATTATTATAATTTAAAAAAAACACGGTAAACGTAATCTAAATTTGTCAACATATTGAAAAGAACTCTTCGGTTATCCCTGAAACACACTCATATCTTCGAATACTCACGAATCTTAAAGAAGTAATCCCACGAGCCGCGCGGGCGATTATGCAAAGTGAGGAATGAGAGGGGCGCTCTCCTCATTTCGCACGCACTTTAGCTCGTTGCCTGCGTTTCAGGTTCACTTGGCACACATTCAACTGCTGTAGAGGAATCGGAGATTTCCTCAATTTTCTGTGAATTACCTGTTAAATATTCCCAATTCCACACATTTATTGCTAAATATAATGAAATATCGATATAATAATAATATTATTAAATGTAATCACGAATTGAATAGATTACGGTAGCTATTTCCCATTTTGAATTCCCGCAATCGTTTCTGTGTTTAGTGCAAGTAGTACTTATATTTATTCGTTCCGTTTGTGCTCGATTTGCTTACAAATCGATATTCCCCAGTTCTTTCGTTTTCCGGCTTGTTTTTTATCCGTTTTTCGTCATTCTTTCTTTATAAAGTCTTTCTCTAAATAACTCTTGTCTTGTACACACGTTTGGAGCGGTGATAGTACAACTGTCAAGGGGAATTTGGGGAACTTGTCTTCTTTCTGCATTCTTCTTGATTCTCACGTCATCCGGCTTGATTTCTCTTGTCACACGCGATTTATTTGTAAGTGAGGTTATATAACTTCACGAGGCACGTTAGTGTCGAGACACGTTAGTGTCAAGTGGTGTAAACCATAGAGGTGGCGAAATATCCATCTCCGAGTGCGATTTCCATAGATAGGCGGAAGCTTATCGCCAAAATTTGGAGTTGTATCTAATTGAAGTAATATCCTACGTGGTATAATAACCTTTTATTACGTGGCCGATATTATTACATGGGGGCTGAGCCTCGTGTTTGACAAGTGACCGTGATTATCAAGCTGAATTATTCATTGCAGTAAGATGACGGAAGACGTTAGTATGAGAGACGAATCCGGCCTGAACGATAACGGACCGCCCGGCCTGGTCGTTACTGGTCTCTCCGGCGTGATCGATAACTTCACTCCCGAAGAAGAGGCAGCGCTGCTGCGAGGAGAGGAGGGAGATCTCGAACAGATCGTTGCTGGAGCCAGACAGGAGTCGATTCTTAGTGCTGCTGCTTCTTTCAAAGAGGTTAGTCGTGCATCACGATCGAAAACAAAAGAGTTGGAGTCTAGTAATGCACCGAAAGACGTAATTACGCGTGTGGGCAATAGACTAGATAATTTGAGAGCATCTTTGTTGAAAAGAGAGGTGGATACTAAAAAGACTAGTGAGGGAATCGCTGAGTTTGAATCCATATTCGACAAAGAGAGAGAGTTGATTGATGATGATTTCCTTATTATTAACAGTGAACTCACCGTTAAGGCCAATCATAAGGGAGAGTTGAGAAAACTGGAAAAGCATTATAATCAGAAATGCGATGAGTTGAGAACATTGAATGATGAAATGGTACAGGTGCTCGAGGGTACAAATTTCACTCGTCTTGATGAGCTCCGTTTCAAATTCAATGAACTCGCCGACCAGATTAGAATCTCTGAGGAAAATGAAAAGGAGATCTTGACTGATGTTGGTGTTGATTCAATGAAGGAAGTGATTGAACGTGCTAAAAGGGATGCTCGTGTTGATGACGCCGCAGATGTTAGTCGAGCATTATTCAAACAATGCAATGACTTACTGAAAGAAGTAGGTCATGATGACTTCTATGAATTAGCTGAGGATGTGAAAGAGATGCGTGACGAAATTAATCGATTGCGTAATGCGAATAGTTATCGTGCGGATATACTTGATGATATGATGAAACAATGGAAGGTTACTGTTGAATCAGATATTAATCAAGCCATTCAGAAATCGATCGATGATTACAAGCAATGCGAGTCTGATCTCCGCATCCAGCTCTGCCAGGCGCATGATCTTATCGATAAGATCAAGCGAGAGCAACTCATCGACCGGCAGGAAATTGAAGACTGGAAGAGAAAAGATCTGGAAAGATCGACTCGTGAGTTAAATTCTCCAGTGAATGATAAACTGATGAAGGAGATGAATGAGATCAAAGCTCAAATGCAGGCGCTACAGCAATCCTCAAGCGGGATGATGACGCAAGAGAGGCCCTCATTGCCAGCTTCAGAGGGAGTGACGTCAACTTTGCCCGTGAATGGAGGAGGGAGCACGATTTCGATGCCGTCAGGTGTGAATTTCTTGGGTGGAAATGAAGGAAACTCTGATTATCTGGGTTATTCCTTGAATCCTGCTATGCTACCGGTACTCGAAAAGTATGATGGAAGTAAAGAGAAATGGGAGTCATTCAAAAATGGTTTTCTAGTTCGATATGGTAGAATAAGGGATGTTGATGCACAGATCCTGCTGCCTGAATTTCTCAGTGGAAAAGCTCGTAGTGAATACCAGTCTCTTCCTGAGGAATACAGAACTAAGTCTATTCGAGAATGTCTAGATTGGCTTAAAGATCGAATCATGGGTGGATCTCGTTATCAGGCCATTGATCTTGATAGAAGACTAAGAGAGTTGAAAGTGGGCACTAAGAGAGTTGAGCAGATCTGTCAAGAGATGGAGTATTTGGTTCATAAGCTGCACAGCGAGCCTGCAAAGCAGGAGGAAATCAAAACAAGACAATTGATTTTCTTGTATGAGTCTAATAGAAATTGGTATTCTGGATTATTGAGATTGATGGATACTGGTTGTTCCTATGTGAACATGAAGGAATACCTGATGAGAGAAGAGTATGTGGAAAGAAGATTGGCTTCCAATAGACCCAATGTGGGAGGTAGCAACAATCAACCATCAAGGAATTACAACAAAGGTGTTAACAATGTGGACAGTGCCCGGCTTGCTAAAATCAAGTGCACTTGTTGTCAGGGTATCGGACATGAGGAGTTGAGGTGTCCTACCAAGAGTGATTCGAAAGGTCATTTCACTGACACGCAATGTTATGTGTGTGGTGGAAAGGGGCATACGGCTAAGGTGTGCATTTCCGACCAATCAATGAAGAGTGTGTGGAGAACGATGAGTGGACAAAATGAGACACCAAAGAGTAGTGCTGCTCAGTCACCATCGACGTACCCTGGTTCCGGCTCGAATGCGACGCCATTTGGAAACGGAGGATACAATGGAGGACGAAGAGGTGGATATGGTGGTTCAGGGAACACACCTAGACCCGCTGTTCGTATGCTTGC
>LS488611.1:4816-48971 GCA_900490705.1 Pristionchus arcanus | reverse complement strand
AGTGATCTCGGAAGATTGAAGGGAATGATGTGTGACATCAGACTCGATCCAGGTAGCAAGCCTATCAGACAGAAGGAGCGCCCTGTTCCTTTCTCTTTGAAGCCGGCGTTGAGGAAATTATTGGACAAAATGATGACTCAGGGAGTCATCAGAAAATCCAATTCGCCGTGGTTGTCTCCTGTAGTGTTAGTGAAGAAGAAGGATGGCAGTATAAGGATCTGCATCGACTTCAGGCGAGTGAATGAGGTGACGCGAGAAGACGCATTCCCTCTGCCTAATATTGAGAATGTATTGCAATCGTTGCAAGGAAGGAAAGTATTCACAGTGATGGATCTTGCCTCCGGATTTTGGCAGTTGCCTCTGAATGAGAAGAGTGCTGAGGTCACAGCATTCGCGACCATGGGAGAGCTGTATGAATTTTCGGTCCTACCATTCGGACTTAACACATCTCCGGCACTCTTTCAAAGGGCTATGAGTGATGTACTGAAAGATGAGCTGAGCAAAGAGGGTCGAGAGAAAGTAGTACACTGCTATATTGATGATGTTCTGATTGCAACTGAGAATGAACAAGAACATGAAGTGATTCTTGCTCGAGTGCTGGATAAGTTAAGAGATAATGGATTGCTGTTGAATATGAAGAAGTGTAAAGTTATGGTCCATGAGATCGAATATCTTGGTCACAGGTTAACTAAGAGTGGATTGCATATCGATGATAGAAAGATCCAAGCGATTAGAGAGTACAAGCGTCCCGAGACGATGTCTCAATTGCAACAGTTTCTCGGCATGACGGGCTATCATCGTCGATTCGTAGAGTCGTACGCCCGTATTGTTCATCCTCTTACCCGGCTTGCTGTAACAACGGGAAAGAAGCTATTATGGACGGATGATGCAAACACTGCATTCGAGTGTCTCAAAGAGAAAATCGCGACTGCTCCTGTACTGCAGCAGCCGGATTACTCTGGAGCAATGGATGGTTCTCGACCATTTATTCTGACGACAGATGCGAGTGGCTCTGGAATTGGTGCCATAATGAGTCAGAAAGGAACTGATGGAGTTGAACGAACTTTAGCATTCTATTCGAGAACGCTGAAAGAATCTGAGAGAGGACTATCTGTAGTGGATACAGAAGCACTCGCTGTGTATGAGTCTGTAATAAGGTGGAGATACATGACTCTTGGTACGAAGACTATTGTCCGTACCGACCATCAACCACTTGTGACATTGCTGAAACGAAAGCATGTTGCATCAAGATTACTGAGATGGGCGACTGAGTTGCAACAATACAATCTTGAAATCGAACATATCAAGGGCAAGACCAATGTCGTTGCTGATGCCCTGAGTAGAAATCCGAGAGATGAGCTCCCGGAGGAGAATAATGGATTCAGTGACAGTGTTGGGATTGTTGTAAATGCAATTACTCGTAGTAAGACTGAAGCTGTCAGATTGGAAGAAGAGAAAAGAAGAAGGAGTCTCGAAGACTCTGAAGAATCTGAAAATAAGAAGCAGTGGATAGCTGATCAGAGTAAAGATGATTTCGTGGTGTCGATGCTTGAGAAGTTGAAAGATGTCGATGAAGGGAAGAGAGATGTCGCTGAAGAAGTGACTACTCCCGGCACGACTAAAAGAACAAGCCTTGCTGATTGGATTGTTCATGATGGTATTCTGTATCTTCTTGGATATGATCATACGAAGAAGTTGTACATTCCTGAAGGAAGAAGGGAAAGATTTGTGCAAGAGATTCATGACTCACCTCTAAGTGGTCATCTCTGTTCAAAGAAACTGGTGCAGAAACTTTCCAATGAAGTTTTCTGGGGTTCTATGCTGAAGGATGTGCAGAATGTCCTCAAGAAGTGCAAACGATGTCTTCTTGCGAATCCGCAAAAGAAGATGATTCCGCCATTACAGCCATTGGTAGCTAATGCGATCATGGATGTAGTAGGAATGGACTTGATTGAAATGGGTCGAGGAAAGAATGGAGGGAAATACATTGTTACAGTAATCGATCATTTTTCCAAGTTTGGAGGAGCATTCGCTGTCAAGGACAAGCGTGCTGAAACTGTAGCTGATGTACTCATTTCGAGATGGGTGTGCGAAGGTGGACGTGTTCCAAAAACACTGGTCACTGATAATGGAAGTGAGCTTGTGAATCAGATTATGTCTGAAATCGCAAAGCGTTTTCAAATCGATCGTAAGACCACATTGCCCTACCATAGCCGTGCAAATGGTCTTACCGAACGGTTCAACAGAACCATTGTTGAGATTGTGAGACGAATTAAGATGCGAGACGATGAGTGGGAAGAAGCGCTTCCTTATGCAGTTTTTGCTTATAATTCAAGTCCACACGGAGCAACTGGCGAAACGCCGTCGTATCTAATGTATTTGAGAGATGAAAAATTGCCAAACAGTCAATTACCTCAATCGAATCCCGCTTATACTGTAGATCTTGATGTGTCAGATTACAAGCGAAGAATGAGCTGGATGTTGGAGAAAACAAGGTCATTTGTGTTGACTAAGTTGGAAAATGAGAGGAGAAAGATGAAATTGCTTTATGATGAGAAGCATAAGCATAACATGAATATCAAACCTGTGAAGGGAGATCGAGTGTATGTGCGAGTTGAGCCAAAAGTGGGTGATATTAAAAAGATGATGAGTCATTATGAGGGACCGTATAGAGTTATCAGCACTTCTAATACTACAGCAACTGTAGTTAGAGCAGATAATGGTCTAGAGAATGGGAGAATGGACGATAAGAGAGTTGTACAATTTGATCGATTGCGTCTAGTTCCCAGAGATGAAAATGATGTGCTCAACAAAGTGGATGAGACCACAGTGTGTAGAATCACTACAGGAACAGAAAATCAATGTTCCCATTCCAGACCTCGAATCGATGTCTCGTCTCCGCTCCATCCAGACCACAACTGTGAGTTGTGCGGCAAGCGACAAGCTTCCGGCATGTTCAAGAAGGAGAACATGGGAGACTTTGGAAAATTGGAGTTCTCGAACCTGAGAACATTGGCTGCCATCATCGAATTGAAGGAGGAATGGGATGATCTGACCGTGTCAGAAGCGAATCAAGCGGTACGAGATAAGATCCACAAGGGAGATATCTCTTCTCGTGCATTCCGCACTGCTTATGAGAAGGGACAATGTATTCATGCCATTAAAATCGGTAATGAATTGGCCCCTTCCGGCGTGATGATAATGGACAAGGACGATGTCAACAAGTCTCTGTCTGACATCGTGTCAGAAGTAATCGGTGGATCGAGAAACCGATTATTCAGGAAGAATTGTGTCGTTCTTCTTCCCGAAGACTCTCCTGTCACTAAGTGTGATGGAGAGTGGAAGGAAATTGAAGTACTCAAGTACAAGGATTGGGAGGAATTGAAGAGCACGATTCTGAGTATGAAAGAGTCCGGCTCGATTCCGAAATCCCTATGGGTGGTTCTCAAATCTACCCTCGCGAAAGCGAATATGGAAGAGCTCAAGATGTACTGTGGACGGATCTCGGAGGACAACGGCGTCACCATCTACATCAGTGCTGACGTGTTGCCTGTGGAGACAGTGGAATTGAAGACGGAATCAATTAAAGCCCCCATCAAGAACACTTGACTTCGTGGAGATTGGAGAAGCCTGAGAAGAACATTGTCATCATTAGCCCGATTTCCGGCATGATTTGGACTATTCACGCCTTCGTGAATGTGTTCGTCATCTCAAGAAAGGAATCGAAGAATCTGTTCGAGAAAGCAGTTCTTCACATCACTGAGGGCAAGCCATTCGCCCAGGAGTACTCTGTTTCGAAGCCGTTCGTGACTGCGAAGAGATCGTTCCCTGCGATGAAGAGCAAGGTGGGTTTCAAAGTCACTGACCTCTGGAGAAGGATCTTCGACATTGTACTGTGCTTTCTGCAAGAAGAAGGGTTGTCATTCGACTGATGCCTGCTGGACCAAGAACAAGAAGAAGAAGAGATCGGAGTGAGGACACTCGCTACAAAGTGGCGGAGGCATGTAGAGGAATCGGAGATTTCCTCAATTTTCTGTGAATTACCTGTTAAATATTCCCAATTCCACACATTTATTGCTAAATATAATGAAATATCGATATAATAATAATATTATTGTAATCTAAATTTGTCAACATATTGAAAAGAACTCATCGGTTATCCCTGAAACACACTCATATCTTCGAATACTCACGAATCTTAAAGAAGTAATCCCACGAGCCGCGCGGGCGACTATGCAAAGTGAGGAATGAGAGGGGCGCTCTCCTCATTTCGCACGCTCTTTAGCTCGTTGCCTGCGTTTCAGGGTCACTTGGCACACATCCAACTGCTCCTAACTCGGTTCAAACGAAAATTGTTAACATGGTAGTTTCGAAAGTGTCATCCGGTAGCCATGACCCACCATCTCACATCGAGAACTCAGTTAATCAGATATTCGTGGGACGCCTCCTTTAATCTAATCTAATCTAATCTAATCTGTAGAGTAATCTCGTATCTTCGAATACTGTATTGGTCACTGATGTTGGTATCATTTGGTG
This sequence comes from Pristionchus arcanus, assembly GCA_900490705.1. Lineage (NCBI taxonomy): Eukaryota > Metazoa > Nematoda > Chromadorea > Rhabditida > Neodiplogasteridae > Pristionchus > Pristionchus arcanus. The sequence goes on along the minus strand of LS488611.1, from coordinate 44,435 downwards.
GTTCGTAAAAGTCCAATATTAACAATGCCTTTATCGGATTATAGTTGGGAAAAGTTAAGGGGTTCAGCTCACTGCTTCGTATTCATGGGCGGGTCATTTCCCAATTTTCTTGATCTCGACGATATTTTTGGGGCCGGCGAGAGCCTCGTACACGAAATTCTCGATTGTTATCACCAATTCGTCCTTTTGAATAGTGTAGTCAACATGTCCATGAAATGTGTAGTCGATCTGCAAATTATTAACGATAATAATAAACAAAATAAGTGTTCTCACCGAGCTTACGGTAACTGAAGGATCGACGCTTACGAGCTTCCTATCAACCATATTAACACCAAGCATCTCAAGAGACCCCTGCAATAGAGTCATTCAAAACTTTTCACAAAGACGTAAATGAATCATCTAGATTGAGCAAAGTCTTCCTTCCGTACCTTCAACGTGAACCATGCTAGAGGAGCTTTGAACGAATGATCCTCAATCACGACAATCTGAAAATTAAACTCTTTATAAAAAATTACTGAAATTACTATTTAAACGGTTTTTATTGCCTTTGTCAATTCCACGATGGTAGCAGGTTCAAGGTACAGTCGAACTCCCATGACGGAACATTGGAGCTCTAGCGAACGATGTTTTCTGGCAAGCAAGAGCACGAGTCCGATATCTGATTCATTTACTTTTATGAAAAGTATTCTACGAATTTGCGAATTAAAATGAATACGAATACGAATTAAAAATGGTGAAGCAAACCACAACGCTTTTTAACTTAACCAGTGATTCACCGGGTGTAGTTTCGTACGTCCAACCATGCCAGTTCCATTTCACATACAGTTCGGGAACAGAGGGGATACTAGCAAAGAGCTTCGCATCGATATCTCCTCGAGTCCCCATGATTAACTCTAGACGCTTGCGTGGATTTATCTCGCTGATTATATCGAACATGCTGAAAAAGGACGATAAATTTCAAAAATTTCGACTTGGCACAACAATTCAGAAGACTAGTTTGATACGGCGTTGATTCTCACAATTTTTGTATCCAAAACGCTGTGGAGTTACCTCGTATCATAGTCCTCCTCTCCCACTGTAATATTCAGATCGTCGCATGATATACAATTCCACTGTTGCATCAACTCAGTAACACTTGCACGGTTGCTCTCTTCATCAAGTTTGAAGGAGCACTGCATCGGAATGGTAAAGTAAAGGTGTATCCACGTCAAGCGGTTTTACAGTCGTATGGCAACGCTAAATGGGACCCACTGGTAAGGCCAGCAGTTAGAACAAGTAACGAAATGCATTCCTCCAAAACTGAAAGATGCAATGACCATACCTCATTAATTGTAATACGCTTGAAGTGGGCACTTCGAAATAATCTCCTGCAAATTTTCACTTCATGACTGCAACGGCCGGAGCTATCGAAATATCGCTGTCCGAAACTGACGCTGGTCTAAATTCATGTGTTCCATTTTCAACCGCCTTTTCTACTCTTCACATAGCAAACCCAATAAAGAAGAGGAGTTTCGTATCAAGAGGAAGAGTAGAGCATAGAGTATATCTTATCAAAATACCTTATCAAGGTCGAACTCCCATGACGGAACATTGGAGCTCTAGCGAACGATGTTTTCTGGCAAGCAAGAGCACGAGTCCGATATCTGATTCATTTACTTTTATGAAAAGTATTCTACGAATTTGCGAATTAAAATGAATACGAATACGAATTAAAAATGGTGAAGCAAACCACAACGCTTTTTAACTTAACCAGTGATTCACCGGGTGTAGTTTCGTACGTCCAACCATGCCAGTTCCATTTCACATACAGTTCGGGAACAGAGGGGATACTAGCAAAGAGCTTCGCATCGATATCTCCTCGAGTCCCCATGATTAACTCTAGACGCTTGCGTGGATTTATCTCGCTGATTATATCGAACATGCTGAAAAAGGACGATAAATTTCAAAAATTTCGACTTGGCACAACAATTCAGAAGACTAGTTTGATACGGCGTTGATTCTCACAATTTTTGTATCCAAAACGCTGTGGAGTTACCTCGTATCATAGTCCTCCTCTCCCACTGTAATATTCAGATCGTCGCATGATATACAATTCCACTGTTGCATCAACTCAGAAACACTTGCACGGTTGCTCTCTTCATCAAGTTTGAAGGAGCACTGCATCGGAATGGTAAAGTAAAGGTGTATCCACGTCAAGCGGTTTTACAGTCGTATGGCAACGCTAAATGGGACCCACTGGTAAGGCCAGCAGTTAGAACAAGTAACGAAATGCATTCCTCCAAAACTGAAAGATGCAATGACCATACCTCATTAATTGTAATACGCTTGAAGTGGGCACTTCGAAATAATCTCCTGCAAATTTTCACTTCATGACTGCAACGGCCGGAGCTATCGAAATATCGCTGTCCGAAACTGACGCTGGTCTAAATTCATGTGTTCCATTTTCAACCGCCTTTTCTACTCTTCACATAGCAAACCCAATAAAGAAGAGGAGTTTCGTATCAAGAGGAAGAGTAGAGCATAGAGTATATCTTATCAAAATACCTTATCAAGGTCGAGCCGTCGCAAAAATTGTGGTGGCTGCAAATCACATTCAGCGACTATTTGTTCGATCGCCTTGCAAGTCGCCCGGAGGTTTTTGCGATCCTAAATGCATAAAAAAAAAAGAATTTTACAGATGCTGATTTATCTGTAGCCGCAAAGTTGCGCTGATCAAGATGGAAGATGGATTTCTCCAGCCGTTGCGACTGTGACAAGGAAAGAAGACAAATTCACGGTCCCGACCCCTCAAAATGATCAATGAAGAAAACTCACGTTAAAAGTGATTCCGTTGAGGAAATCTTGTCCTATTATCTTGATGATAAGCTCTTTAGGAAGATCCAACAACGTGAGATGGCTCATGAAGAGAAGTGAAGAAATGACGAAGAAGAATCAATGGTGCAAGTGATAACAATGTTTGCGAATGCGTTTCACAATGATCAAAGAAGCGTGCCATTTGTAGTGCAGCTTCAGCACACAATTAACCCATGAATTGATCATCGATAGAACTGCTATCACAGATTGCATACGAGATGATATGCATTACAAGGTTCTGTTAATGCCTTTTTTTATATATACATTAAAATAATTTCAATTATAAAAGTGATCAGTGAAATAATCAATCCACACGAAGCAAGGACGAAAATTCCCGAGACGGACCAGAAATCTGCAAATAGTTGTTTATTTTCCTACCCTTCTTTTGTTTACCTAATGGATCTTCCGCCAAAGATGGTGCAAACTGCACTGGCTCACACTTTGGTTGACGAAAACGACGATCCTAGAATTTGAAAATTAAATTATCTTTATTTTCAAAAAAACAAACTTCGAAATACCGCTTGTGAACTTGTTCGAAAAAGTCGTAATGCTTCAAAATTTCCTGATTGAGAATTTTTATCCATGGGGATCCCTTGCGAAATGCGAAGTGAGCCGTGCGTGGTGGCATATCTGTGAATGTGTTAGCAAATTTTGTAGTTATCGAAAAGGAAAACGTCCTGCTCAGTTCCCTAAAATTGCTTTGATACCTTTCGAGAAGATGAAAGTGTAGCACTTTTCCGACGCGTAGTTGAATGCAGTGTCATCGATCTGACAAAGGGACTTGACAATTTAGTGTTTTCTAGCGATTTATAAAGCTCCTATAATATAATTGCGTATTGCAATCACTGAAGCGAAATGAACAAGAGTCAAATGTAACTTGCGAATACTTACGAAAGTTTGGAAGATGTATCCGCCCTCCTCGACAAGTGCAAACGAGTGCGCTTCACTGATTGGTTCAATCTGTAAAAAATAATTTATATTAGATACTGTTATTTTATCAATTTATAAATTGATTGATAAATTGATTGACTGTCATTTTGCAGATTCTCCTAGACTTAAAAAACTCACGATTGGATTGTTTTTCGTCGCCTCGCGCAAATTTACGAAGAGTTTCTCCGTAGAGAACTGAATATCTTGCGCGAACCTGAAGAACGTATCCCAATTCTTTCAATTTCTAATGTCTATTTTAAGAACTGACCACTTGCTCTTGTCCGCTATCAGTTTGTATCTTCCTGATTCTATAAGGCGAGCTGCATCTGATTGAGACTGAAAAGTAAGCTTAATTTGCGCCAGGAAGAGACTATTTACTAGTGATGACAATCCGACACGGACCTCTCTCATTTTCCGTGCTCACTGGTTAGGTAGAGAGCATGCTCATCGAGGAGAACGGCATGCCGATTTGTTATAACTATCAGCAAAACCTACCCTAATAGGAGCCATATCTGTGGGAGCTAGAAGTGCTGTCAAGATGAATGCAGTATACAATGCCGAGAGCAAACCCTTTTGAAATACAGCAAATACCAGACGAGCCATCTTTCCTGAATGAATTTATTATTATTTGATAAAAAAAGTATATTACCCGAAATAAAATAGAACGGATGGTCACCTCCATTAAACATTTCTTCGAAAACGTCCCAGCAGAACTAAACAACAAATCAGTTTAATGAGGATCATGAACTCATAGTTTACGTATTCTCCACTGGGTCTGGGTGGCCGCAGTCCTACTTTAATCTCAATTTTTCCGATTAGCGTCCAAACGAGCATCTGAGATAAGAATATGCCCAAACATTCCAGAACTTTTGTAGTTCCGAACCAAGGCCTGCTCCCTCAGCACTTCCCCTAGTATGAAGTGAGCGCGCTATGCATGGATAAAGAAAAGTAGTTAGTGCACCTGTACGATCAACGCCACAAGCATGCATATCCAAACGGTCGAATCGTAGGATTTCAGGCAATTCAGAATCAAATTCCAGAATGTCAGCGGAATTTCGCGAATAATGAATAGTGGTCGAGCCTAAAATCAGATGAACTTGTTCGTTTTTTTTTTGGAATTTGAATATACCTCTGAGATTGGGATGGAAAAATCGAAGTGGGCCTGTCTCAGAACTGATTTTTGATATAGTAAACACGCCATATCAACTTCACCAGTCTGAACATGACCGAGAACACCGGAGAAACTACCATTGTCCTTGAGAAAAAAGTTCTTGCGAGATCAGGTGATTGTGAATTCGGTTGCATAAAAATGAAACGATTAGCTGTATTTTCTATTTTTGGTTTCCTCACCTCTAGACACCATCCGGGATAGGCGCAGTCTGGGGTAGGGCCAAATTCGGGATAATTAGGGCATTCGCCATTAGCATCGATTCCACCTGAATATCGCTAGTGGTTATCGGGCGAAAAAATAAGGTCATCGGTGTATCTACCCTCGTCATACTATCAGAAGGAGTCGAGAAGTCAGAGGGGAGAACTGATAAAATATAGACCACACATAGACACACGCACACAATTTTGCAACTTGAAAGTGATCTTCATTTTTTCTCAACTTACTATCAACGATGAGAATGCGAAGCTTTTCCTGTGACTTGGGCATAGTATAACTAAAAAACGTTCCTTTGCTACGGAGGAAATAGATAATGATGTAGAATGAATTAGTAAGGAGATGAATGAGGAAGAATTTCGATGTGTTTAGCCACAATAAGAGAGAGGCAAATGCGGGAAACATTAGCCCATAGCTTCTGCAGGCTTTTGATGTTTGATGCCCAGTTAATTAGGCAAATAGGGAAATTTCCCTTGATGAGCCAACCTAGAGAGAGAAAACGACAGACGAAAAAATGAATTCATCGAACAACTTTAGATATTTGAAAACTAATGTGCAGGATTTATTTCGTTCACACAATAACCAGATTCTTGTTACAAATTGTCCTTGAAGCTAGGATAAATAAGTGAGACAATGCCCTCTGCAATGAGAGACAACACTGAAATGACCAATCCACACGAAGCCAAGATGAATATACCGGATACGGACCAGAAATCTGCAAGAAATTTTTGTTCTCTGAGAAATGTCTCTCTAATTTGAAAATTTTTCTCGCAGGCCAGGCTGAAGACGGAATATCCAAATAGAGGAGGGAGTGTCAAATTGTCAACACTTGTGCTTACTCAGTGGATCCGTCGCTCCGGGCGTTGCGAACTGTCCCGGGTCGCACTTTGGCTGACGAAAGTGACGATTCTTCATAATAAAAATTCAGAAAGAAGTCCTAAACATCGACAAAGCTCACCTCAAAATATCGTTTGTGCACATTATCTATGAACACGTAATTTCGCATAATCTCGGCATTTATTACATCGAGCCATGGTGATCCCTTGCGAAAGACGAAGTGGGCTGAGCGAAAGGGCATATCTGAATTATTTGCAATGTCTGAAACCCTCCAATACATCCTCGATAACGAACCTCGAGAGAAAATAAATGTGTAGCATTTTGCAGCAGCAGCAACTATTGTTGCTTCGTCGATCTAGATTTTTAAAATTATTTGAATCTTACCTTCTTCAATAAAATAGTTCAATAAAATAGTTTGACCTGAGTCTGAAAGATGTAGTCTCCCTCGCTGACGAGTGAGAGTGAATGCTCGTCCGAAATGGGATCGATCTGAACGTTGTGCATCACAGGTTTGCAGGAAAACAGTTATTGTTAAACGGGTTCACCATTGGATTGTGCATTGTCGCCTCGCGCAAGTCCACGAAAGTAGCTTCCGATGACAACTGAATTTCTTGGGCGAACCTGAATAATATTCCTTCCCTCACTCCCTCACCCCCTCACCACCCCCTCACCACTTGCTCTTATCCGATATCAACTTGTATTTGCCTGATCGGATGAGATTTATTGCGTCCGTTTGAGACTAAATGAATTTGATAAACCCGCTCTTAGTTTTTTTTCCTTTTTTAAAGTTTGTTTCTAGTGCATGATGAGGATATTTACTCTGAGGGCTGTCAATTTTTTTCCCGGACTTACCTTGATTGGTGCGTTATCCGCAGGAGTCAGAAGTGCGGTCAGGAGAAACGCAGTGTAGATCGCAGGAAGCATGCCCTTCTGGAAGATAGTGAACACAAGGCGAGTCAACTTCCCTGAATTTTATTTTCCCTTTTTTCTGATTTTCAGATTGTGTTTATAAAAATCATAAAATTTACAACTACCTGAAATGAAATAGAACGGGTGGTCACCGCCGTTGAATAGTTCATCAAAAACGTCCCATGCGAACTTCAAGCAACATTTGTGTCGTTGAAATCAAGAAATATGAGGCCGTTCGCCTTAGGTTCAACAAAGGTCGGGAACAGGTACAAAATCGGAAACTCCAAAAAGTTGGCCCTAGGGGTTATTTTTGATCCTCTACACGTTGGTGCACTCGATTTCGCAATATGTCCCATCCCCGCTCCAGGAGGGGGCACCCCCCATTTTGCCCTGAAACGCGTTTTTCGCTTCTTTTTCCTCGGAAAGTCGTCAAAAATGGCTGAAATCACACGTCTACGACCAGAATTTTGTGCTCTATCTCGTGGTTATGTTGACTTGTCATGATTATTTTTCGTTATCGAGAAAAGGCCGATTTTTGAACCGAGACTTAGGGCGAGGAAACCCGTCTACAGTAGAAAGAGGAGATTCTCCTGATCATTTTGGTATATTGGACTTGGGGATATATCTGACATACGGGTATTTTATGGGGGGTGGAGCGAAAAGGGGACACAAAAAAAGTTCGCGAATACCCCCGTGTTTGTGCTCATTTTGAAGTGCTCGTAAAACTGATCATTTTTTGTGTTGGACTTTTTCATCATGCTGTAACTTCCTAAGGAAAAGTTTCCATGAAAAAGTCCAACACAAAAAATGATCAGTTTTACGAGCACTTCAAAATGAGCACAAACACGGGGGTATTCGCGAACTTTTTTTGTGTCCCCTTTTCGCTCCACCCCCCATAAAATACCCGTATGTCAGATATATCCCCAAGTCCAATATACCAAAATGATCAGGAGAATCTCCTCTTTCTACTGTAGACGGGTTTCCTCGCCCTAAGTCTCGGTTCAAAAATCGGCATTTTCTCGATAACGAAAAATAATCATGACAAATCAACATAACCACGAGATAGAGCACAAAATTCTGGTCGTAATCGTGTGATTTCAGCCATTTTTGACGACTTTCCGAGGAAAAAGAAGCGAAAAACGCGTTTCAGGGCAAAATGGGGGGTGCCCCCTCCTGGAGCGGGGATGGGACATATTGCGAAATCGAGTGCACCAACGTGTAGAGGATCAAAAATAACCCCTAGGGCCAACTTTTTGGAGTTACCGATTTTGTACCTGTTCCCGACCCCTGTGGAGGCTTGTTGAACCTTAGGCGGACGGCCTCATATATTGCTTACATATTGTCCAGTCTGCCTGGGAGGCCGCACTCTTACGCCGATCTCAGTTCTGCCAATAAGTGTCCAAACGAGCATCTGAGACGTAGTAGAACTTGAACAGGAGGCATTCGAAAAAATATGCTTCACCTGTATAATCAATGCTATCAGCATTCCGATCCATACCGTAGTATCATACGGTCTCAGACAATTCATAATCAGATTCCACATAGTCACAGGGATCTCCCGAACGATGAATGTTGGTCGAATCTGAATTTGCCTGATTGTGAGTTCACTGTATTAATATGAGCACAGTTCCTGTCTCTCCATAGTGCAATCATCAATCAGAAAAAAAACGAGAAAGAGAAAGTCATGCGAAATGAAGTAGACATACTATCGCACCTCTGATACTGCAACGGAGAAGTCAAAGTGTTCCATTCTGAGAATTGATTTCTGAAACATAAGACACGCCATGCCCGCTTCTCCAGATTGAATACGACCGAGAATACCAGAGAATAGGCCAGCGTCCTGATTTGAAAACGATGAATTTCGGCGCAATATCACTTCCACTAAGGCCAGTGGATCACTGCATCGCCAGTGGTTAGTCAAGGCCAATTCAATAGCAGTTTTTATTCAAGCTAAAAATAAGTGAATGGAAATGTGTTAATTTTTTATTTTTTTAATTGGCACATACCTGCAATCGTCCCCAATCAAGATACTCTGTCGCGTTTCGGTCTACAATGAATTCATGAGAGATGTTACCGGACCGCAGAATAACGTCGATTATCTGTCAAAATCAAGCTTTTGCAACATCAACTTTAAAGAATCCATATTTAATAAGGTAAAAAAAAATTAATTTTCGGCTCATGTTGACGGAAATCGAGGGCGTTTTTTGATCGCTTGCATACCTCGAGACACCATCCGGGATAGGGGCATGCAGCGGACGGACCAAACTCGGGATAGCGAGCACACGCTCCATTTGCGTCTATTTCGCCTAAATTTCAAGAATTGTTCCCCTTATGTTTAATAGTACTGAAAACGGAGAAAAGTGCGTTAGACAAAACAACTAACTGTTAACGATAAGTACGCGTAGCTTCTCGGGGTTGGATCCGTTGGACGACATTAATCCGAGATAGAGCCAGAACGTGTGTTGTTTGGTTGAGCAAATACGACATAACTTCTGGGCGAGAGAAAGGGCGTGTTTCCCATTTCCGATTCTCAGTTTTGTTGAGGTGTGAGGCCGATTCGCATCTCAGATTACGTTCAGTGGGCTTCCTTGTCGCCCGATGTGGGATGTACTCAAGGGGACACTCGTAGGATAGATCCCTATGCAGTTTGTCATTATCCTCTTGCTCACGATACTACAGGAATAAACACCTGGGCACACTGGAATGAGATAGCGTTACATGCCGTGCGGAAGCACCCAGCAGATCGAATTACGGCAGTACTCACGCACCCGTTGCGAACCGTTGCTGTAAGATCACAGTAATTTTTTTTAACAAGTTTATCTTTTATCGTGATGTATTTCTTGTAACTGCCCCGTTAAAAATATGTAATTTATGAAAAAAAAATATAAAAGTATCAAACATAAATATATAATAACATTATACGGCGAACAATAAAGACGAATTGAATTTTAATTCAGCAGATTTTTTTATAATATTTACATTTAAAAATTTATTTAGTTAATGCTCCTTGTCACTCTTCATCGTCGCTTGAACTGTCATTGGTCGTTGTTTCATGTACTTCTTTTGCAGAAGGCCGAGAACGCTGAAGACACAAAATTATAAAAAAAATATATTTACGAGTTTGGCAAAAAATAAAGCTGCATACTGCAATCACCTTCTTCCACTTCGGTCTGAGTGTTCCCAGCTCGTGATTTTTCTTGTGCATTTGGAGATCAGTTTTACTTGCGTATCCCTTTGGACATAGATCGCATTTGTAGGGATAGTCACCTGCAAATTATTATCATTATCATTTTCTAAATGACGCACCTGTGTGAGTATACATATGCCTCTGGAGACTCTGCGCATTTCGGAATGACATTTCGCATAGTTTGCACTTGAACTTGCGCTTTGAACGATCGCTGTCGTCTAAATTACTGCGCATATGAAGGAGAATATACGGAAAATATGGTTTATAAAGTGCCTTTGCTTAATCCTTTAGACACACACTCACCTAAATGCGTTTCCTTGTGCCTCGCCAAATCATAAGGAGTGTACGCAACATTTTCGCAGATATCACATTTCAACATCTTTGCTTGTCGAGCTGGATCGTCCTTGTCTAAATATTACGGTTCAAGCAACGATTTAAACAAATTAATATAATTACAAATATTATATTTCATACCCATGTGTGTAAGTTTGTGCTTTGCGAGGGCACTTCTGCTTGATAACGTCAACAAGCAAACATCACACACGGGTTTTAGCGCTTTCTTACGTGGGTCATTATCATCTGGAAAATGTGAAAGATATTACAATCACGCACGTGAAAACTGACCGAGATGCGTTAGTTTGTGAGTTTTGAGCGCGTGCTTCGAAGTGTATGATTTATTGCAGATATCGCATGATTCTCTTCGCTTCAGAGGATCATTATCGTCTACAACGATTAATTTTTTAAGTAGCAAGGTTGATATCGTACGGGCTCGACAACGGGGAAATCAGACTTTAATGAATGTTTAAAATAGAACAAAAACGCACCAATATGAGCTGTCCGATCGTGATACTTGAGACCGTTCGGTTGGGTGAACCTTTTCCCACATGTTTTGCACACGTGCGGCCTTTTCGCTTCATCGTTCTCTGTAATTCAAAGAACACATTTTTAATTCACGCGGGTTAGTAGTATAATCACTAACCCGCGTGTCGTACTCTAATGTGGGCTCTGCAGCCTGGAGCACTGCGAAATACATCTCCGCACTGTTCGCATTTGAATGGCCGCTTCACATCGGCTTGATCATTGTCATCTAAATTTGTTCAATACACACAATTTACTGTTCTCATTTTTAGCCCCTGCAACGACCGAAATGAGAATGATAGGGAGAGAATACATCACGAGAAAAGGTTGGGCGAATTACAGAGATTCGGAAGCTAATAAATGGCGTACCCAAATGCATCGTCATGTGGCGCTTGAGGTAAGAAGCCGATGCAAAAAACTTTCCACATTCCTTGCATTTACATTTTTCTTTCCTCGGGTCATCATCCGCTGAAAAATCGTACGCAATTGCGGAACAATTATTTTTAACTTCAAAATAACTGACGTAGGTGTGTGATCATGTGTTCTTTGAGATCACTTTTGGCACTGAATCGCCGATCGCATTCGATACACTTGAACGGAAACTTTTCTTCGACATTTTCTTAAATATTTAATTAGTTTTTTTGTAGATTTGCACAAATGTATATTTAAAGAATCACCAATATGCACCCTCTTGTGAACAAGGAGCGCGTCGGAACGCTTGAACGTTTTGTTACAAATGTTGCATTCGAAATGAAGATCTCCATCGGCTGTGAAATATATATAGAAAAACTAATTAAAATAAAATATATTTCATGTATTATATTTCAAAAAAATTACTCACACAAATGAGTTCTCTTGTGTTTAGCTAATTCGTACTTTTCAGCGAAACGCCAATTGCATTGATCACACTTGAAGGGCTTTCGAGATTCTTCATCTGCTGAAAACATCGATTATTTAGTGTCATCATCGATTATTTAGTGTAATAACTAAATAGAGAAGCAAACCTCACCCGTATGGACTTTCTTGTGCTTGGTAAATTTTTGCTTACAATTGAAAACCTTCCCGCATACATCGCATGTTAATGATTTCTTGATTGGATGGTCTGCTGCTAAAAACGAAAATTTGAGCCTTTCCTTCTAAAATACATACGCAAATGAATAATCTTGTGATTTTTGAAGGTTGTTGGATGCCCGAATCTCTTGCCACAGACTTCACACTTGTATGGTAAGCGCTTCTCCACGTCGTCTAAAACAAAATAAGTTGCAACAATCATGAATGAAATTTTGTTGTTTCCTCTTACATACCTAAATGTCCACGCTTGTGATGTTCCAATGATAGCCTCCATGTGAAGACCTTGTTGCACACATCGCATTCAAACCTCCCATAGTAGTTGTGTTTCTTTTTCTTCTTCTTCGATATTTCGATTTCGTTATTGGATTCTCCTAACTGATCATCTTCTTCCATCTACAACATCAGTTATGCGTTGTTCTTTCAATTTGTTTCCTTTATTATTAAAACGTTGATTGCATTATGTTTCCATTATTTAATATGAGAACAATCTCACCTCGACCTCATCCCTCAATAGACTTTCTTTGGTCCTCCTCTTATCCTCATTCGCGATCATCCAATTTATCATTGATTGCATAGGCACAATCAGCTCAAGGGCCCGATCACAAATTTGAGAATGCCTGAAGTAATAATTTTGTTTCTCAGTGTCAATTTAAAAATAAAACAATTTTAAAAAATTTTAAGCCATAATAATATGTATACGCACTTCCTTGTGTCAGAACTCATATCACACTTGAGTTCATCTTCAAGGGATTTCAGAATTGCCTGCATGCTCTGAAATTGTGCAAGTGTGAACGCCATACATTAAACCTATGATACATACTAAATTACATAATATTAACTACCTCAGGATCATCATAGCTGTTTACCAGTCGGTTCAACATATTTCGAGAATCCACAATCAAATTCTTGATGATCTCCGATTCCTGCTGCGTTTTCAGTGCGATCGCTTCGTTTCCATCAATATCAGGCATAGTACTGAAGAAGAGCACTTACGAAGTCAAAATTGAAACAGGAAAGAAGAAGAAAACAGAACTCCGCACAATATATGGATAGCTTTGAAGATTTCCGGGAGCATGAAAGGGCCTACCCGAAATAGCCTCCGGGATTCCCGCTAAAAGCGCACCTTCGTGACACAATCCTTTGGGAGAGGACCCTAGGCTCCGATGAGTATGAGAAAGTCAAGCCAGGGGGTATGCAAGATAATAAATGAGACTCAATCTGAACCAACATTTTGAATCACAGAAATATTCCCCCTCTCATCAGATTTTTCCTTCCCACGCACCCATTTCTTCCCTCCCCCAATCATAATGAATAATCTCTCTCGCTCATCTCCCCTTTGAGCATCAGTTCCCCGGCCAAATCTGTCGCGCATCAAATTCAGTACAGATTACGCCATCACGGGCCATATGTCGGCGAGAGAGCGTGCGATTCGAGGAGAGTGCCGGGCGTGGCCAGAGAAAGAGAAAGAGTGTGTGGAAAGGAGAGACGGCTGTTGCTCCCCATCGCATGCTCTATCAGCGATCAGACGGGCGAGATAGTAGGGGAAATGAAGAGACGACTTTCGAAAGTGAGTATGTTGCCGTCAAGTTCTGGGTAGATAATGTACGAAGATAAAGTGCTGCGACACATCAAAACTTGGCAAGCGACATGCCCCTTGGGACAGTGTGGTAGGGATACGGTAGCTATAAACGAGACTTGGAAATAGCATGAGTTTATCTACTGGACTAGCATAAAAGCGACAATTGCACAATGTAAAGCACCGGGAAACGGAAGTAAATAGATAAATATGCAAATGTTGCCTACAAAACAATACACAGCAGTAATCCAGCACCTTTAATGACGTTCAAGTGAGGGTTGTTTTTGACAAGAAATAATCTCCTTATTTTAATACTCTCACGCTCAGAGATGTTGGGAGTACGCAAAATGAGGAAAGTATTTTCGTGAAAAGGCCATCCCTAGTTCAGTATTCGATAATTGGTCCGGTGGTAGGATCGGCCGGGACTACGGTATCCTCCCTTGCCGCTCGGCACCCGCTTTCGACGTGTCGATTGAGGTAACTGCGGAGGGCAAATCGCTTTCCGCAGCCGTCACAGCCGAATCGTTTTGTGCCTGCAAAATAGGATGAATAATCAGTAATCTTCGTCATCAAGGAAAAAAGGGAAGCTGTAGCTCTTTCTTTGAAGAATGCGTTGTTTTCGACTGTACTAAGAGCAATCAGAGTATGAAAATATGCATTTATTTGCAATGTTTATATTATGCCATGCGTCTCTATTGATATGGTATTTTCTTGGGTACTAGGCTATCACAACACCAACCCTCATTTCCTACTTACTTCCCTTCCTCCCTACAAGTTGGTCATACAATCATAAGCACCGAGGGGTCTATGGTGGGGATTAGAGGGGCTCTCCTCCCCGACTCTCATGTTCACAGAAATGCGCAATGATTAACGACAACGAGTGGGGCATGAGGCTTATCGAGGAAGTATGAGGGAATTGATATGTGACAGGGGCATAAGTTTGTATCTAAAATAACGTCAACAAATATTCCCAAAGATCCAAGGGATCCCAAAGATGGTATCATGACCCCGAAAGGGAGCGCTGGCTAATTATACAATGGCGCCCCGCGGTGTTTGCTAGGCATCATCCCTATGGCTCCTGACAGTTTTTCCCTTTTCGCCCCTCAGCCATTGGGTAACAGATTGAATGGATTGAGACGCGCGTCGGGAGTCTCTTTGCTTTGCATACGCAGTGAGAAAAGGCGTGATGACAAATAATAACGAGGGCATAGGTCTGAATCAAATCGGGTTTAAATGTCAACAATTTTTTGACAGTCTTCTTTCAGGCAACCCTACCCAGTAATTGCGGCTCCTGTTAGCCACTGGAAAAGGAATGTTGCTGAATCGCAGCCTATGAAAACTCCTAATGCGGATCGGTCCGGACCGGAAGCCGAATACTCAAGTCCGGAAAGTAGACTCACCAGTATGGGTCAAGATATGAGCCCGTAGATTGCTCCTGTCCGAGAAGAACTTGCCGCAGTGCGCGCAGCCGAACGGGCGGGTGCCCGTGTGCGAGCGGAGATGGCCCTGGAAAGGAATCAAAATTAGTTTGCAAATGGATTTTGCGTTATCCAGACCGACTTTTTTTTACATAATATTGAAAAAAACAAAATGGAATACAATTCTATAGATAGAGATGTGGGGGCAATTCCTCATGGGTTTATTCCACCAATTTACCAGGGCTAATATTTTTATAAATGTTTGAGTCTCGCAAATAACTAACTAGCCCTTTCGTCCCTTCCATTTTTTGATCTCAAGTATCGCTGAAACACATCCGATTTTTGGAAACGTGCGGAAAGGCCGAAAAATCTGCATGAATATTGAGGCCTTTAGGGATTCCAGCATATTATTGGATTTTTGGGGATTCCTACGATAGCAGCGAATTGCGCATTGCCCTCATCAGCGCAGGTTTAAGTTCCTCTTAATAACAGCCTGTTCCCGATAAATATCAGTACCTATACCTATTATTATCGCTGCACATCGCGAGGGATTGCGTATCGCCAAAGTACCGATGAGACCTTTGGATGCGGACAGAAGCACTTGTCGTCCTTACGTGCAGCCTCCACTATTGCTCAAACTCCACTGGCTTTTGCCAAGAATCTCTCAAGAAAAATATTCAGAAACATAACTGCTTCAGCTTTTGGGCGAATTTGGATAGGGAACTACCCGAAAATAACAACAACAAAAAGCAAGCAATTACCTGCAGCAACCACAGTCTCGAGAATGTCTTGCCGCAGACGTCGCACGCATGAGCGGCGTTGTGCGTTAGCATGTGCATACTGCAAAGAATAATAATTAGTAAGCAACAAGTATTTCTAAATCTACCCCTAAAGTTCGACGAGGGTTCACATGTGTATAGTGAAACCATATTATTATTTCTTTGATCGAGCACTTCTAAGAATAATTTCGTTGTCTGAATTCCATGCGAAGATTCCTTTCAAATTACTGTATTCCCAAAACGAAAAAACAAATTCGATTACTGTATTCCCCACGGACAGGTGAGACACCTACCCCTCCTAATGGCCCGTTTCACGGGCGTTTCAAGTGGACATCGTTTCATTACCTGACTCCCATCAAACATATCATACTTTTGTTCACACTAGTGCTATCACCTACTATAACAATGTCGTTCGAATTACCGTCTTCTGCGATTACTGTATGGGCAGGTGTGATACACCTACCTACCCCTCCTAATGGCCCGTTTCACGGCATAGAATACTACGCAATCACAATCAGTGGGCCGGCTGGCGTGATGCCGGGGTTGACCTGGACTACCAAGACGAGGAGCACAAGACTCTCTACATTTCCCCTGCTCTCTCGCTCACTCTAGCCTCTCATAGTGCAATCAGGCTGGGAGAGATGGTTCCCGAGTTGCGCAATACTCTAGGATCCATCCACGCTGGGACCACCTGCCCCAGGATTTGTTGCTTGCTCAAGCTCTCTGCACTCGAAAAGCGACTGGATGCTGGGTAATCTGATCTGGCATGGCTAATGCGGTCAAGGTGTGGAGGAGTGGATCATAGACATGCTCATCCCACTTCTCACTCACACCGTTTTCATACGAGAAATTGTACCTCATTGTCAGCAAAAATCGTACCTTAGCAATGTAGCATCTGGGCTTTAAAAATGCTTATCCGAAAAGGATTCTTAAATGGTGAAGTGTTATATACCTCAAAGCAGGCATGGAGACGTAGACGCGATCGCAGTGCGGGCACTTCTTTGCGTGCTCAGAATCGAGAGGGCGATGGGTCTGAAAATAATCAATTATTGGCTTTGTATAATACCGGGAATTGAGAAAGGGATTGCTACTGGGAAATAAGGTAAACGAACGGTTTGTTCAGAAATCACTAATCTTCCGTACCTGTTTATGCCGGGACAGATTCGACGCGGTCGCATAGCTCTTTCCACACTCGTCGCACACACAACGCGCTGCTCCCCTGAATTATCGATTATCGCGTCTCTGATCAAAGTCCCATCAATGTCAGTAAAGTGATAGAAAATGACACGTTTCGATGCAGAATGAAATTAAAGGAGTACGGTAGGCTACAGTACCTCTTCTCTCCCTCCCTGCTCCTTCCATCGTTGCACTCCAGCGAATCGAGCGTGTAGACATTTGGCTTATCGTCGCGGACAGGGGAAAACTGAAAAATAAATTGTCATTGGGCTGTTAAATTCCCCCTGTAGTATGCATTTGTTACCGTACCTCGCCCTTGATCCTTCCATCGACGGGAGTTGGCTCCTGGCTGGGACTGCTCGACAGGAGAAGATCGATGGAGAAGGGTGAGGCGGTGGTGACGGTTTGAGAAGGGGATAGCTTTTGTTCCTGAAAAGAGGAATTGAGTTCGACTGGAAATGGAATGAAGGCAAAAAATGCGTTTGTTCATTATTTCTAAATATCAGGAGAGTTTCATTCATTCTAGACAGCATGTTGTGACCGACGAAAGATATGATAGGTTCTGAGGACAAAATGTACCTTCTCCTCCTCCTTAATCTCCTTGGGTAGCACAGTTTGAAGGGGTTGCTGCTGCTGCTGTACTAATTGCTGCTGCATCAGCAGATACAGCTGCAGGCCGAGGTTCCATTGCTCGGTCAGTTGAGGAACTAGAGGGTACTGTAGTGGCGGAAGGGAGGCCTCGGGGAGGGGTAGGGCTGGAGCCAGGGCGCCCAACAGGCTGTTGAGCGTGGGTTGAGAGGAAAACATGGGGTACGGTAGCCGGTAGATACGGAAGTTTTTAGATGGGATACGGTAGTCTGGAACCAGTCGATGACGTCAGCAGGTGGTTGAATATGAGCAGATGCAATGGGGGTCGTGACCGGTCATGCCCCGGGTAAGCGAGAGAAGCCCCGCCCACTTGCAAGCCTGATGCTCCTCCCCTTCCATCTCCTTCCAACGCCTTAGAGGCCCACTGGCTCAAGCACATCTGTTGGGTGGAATTTGAATCAGAAAGTCTGTCAGGATAAGGAACTTGCCGGTTTTTGCATTGACTGTTAAAAATACAGGGAAAAGACAGATGCAACATCTTGAAAGCCCTACTCATGAGAGGCACGACACCTGAGATCCAGAGATTGACCTGGAGAATCCTCAAGTGGTCTCTCGATCCAATATGGGATGGCACTGCCTCTAGTGGTGTCAATGGCGTACTTGAGAACACATGTTGGAAACAACTGGGGGAGGGGGTGGAGGAATATTCAAACTAAGGAACTAAGCTCTAGGAAAATTTTCTTTTCTTGGCACTGCGACACTGATGACTGTAATGAGCTGAAACTAAAGGGTCGAAACAATCTTGGAGGAAACTCGTTGAACACCGTAATTGTTGAGCGCGTTCGATGTGAGCATACGCTCAAAAAATAAACGGGTGCAGGTGTCACTAATTTGGCCAGTGTTTCTCGAGATAATTGGCACGGTTTACGGCCCGAGATGAGCCAGAATAAGCTGGTGGTTGCGCAACACTCCTGATTCTATTCTCTAATACCTCCATCAGGATGGTTTATGATTAGGTTGTGGCAATGAGGTAATTACCGGTGATTTTGTTGCTTGATAGCACTATAAATTCATTCTTGAAATTCCATTTTTCATATCCATTTCCATTTTTAATCCATCCATTTTTATTTTTAGTTTTTGGAATATCCATTTTTCGTTTTCATTTTTAGAATATCCATTTTTATTGCCAATGCTCCTCAAGGCGCATTGTAGCACATACGTAGAAAACGATTATTCAGTCCAGCAATCTTTATCTGAGGAGACTAATTGTGGGCAGACCACTCTCCTCCCACATCTCAGATATGTTTCAACAAGGGTGCAACAACATGCCGCTATTATCGCTATTATCCAAGCAGTCGGGAAATGTCTCTTCATTTCGCATCGTCTCTCGTCAGTCATAGAAACGAGAGAGTATGGAGAAGTGAGAGAGTCCGACGATATGTCCCCCAATCGGCGGTTTCCGATACGTTTCCGGTATTTCCCGCAAGGAAAATGCGGCAGGTGCGTGTACTTTTCACCCCCTCCCCTCATCATCCAGAAATTTGTCGGGGGGATTGGACAGGAGCATCAGGGTAGCACCGCATCAAGCAACCGGTAGTCGTCACATGACTGTTAAAATAGCTGGAAATCACCTTTTTTACCTATATTTGGAAAACACGAGGAAGAAAAACGACGTGATAAAAATTTCTCAATTTTTAGGCATGCCTGCCAAACTATTACGCACTTATATCTCTATTCTATTCAACACATTATCGGCGTGTTTTCAAGGGTCTCTCCTCTTTTCATGTAGTCTATTAAGTTCACTAACCACTAGAGATCATGCGACAGTGAGAGACCACTTATGCTCAATTGTTGAGGAAACAATGGGAGGAAAGTGTTGAGGATTCGATGGAGTCACGTTGATGGTCCTCAAAAATGAGAACGGACGCAATAATTCTAATTTTTCGAGCAGAGGGACGTGAACGTTTATAATAAATATATTGACAACTATATTGATGTGAATATTTTCAAATTGGCCCGGTTAGTTACCGTAAACCTTAGCGCCGACGCTAGCAGAAATCGCGTCCTTTTTTGCAAATTGTATAATTTTAAAAAATAGCTATTTACGAAAAATTAACATGAATCTTTCTCAACATATTTTCGACAAAATATGCCAATTTCTGCCTGACTCGGATTTCGTACCGCTAATACAGGTTATGTTTTATTGAATTGTATTGTTCGATATTTTCCTTCCATTGTGAAGGCATACAAGTTAATTAATAAAAAACATTGCGATCTTGTCATTAATCGGAAAACGAATTTCTCGAATTTTCAAGTCAAAAGAGAAGTGAGTTCACATCGATTCAAATAAAATCGCAATACATAACTTCTCACATAGGCGGATAAATATCTTCTCATATTCGAATTTTCGCAAAATATTGATACAACTCTGTGGATGCTTTGGTTAAATTCCGCATTCGACAAGTTGAATTTGTTGGTATCCAATTCGTTTTCAACTATAAACAATGAAATCGTAAGTTCTTCAATATATTCTCTAAAGAAAATGAATAATTTTTTAATCGTAATTCAGAAAATAGTCTTGATTCCGGAAGATGTAGGCAGATTTTTGCGCTACATGAAACCATTCAATCAACTCGCGAACCACAAATATTTTCGATTGGAAAACGACGAAGCATCAGGAGTTGTGAGCTCATGTGCCGATTTTCTCGAGGGAAAGCACTTCGAAGAAGTGATAATCGATGAATTGGGAAATGCAGCCACCACGTGGCTAGATTTGTCCGGTAAGGTCAAATACGACATTATTGATGTCCACATCAAAATTTTCACCAAAAGTGAGCAATGTATTTTTTACAATTCAATAATCGATTGCTTCAAGACACAGTCTACGCATTTTTTGAACTGGTGAAACCCGCAAAGACAGTATACCTTTTTCTGTACATTTCTGAATTGGAACACAGTGGGATAATACCGATTGTGCGAGAAATTGTATTGAGAACGCCTTCTCGCCTATACATTGATTTTATGATTACTCATTACAATTTTGTACCATTTCCAGAAAGGAACCTTGAAAAAATTGTACAGGTAAGTTAAATTATTAAAGATGCATGCAACTGCAAAAACAATACATTTTTGGAGATTCTTCACAACTCACAAGCTCTTAATGTTCGCTTCTCTTTGGATATTGACATGCCTCCGATGTACGCTCAAATTGGCCTCTTTATTATGGAGATTCGTAATTTTAACCCAGGAAATTTACTGGAACTGCGACATCTGAAGAATTGGTGATTGTGTATTTAACTGGGAAACATTTTCTTTCGTTTGTTCATTACAATATTCTTGAAAGACAGACGCACTTCATTATTCAGAGTTTGCTAATTCGCTTATTGCAAAAACCTTTGCCGATAAATTAAGTTATTTATCTCACTGCTTTCCCATCGGAAATCATTCCCTCATTGGTGTGAGGAAGGAACTAGATTTCGACATACAGCTTATCGTCTCTTTATTTGACGAGCTCTCTCACCAGTCAGAGCTGCGAGGGAATATGTGCAATGAAGAGACGATTGCCCGTGCCAGAGAGGGCCAGAGTCGAACAATTACGTTCGTGTGCGATATCAGCCCGAAATAGTGCCAGTACTTCCTCCTTTGTTGCCTTTTTGTTTACTCTGTCGTTTTGTTTGATCGGAAACGTTTGAAACCGCGCGAGACAAAGGAGCGTATTAGACTAGGCTCACGTAAATATCTCGTAATCAAGCTGGGCAATCATAGTGAAAACCCTTACTAGCATCTGACACTCTTATTTGGTTATGATCTCTCGTTTCGCTGACAGAAGACAAAGTGAAGAGACGAGATCCTTGTTCAATCATAGTGAAACCCGGCTAGGGTCGGTATAAAAATGGGCAGGATTCGAGAAGAGCATCACCAACAGCCAGCAGTCTCTACTGAACAGTGAGTTTCATTTTAAATTTGAATTTTAAAATTTTATTGTAGATTTGAAAAATATTAATTTTAGTGGCAGTCGCAACTCCCATCCACGGATGCTACATCACCAACTGGGCCGTGTACCGGCAGGAACCTTACAAGGTGCATAATCAATATCCCTGAGCCCATAGAAACTGAGATCCATGAAAATGAAAGTTCTCCAATCGATTGTTGCAGCGGCGATAGATTGTCAAAAAGTACCAATGACAAAAGTAGTATTGCAGTTCACTCCCGAACGAGTCCCAGTAGGTCTGTGCACCCACATCTTCTACGCCTTTGCAGCGCTGAATGTGGCAACCTTCGAGGCTAGGTATCTCTTATTTATTCATTTGCTTACAATTAATTAACAAAAAATAATAAAAAAATCTTTGAAACACACCTAATTGAGCAGTGCATTTTTTCCCTTTCGGCAAGCAGTTCTTGCAGTTCGAGAATTCTTTTTTTTAAATTCAAATAAATAATTATTTTCTCAATTAATTAATTATCAGAATGACTGATGAGTGGTCGGACATTGGACTGGGCAACTTTGCCAAGACGCAAGCGCTGAAGAAGACCAATCCGGGAATGAAGACACTGCTATCGTTCGGAGGATGGACCGAGTCGCTCAGTGGAATTTACAATGTAAGACGAAAATCGTAAAGATTGAAAGTAGCTTGCGTTTCGCAGCTCTTGACATCAAGATATTCAATGCCATTATAGCAATTGTGAAACCAAAATAGTAATCTCTAAATAATTTCAGACTATGGCCGCGGATCCTGCCAAACGAGCCAAATTCATCGCTTCTGCGTGGAAACTGGCGAATGAGTGAGTTATCCTTGCATATCCTCAGCAAAATAAAATTCGGATAAATGCAAAACGTTTCTTCAGCAACGGCTTCGACGGCATCGACATGGACTGGGAGTACCCGGGAGCGGCAGATAGAGCAACGTTCGTCGCTCTGATCAAGGTATTACTGTGATTCCATCTCACAAGTGTTTCTTACTTCAATATTGAAACACAAATCACTGTATGATGATGTATTCACCCACTACAGAATAACTGGTACCACTAGTTAAACAATATTCCACAGGAACTCAAAGCCGCTTCGGGAGGCAAGCTCGTCACTGCAGCAGTCTCTGCTGGAATCGAGAAGATCGATGCTGGATACGATGTGCCAGCATTCGAACCGTCAGTCTACTACAATTTCTTTCATTTTCCACAACTCTTGCAATTTCCTCATCGAGTTGGACAATTAAAATAATAAGAATCAATTATTCAGCTACATCGACCTACTCACCGTCATGACGTACGATTTCCACGGCTCGTGGGAGAACGTGGTCGGACATCACGCTCCCTACTCCGAGACCGTATGTCTTTTTCAATTCATGATAATGCCGATACAATCGCACTACAATCGAACAACATGAAGACTTCCAAATGTTGGCGCTGTTAGACTCAGAGACCGGTTGGAAGCAACTGAACCTACGTTTTTTTCAGACCGCTGCTATGGCCCACTGGAACGCGATCGGCATGCCCAAGTCAAAGCTGTTGATGGGCATCGGCGCCTACGGAAGGGGATGGATCGCCAATCCTTGCGCGTACGTTGCTTTTTTTCGATATTGATTGATTTCATAAAAACACAAATAATTTCGAAACTCGTAGAAATTATTACCTTTAATTCTCAGACCCGGCACTGTTTCATCTGGAATGTCCCCGGCGCAGAAGATCACCCAGGAAAATGGAATCGCCGCGTTCTTCGAGGTACTGTTCTGATTCATTAACTTATCCCTTGACGGGACTACCTGCCTCAACTGCTTTACAAATGAGTAGAATATACCTGGAGACTCGCTCGTTTTCAGTTGGTCACCATGAACAGGTAGACCCTTAAATTCCTTCGTCCATGTATCTTTCTGACTCGAACATTTGACTTAGTATTTAGAGCTTGACGGAGGATCTTGTTTTACCGGCGATGCATCGAAAACGATTCCAGAAATCCAACCTCTCCCGTTTCAGCTCGTCACGATGAACGGGAAAACTCTGCAATTCCCCGACGGTCCCTTCCTCCAAGCGACACTCAACGGACAGAATGCCTGCATTGGATACGATGATAGAAATGCGATTCTGAGAAAGGTCAAATATACTTCCATTCATGACTATTTTTTCCTAAATACGATTTTTCAGAATCAATTAGGGCAATCTTGTTAAAGGACTGCCCTTCGTAATAGCAACAAAAACCATTTAAGATGGCCTTCGTGAAGAGCGAGGGATACGCGGGAGCCTTCTCATGGACCATCGACTTTGACGACTTTTTCTTCACCGTTCACAATGCCATCAAGTCAGGTTTTTGGGACGGCGTTAAAAAAATTATGGCCGTTGATTATCCGTTTGTTCCACAGGGCAAATCAAATAACCGGCATAAAATATAGGGCTTCACCTTTGTACTAAGCAAATTGTACAGGGACGGTCTCGCCGGTGCCACTCCCGCCGGTCCTTCTCCCACCGTTCCCGCTCTGCCCTCCCAGTCCACCGCTCGCCCCACACCTCCCGCTCCGGTTACTACGGTGATCGCTGTTTCTTATGATCGTATTACTTACCTGTTTAGATTTTATTAAGCAAAGTAATATTCAGAAGACTCACCACCGAGAAAAATTAATTACCACAAATTCGCTTATTCAGAAGCCCGCCCCATCGCGTACCACCACGCGAGCGCCCGCTCCTTCTCCCTCTGCCTCTTCCCGTCAACCTCCCATCCCCGTTGTCGTTCCTGTCGTCACTGTAACATCCGCCCCCACCACGGGAACCTGCGAAACCGGTACGATCTTAGGAGTACTTATTGAGAGAGATGGGCTGTAAGACTCTCGATCACTTTCAATGCTCTTTCAATGGTCAGAAAGACGGAGAACGCTGCTGCAAAACATAGGTAGATGATGCAAAAACAAGTGATTAGTTGCCATTTCAGGTGAGCTCCGTGCCAACTCGAACGTGCGCAAGTACGAGCAGTGCCTGTTCGGTTCGTGGCTTGTGCGTGACTGCCCACCCGGAACAATGTTCGACGCCCAGACCAAGTCATTCGTCATGGCTTAGTAAGCAATCGTTTCGAAATTGTATACAATGTACAGAGAATTTGAGTAAAGGATCATTTCAAATTACTGTTATCACACACAGGATTACCAAATGCATCATTTAACTAAAAAGTTAAATAAGTAAAATAATTGAAAATTAGTTCAACGATTCAATAAAATTCGTGAAACTAATAAAAATGTTGCATACTGAGAAGGTGCCGGCCAACAGTATTTACGCCTCCTATTTGGGATCTGTAATCAAAAATGACTGAGGCATTGGAAGGACGATGCTTGTAAAATTCTTCGTCGCATTCCTCGAATATCTCGTCTTTCAATAGTTCTTTCAGTTCAAGTAGCTCTCTTGTGCCGATGAAGCAAGCAATGCGCTTTCTTCTCATTTTATCGCTGTAGACCTTCTGAATAGTCATATTTTTCTCTATTACAACAGAATTAGTTAAATTTATATCTCGTATTTTTCAAATCTTTAAAGTATTTTGATGAATGCTTTAAACATTTTGATCGTTCAGAGAAGTTTAAAATATTATCAAAACAAGATTACCTCAAAAGTCCTCATTGCAGCTTTGGCTGTAATATCCGTGTGTACACAATATAATCTTGCAATTATCGAGTTATTAGCAACATGATGAAGAATATCATCATCGATGCGCAAATGTTCGTTCTAAATTTATCGTTCAAACCGAGTGTTTCTTGTTTTTTTATGGATTTATTACTTACAGTAGAGACAATATGGCAAACATCCATAATGGGAAGGTCCTTGAATGACTGCAATGCGTTTGCGATATTCTTACTTGGATTTTCCCAATGTATATCAACATCTTTTATACGTGTCTGCCTTCGAATTAGTTCTCCGAAAACACTGAAAAGGTCCAAACGCTATGGCACCATTTTCCCGAGAACCTTACTTTCCAGAAAATTCATTGTCTAAATGCACCACCAACTTTTTAATGTTGAGGTATTTAAATGAAGACAGTAATTGTCTCCAAACTGCACCGCAAAATTCCCCCTGCAGACTATTTTTGTGATTTTTTAAAAAAAATTTTAACTATCGTTACCTTAATTGATATAATCTTCAGCTCAGAAATCGTCGAGTGGTTGAGAGCTTGCGGAATCTGGATTGTAGTGATTTCGCTAGCGCCGAATACGAAAAATTGTCTATCACCATCCCAAGCTTCGATTTGCGGTGCACCTCCAACAGTCTAAATTAAATGTAGCATTTCCGCATTTTACTGGTTGCTGTTTTCTAGGACATTTAGTATATTTAGGCCCCACAAGCTCCGCCCACTTTGAATTTGAGGACGCATAGTATGGTTCATTGAGAACGAATGATGTGATACAGTCATAGCTGTTTCAATCGAAACTCAACAACAATGAAAAAGCGTACCGTTGTGAGTATAACAGTAGTGAAATTTCGATGCCCGGCTATTTTCTCGATTTCGTTCAAACGACGGTTAACAGCGCCGATTTTTGCACGATCTTTGCTATTCAAGAGCACTATGATTGATGTTAAAATCTCATTCGGCATGGATAGAAGGCTCTAAATTTAATATTTTGTTGGATCTATGGAACAAATAGTGAGTAATTAGTTGAATAATTAGTGAAGATAAATCACCTTCTCCTCAGTATTATCACTTTGATCCACAATCATCGTCTGATCTTGCGGAGGAACGAGCTGTATTCTGAAGATGAAAAATCTGAATGAATTAGTAAAGCTAAAATTCGCAATTAATTATAACGACAATCAACAAATCAGATGGAAAAATAGAGATCAGAATTTGCGATTGAAAATAATACAAAATAAAGAGGTTGTGTAGCTTGAGATGTTTCTACAAATAATGGAAATAAAATAAGATTGGTGGTGAAATTGAGAAAAAAATAACTAAAAAATGACGACGAGGGGTGAGAAGGAATGGGAGCGATAAAAGTGCCCAATGGCTAAGCTCAATTACATTTGAATTAATAATTATCTAATTGAACGAAAAAATTAATGGCCTACAAAATCAGAATGGAAGCTACAGTTCGAACATATGAACTCAATATGATGGGAGTGCAATACATCTGTTGAGCGATACCATAGTACCAAAAGCAGGTAAGCCGTGCATCAAATGCGAGTTGTATTTTTGACCATATATTTTATCAAGACAGTTGAAAGTGAATACAATATAATTAGTATGATGTAAATAAAATATTTTTTTCTCAACAATCAATGCTCAAAATCAACGAAATATTTCCGGCAATCGTTCGAAAATCATGTATTTTCTACGAGGAGAGGACACAATCCAATCAGTATCAATGATTATGCGGAATCATGAATAATAACTGTGAGAGCTAACCGGGATTCCAATTATTTAATAATGAGTCCTAATCATTTTAGTCGGAAATCGAGGCCTAAGAAAACGATTTCGCAGTCTTGTCGAAGATTTGACTGATGACACGCATCCAAGAGATGACCTTTAATAAATACGATAAGTTACTGTGCCTTTCGCATTCTTCGATTACCTAGTTTTGATTATGAATATTGACACAAAGTCATGTTTTCAGCAGAAGAGCTTATTCGAAACTGGATTTTATGATAACTAACATCAGACTGAGTAAGCGGCGGTGCCGATACGTGCATCTCAATTCTATAGTAACTCACGGCGTCCGGTCCGTATCCGTGCGTCAGGTTGCAGTACTTGAAGATTACGTGCGCGTCTTTGTTGACGGTGTGAGGAATTCGCTCGGCGATGGGAAGTCGCAAGGAGAGCACTGTCGCTTGCAGGGATGTGGAGAGTCGACTGGAAAGAGCAAATTATGAATAATGTACGGAATAACTACAGACTACATTAAAATTGTATGAGGCTCGAATACATTTGATTTGATCCTGTAATCGTTGAAAAATGTTTTACCTTGCCGAGGCGAATCCGAATTGGTGCTGCTCAACAGCGTGTCGAGGCGTTGTATCGACGATTTCGGCGATCAACTTCTTCTTGGGGAAGGATCGATCGATCTCCTCCTCCATGTCACTAGCGAGAGCGAGTGCTTCACCTGAATGCAGGAAGGTTACGGCAATCAGTGTCAGGTGTGAAATAGTCGCGACACGAAAATCTAGTATGATTTTTGAAATGTGTGGTGAATATATTTGGGATGCTATTTTTCGGAATCTTGGGGAAAATGCAAATGATTTGATGCGAACACGTCAATCTTAGGGGTCAATAGACCAATGATTCAGAGTTTCTAAGGTCAGGTATACGATAGTTGATGCAATAGGTGTATCTAATGAGCACGATAACTAACCCTCCAACATCGAAGTGAACGTCGTGTTTCTGGCACTCTTTCTTCTGCCCGCATCGAGGTGGATACTGTACTCTTTCAGTTTGTCACTGAGCATCTTGCAGTTATTCTTCGTCTTGCCCCTGAAAATATTGACGGATTAGGTATTTTTGTCTGTTAATCGAAAACTAGGAGCACTATGATTACTACTCCTCAAAAGTATCACAGTAGCACACAACATTCATAATTCGGAAATTTACCGCACTGATAACATAGCGAGTGACTTCCCTAATTTTTTTGATATTTTCATTGACAAAAAAACGCATAAATTAACAAAAAAAAGTGTATGATGAGGAAGGAGATATCATGATAGGGTTTAGGTTCTCACTTCTTGAGCAGACTTCCGAGGATGGAGATGTTGAGTGATTCGGGTTGGCGTACGCGTCTATGGATCTCAGCCACGGTCACGTTGTACGCCTTGTTGGCAAGAGTGAGACGACCGGAGATCTGGAATTATTATAATAATACTCATTTTAATTGTTCAGAACAATTATAATTTAAATGACATTTCAATTTAAATAATGTATTGATAGCAATTTTCATTGAGTATCTAAAATAACAAATCGTTACGTATATTTTTCCATTCCATTTTGTATTATCTTTAATTCGAAATCGTCATTATTATTGATCCCTGGTCCAAGTGTGGCGTTTCTAATCACTTCCTATTTGTCCTTGTGATATAAAAATAATGCGATACCATAGTGAACGGGTGCGATCCATTCGTCTCTTCTGCCGCGTCCGGTTGAGGCAGTCTTCCAGTCGGGATCTGCAGGCGAAATCGATGAGTACAGTAAGCTTGAATCGATACCGTAATCGGCTACAGTATCCTACCTGGATGTAGTTGAGGGCGTTCGCGTATCCAGCCGATTCGACGCGTGAAATGAAAGCGAACAGTTCCTGCTCGTAAACTTGAAGGAGCTGCGTGAAGAGGTCGGCCATCTGTAAACGTTGATTCGGTTTTCAAATTGTTGCTTTGGCTTGAGACAATGATTGCGATTCTACAATGAATCACATTACACTATTTATAGGTGTCACTTTCGGGGCTCTTTTCAAGCTGTATTGGCTAATCCATTTACTATTTTTTGTGACTGTTAATTTTCTCACCAGCAGGCACTCCTCCACTCCCAGCGCGTGCGTTGCGTACGCGAATAGTCTCAGGGGAGAAGCGAGAACCTTTTCCCTTCCCTTCGTCCAGCCTCCCGCGGTCCACTGATTGAGCACCGCAGAGAAGGATGACATCGCGGTCCTGGAAGGATACCGTTGGATACTGTGGCTCTTTTAGAACTATTTTTGCGAGAATAAAATATTGTATGAAGCGCTGTTATTTAGCTAGATGGTATTCTACTACGAAAATAATGATATCAGTAAACTTTTTGGATAGCTCGAATTTGGGTATTTTATTGGTTACTATGACCCTGATTACGGTACCCTAATTTTACAGTACTCACCTTGCAGCAGTAACCTCCTGAGCTGCAACAGACAGCTCAGCGGGTGTTCGAATCGATTTAATGATGAGATGAGCGAGAGGAGTAAAGGGGAAATGGGCGAGTGCCAGTTCACGATGATCGGCTGAGAGTTGAACGGCCTCACCTGGAATGGGAGTACTGTGGATGATGGGTACGGTTGTTTGGAGAGAATACCCCGTGTTGAATGCAATTAGTGATTTTTTTTCACAGAACGACGGTTATACGGAAGTGAATTGGTAAATTGGGTAACACAACTAAAATTATTGATACGATGGTAGGGGATTACGGTACCTTCGAGAAGCGCTGAGAGTGTGGTCAGAGAATACTTCTTCCTGTTGATGATCGGCTTGTCGGACAGCTGAATTTCCTGATCCTCCAGCAGTTTCTGCAGTTCGGCGCCCGTTCCCGCCACCTTTCCCCTGCAATTATCGATTTTTGGTGATTTAAAGGGCACTGAACTCATAATATTGTGTTTAGTGCACAGCACGGAACGAAGAATAACAAGCGGAACGGCTTAATATTTTACGATATACCTCTTGAGCAGCGCGCCGATGTGACTGCAGCACAGGCCGTCCGGTTTGCTGGCGCGTCTCTTGATCTCGTCGGTAGTGACGCTGTAATGGGCCAGAGAACCGATCACGCAGAGTCGGCCGACGACCTGAAGAGATTACGGTAGAGTACGGTATCGTGATATTTTTTATCGACGTTAAGCAATTTTACAGTCGTTCAACAACTCTTACAAATTGATCAAATAACAAGCAAAGATATCTAACACTTTCCGGGCAACAGTCCAGTATTGTACTTACATCACAAAACTTCTTTCCCGTCTCTCCAGATTCGGCGATTGGCTCGGTGTCATCGCAAGCGTTGACCAGTTCAGCCTGAGATCAAAGATCAGATATTTTTTAATTAGATTAATTATTAAATCTTAAATCTCACCTCTTCCTCGATCTCCTCAACCTGCTTTCTCTTCCTTCCTCTCTTCTTCTGAATCACTGGCTCCGCCTCCTCCTCAACTTGTTCGGAGGCATTCACGAAGTAGGGATTGGAAACGAACTCCGCGGAGGGAGGAGTAGTGATCGGTTCGTCCTGAAGAGAAAAAATTGCTATTTTGATTACGAGGGAATCGCAGAAGCCCTGAATCCTAAATTTGCTATCGCCAATCGAAAGGTACCGAAAGGTTGTTAGATTCTACAGTCTTCAATGCGTACTGGGCCAGAATATCGGTAAGCTTACCTCGTAGATGTTAAGGTAGTCGGCGAAGACTGAAGGAGGCATCTGGAAGCTGTCCTGAAGCTGCATGGGCTGCAGAGGCTGCAGCATCGCGGGCGGTTGCAGCTCTTGATACACCGGCTCTTGCTTTGCACTGAAGTGCGGCTGCTGTTGGTTCGCAACGAGTGCATAGCCCTCCTCCGTGTACCAGGGTTCGTTGCCTCCGTACATGCCTGAAATATGAGGGAATAATCACGGTAGTTTAGGGACGGATACTCTAGGATGCAGTATCATTCTAAGTGGGTCAGTTAGAATTAAAGATTACAATTTTTATTTTTAATTGTGAGTTGATTGTGGAAAAGAATACACAAAATCGTAGAAATAAATTGCGCGAATTCACTATGAAATTCTAAAGTCGACAGCTCACCGTGATTCTCAGGCATAACGGGCTTGAAGTCATTGTAGTAGTCGCCGTAGTAGTTGTCCATGACGAGTAGCGATGAATGAAGACGAGTGACTGACTAGTCGATTGAAGAATCCGCACCAGTGGGTGGATATATGTACCCAAAGAACGGGTGCTTCCAATCGTAAATGAGGGCTACATTGGGTAGGTGAGGAGGTCGGAAAGCAATGAGGTAGGCCAGAGGGGAGTCTGGAGGTGCACTTATTGGTCTTGTGAACCGTTTACGATTATGAGTGGTAGTCAAGATCGGAACCCGAGATCAATAGGTTAAACTTGCGGTTTTTACATTACTTTATCATCAAAAATTTCAACAGGATAAAGATATCTTCAGTTATCTGGGAATCAAGATCGTGAACGAAAAGGTATCCGAGATAATCATGGTGTTACATGGCCAGCATTATTAGAAATGCCGCAACTGCAGTCAAGCCAATTTCGTTACAGATTGATTTGTTCGTTGTAGCTACGATAATATCATCCTTGCTCTCTTGATCGACTTCGACGTAACGAATCTTCAAACAATTAATTACCTAGCTAATTTTGCGAAAGATCTTTGAAAGCTGGATACAAAAAAAAATCTGGGCCATTTTCATGATTCCATAAATACATTTCTGCCTGAACGTTAGACTTAGAAATACGGGTAATAGTCTCTTCATGTCACACACTATCTAGCCTCTCTGACCGGTGAGAGAGTGTGAAGAATGAAGAGACGGTTAGATACTCGTATCTCGAACTCTACTGAAAGTTCTCACTCTAAATCCTCTATCGCCTCCTGATCCGATCGGTTTCCAGTTCACCCTCAACACATTCGACTTTGCAGTTGTGAACTTGGTAGGAGTGTCGATAGCTCCGGTGAGACTGTTGACAAAAATTTTGCATTGTCATAAGAATGCAGGTTTACTTCGCTAGAAGGTTCAAGCCAGACGAGCCTTCGTAGATCTCGAGAAAGTCAATGTTATCAACTGCGTCCAATGTCAGGATCTGAATTCAGCCTTCGAAATGTCATTTCGTATTTTATTCATGTACCTCGAGCTCCACCAACTTTCCGGAGTTCACATTGAGAAAATATTCGCAGGCGATGTCAGAGACAGGGTATCCAGGAGGGAAGAACTGCAAATATTTGATTTACCAGTTTCAGAAAAGGTGAAATTATCACCTCAGCACCCGCGTTTGGCGCGTTCTTGGGACATTCAGTAGATACTTTAGGTAGAACTACGAAAATTTAATTATTTCGAAATGACAATCATGCAAGAAAATATTGAACCTCCTCGTCTACAGATGAACGGAAGTATGTT
The DNA here is from genome assembly GCA_900490705.1 of Pristionchus arcanus. Taxonomy (NCBI): domain Eukaryota; kingdom Metazoa; phylum Nematoda; class Chromadorea; order Rhabditida; family Neodiplogasteridae; genus Pristionchus; species Pristionchus arcanus. The sequence continues at coordinate 12,087 of LS488611.1, read as the reverse complement.
ATCCTTGCAATCTTCATTCACCCAATCGGCCACGACGGATTCTGTAGCCATCGAGGCGCACTCACCAGCGCCCGGAATAGGGAAGGCTAAACAATAAAATGATTTAATGAAATTCTTTTGAAAGCGATGGATACAGAAACTCACATCCAACAAAATTGTCGTACGATTTCCCAATGATCGAGTCTTTCCCGTCGATCCATGACCAGGTTTGTGTGTTTTTCAATGACTGTCGGGCTCCTGAAACCAATTTGTTGGATGAAAAAATGGAAATAATTACCAATGTGCATTCCTCCTAGCATGCCGTTGCTGACTGCGGTTCTCCAGAAAAATTCGTTCTCCTAGAATTGTATTTACTTCACTTGTACGTTGACATTCAACTAACATCGGCGCTGTTGATTGTATTCAGCGACGCAAATTCGGATGCACATTTGTCTTGTGCATCTTCCCAGGACAGTGGCTCAGTGAATACCTGGTTAAATACTTTCTTGGATTCTTTGTTGTTTTTAGTAAAAAAATCACCTTGAAACAGGGCTTATCGGCGTCTTTAGCATTTTCAATCATCGAATAATCTCCGCATTCTATCTGATTCGATGGATGTTGAGTCGTGTCCTCTGCCGGTTCTTCAATCGCTTCGGACACACAGAAACAAGTGTACGGATACAATCCATTGATCGCATTCCGATTCCAATTATCGGCAAACTGAAAAATGTTAGAGAAAATCATGATGAAGCAATCCGATTATCTATAATGTTTTTTAAAATGTTTTTTATTGTGTTATTTTTAGCATAATGAATACTTTTGCAGCATTGAAAATATTTTAAAAATCAGCGTACCACTGCAGAAGTGACCATGTAGGGGCTGTTGACGCAGTTGTACTTCATATCTCCACTGCCCGATGGGATATAGCTGATGCGTGATCCATCCTCCCATTGCAGGCGAGTGGTCATTTCGTTGCACACCAAACCTTAAATTTTCGTGATCATTTTGTTTTCAAAAAGCTGCAACTTTTTCACAATTTTATCGATTCGTATCGTGAATTTATTCGGTAGTATCAAATTTCATCGAAAAAAATGTCCTCTACCCAGAACTAAGAAGATGTTCTCCCCTTCGGTCTCAGCAAATGCGTTCGTTATGTTGTTGAAGAATTCGTTCTCCTGTAATGTAGATTAGGACTGTCATGAATCTCTTCATTCTCTGCGTTCTCTCGCCACTCCTGTTAGGTGCGAAAAATGGTCCTTTGTGTTGTTGATCACGACGCCGCTACGGAACTAACCTACGATTATGCTGTGCAATGAACCAAGGGCGGTTATCAACGGCCGACATTTCAAATAGCTTTGTTTGGCTGGTTTTCAAAATTTCAAACCTCATCGTTCCTAATAATCGGCAGATGAGTCCCATCTTTCCTGCAGGTTTCCTGGCATTTCGGCATTAGGTTAACGAGATAGTCGATTCGACTCAGTGTGATCGGTCGGATGCACCTGAAGGCAGTATTTCCTGATCGAGTTATCAGTAGGGTTACAATTATCATGACAGCTATTTTTATTACCCAAAGTATAACCGTCAAATTACCTGCCCTCCATCAACTGGTACTGCGGTGGGCATGAAAGTGCGGATACTGCTCCGAACAGTACTGAAGATAACAAGTTATGATTATTTTACATATCAGTCAATAATTGTTAACCGTCTTATCAAAAAAGTACTCACTAGAAAGCAAGAACGGAGCCCGAGTTCCCATTTTGCTTTGAACTGACTGTGAAATAACTTTATCAGAGGCGTCTCCCCCTTTTCATTGGAGAGAAATGAGGCTGGGGATAATCGTTTTATTAGACTGAAAGTCATCATTGTGCGTAAAATTCCGGAAATCATGTCGGTGCTTTCCTTTTCGAGTTTTACGAATGATTCCATATATTCTTGAAGCTGTGTTTCAGTGATGTGTGGAATTTACGGAAATTTACCTATCATGCCCACCGCAATAGGTAACATTTGGTAGAGGGCGGATAATTTGAAAGCATTACATTGTGCAATAACAGGGCTCTCATGATGAATAATGAGCATCTTCATTCCGCTTGCTATCTGATTTCTGCATTATACTTCTTTGTAGGAGGAATAACAATTTGATCGGTGCCCTCAACTGATATTCTGATCTCTCTTCCGGTCTGCTCGTTTTCCCACTATCTATGATGTAGTTTGCGGTGTACGGGCGTCAAATGGTCTAATCACTGATTGTGGATTATGTTTATTTGTCTATACAGAATCCGAAGAGCCAATACACGATCACGATTATCATTTCTATAATTTTCACCTCTTACAAGTTTGGACCCGGAACTCGCCTAGCCAACGCTTCGACTATGGATGCAACTCTACCTTTTTACTTTGTACTTGTAAGCTTACGAGCTGTCAAATGTCTAGCCGAACATTACATCCATAATTTCTGCGAAGAACGTAACACGCAATTTTGAACGCAGAAATTGCCACCGCGAGGCGTAAATGCACACAGTAATCATCTCTACAACGAATTACAAAAAAATGGTCTCTTCATTTCACACAGTTTCTCACTGGACAGGAAAATTGGAGAACACGGGACATTGGTGAGCCATTTTTTGGCACGGCACGCTGCACTCTCACACAAAATTTTCAGGTACACGTTTGCAGTTTTGTTTTTGAGCAAAATGTCCGATGCTCAACGTAGTTCCTTTTTTAAAATTTTTTTGTAGTGTGATATTTCATGCCCTTAAATTTCAGTTTTGATATGTCTTTGCAGAATCTACAAGGAACACGAATAAGATTATTATAAATAATTAACAAATCTAAATCAAAGATACAAGGAATGACCGTTGCAACTATCATCCAATTGTCATACGGAGTTCCCGGCGTGTTCGCATATCTCGTTGTCATTTATTCGATGCGAGTTCTAAGAAGAATCCTAAGCAGAAGCTTCATCACTATTTTCACTGTGACAAGCGTGATTGCAAGTTTATTTTCGATTCTTCAGAATTCCTTTCCACATCTTTTAGAATATCGTAACATGGCTCAATTCATGGATCAGTCTCCGCTTGAAATTCGAACCATCCTTCAGTTTCTTCCATGAATTGGTTGCGGAATTTGATTTTCTGCGGTATTTAAAAATTATTTTTTTAATGAAAATACAAATTTTAGGGTGTCCCTGTTATTTCTCGTCCCGCAATTTTACTATTTTCAAAATGTATGCTGTCTGCTGTTGACGTTCGACCGCTTTGCTGCAATTTATTCCACTACAAGGAATAACAATGTGACTAAGTTCAAATAGCTTGCCTAGCGTGCCTAGCGTCTTGCATGTAGATAGTAATTTTCAGTGGTGGGAGAGAAGTTATGCTGTAGCAACCATATTTGCACTGGCGCTGTCTATTGTAGTTCATGCGAGTGCTGGGTAAATAATATATTAATATTTTTAAAGACTATTATTTTCAGATATTTAATCAACGGGCGCCAAGTTTTCCAAGACGACAAGGCTTCAAATAATGTGAGCGTCGCTAGAAAAATATCTTAGGACTAGAACTGCCTGGGTGAAGAAAACCCTCCTCATTCCGTCACTCTGAGCAGTTGCGAAAGATGAGAAGAATGAAGAGTCGAATTCTTCACTCTGACAGTAAATCATGTGACATGTAATACAGTGATTTGCAGGTACTCTATGCGACTCTTGTACAGCTCGCATTTGGCCTATTAATATTCCTCATCTGCCTAGTTCTCAATGTGAATTTTTCACCCGTTCGTCACCGGACAATCAAGAAATGTTATGTGGCTCTCCCAAACCCATATTTTCAGATTCTGTCACTTCGGCAGCTATTTCGATTCAGGCGTACAACGACTAGAGTGAGATTCTATATTCTTTCTATTCCAGATAATTCCGTTTCAGGAATTATCAATATTTCTTATCAGTTTTTGCGTATTTATTGCGCAGTTTGTCGGCCTTGTGATCATGCTTCTTCTTACCATACTGATTGCATCTCCTAACCCTACCGATCCTACAATTCGTGCCCTGACTTCACTTACATTCAAAGTTATGTACTTTGCTTCGGATCTGTTCTCGATTGGACCAGCTTAGTAAGTGAGATTTTTTCAAGAAATTTCAAAGATCTTCGGACGGCAGATTTGGTTGATGATCCAGCAATAATAATACAACTCATAAATACAAATATTTTTTTTCAGTTATACTCTCCTACTTCCTGGTCCGATTCGCCATTTTCTTGTGCTCAAAGTGAAAAGATTACTGAGAAGAAATTCCATTGCCACTTCACCGACTAGCCGTGAATTGTCGATAAGATAAAATTTAACAGTTATCGATAACGCGAGAAAAAAACTATTGGCAATGTATTGTAGCATCCTCCCCAGAGGAGGCGGAGCAACTGTTAGGAGAGACACTAGAGAGACGAGGTTAGGGAGGTTCAGATTAGTTAGTGGAGTAGAAGACGGAGTAGTGCTAGATCATCAGCAAGGCTTGACCACCCCTTCCCCCTTGTCTGTCCCATCTTGCATCTAATAAAGATGATAATAATATAGTCCTGAGTGCTAGACAAGGGAAGGGTCGATAACACGGGGGATATAAATGGGCGTATTATTTCCCGTGTTACAGTATCACTGAACCTAGGCGGAAAGCGACATCCGATTAGAGGATTTTAAATTATGTATCTTACAATTAGCTGCAAAAATATAAGTGATAATTATGCAAGCTTCTTGGGAGGATGATCCGTCTTTCTCTTTTTGCAATGCTCTTTCGGTTCTCTGACTGCCGTGAGATTAGGAACAGAGACGTGAACATTGCTCTTTGGTAGTACGCCTCCAAAGCGATTTGTTCCCGAAGCAGATGCATTTTGACAGATGATTAACGTATAACATACAGGGCTAAAGATTATGCATCCCGCCCCCTCGGGTAACCAAATCAAGCGACTTGCACGTTCGTCAATAATACATTTTCTGAAATATTTCCGAAATGAACGTTGCATACATCGTCCAGCTTTCATACGGTATCCCAGGAGTAATTGCTTATTTTCTGGCAATTTATGCGATGCGAGCAATGAGAAAAGATTCGAGTAGAAGCTTCATCACTATCTTCACCGTGATATCGATAATTGTGGGAGTTAAAATATTATTTTATTTTATTTTTGCAATTGCAGAATATCGCAGCATGGCTTAATTCTTGGCTAAGTATTCGCTTGCAAATTGAACCATCATTCATGTCCTTTCACGAATGGGTTGCGGAATTTGATTTTATCAGGCATTTTTAATTTATCTGGCGAAGTTCAAGTAGAATTCAGGATGTCTCTCCTATTTCTCATCCCTCAATTTTACTATTTTCAAAACGTGTGCTCTCTACTGTTGACTTTTGACCGATTTGCAGCTATTCATGCTATTACAAGAAATACTAATGTGAGTAGGCAACTTGTTGTACCGTTATGTTGGCATTTAGTGGTGGAGAAAAGTGTATGGCTCCGTTACAATATCTGCACTTGTTCTTTGTTTTGTTCTGAATGCGGTTTCCAGGTAAACACTTCTATATTAAAAATTTAATAAATAGCATCTTCAGATTTTCGATCAATGGGCATATTTTCTTCGAAAATAGCAGTCCTTCCAATAATGTGAGCGATGATTGATTGCTTCGTGTCTTTACATCTGAATTAAATCGATAAATTTAGCAACTTCTTCATGAGACTCTTGTTCAGCTCGTTTTCGGTGTTCTATTATTCATCTTCTGCTCGATTCTAAATGTATCAAAACTCATCCCTTTCCTCCCTAAAATAAATTTCAGGTTCTTTCTCTCGGACAGGTGGTAAAAAAAAAGTAAAATTCGGACGCACAACAACTGTTACGAGAGTGATTTTAGCGCTTAGTCACTGATAAATGAATTCCCTATCAGGAAATACCATTTTTCCTGATAAGTTTTTGCATATTCATCGCACAAGTGCTTGGACTCGCTATTATGGTGGGAATCTCTCATTCAAAACATTCGAAACACTCCAATTAAGGTGCTTTTCGGTATTGTTATCGCATCTCCCTATCCTGCCGATCCGGCCATTCGAGCCCTCAGTTCATTTACTTTCAAAATAATGTACTTTGTGTCGGACCTCTTCTCGATTGGTCCTGCTTTGTGAGTTGTCAGAGTGAAGAATCTATCTCTTCATTTATTATCTGTCTGTTACCGGATTAGATGGATTCTTCACCCTGATTGTACTGATTCATTCAAAGCTATACCCTACTCCTGCCCGGACCGATTCGTCATTTTCTTATGGATGCATTGCGAAGGAAACTGCGAAGAAACGTCAAGAAAACCTCTACCTCGACAATCCCAAGTCGTTAATTGTCAGTTAGTACAGTAGCGACAAAAAGTATTCGGACACTTTTTCAATTGGCTGCAACTTTTTACTGGGAAAAGATTTGAAGCTGATATTTTAGGGGGGTACGGTATATGAACAAACATGTACGTGCATATTTTGGTAGTTCCGGAAAATTCCTAACTATTGCGTAATGATGACGCAATCAAAGGGTACTTTTTCGAAAAAGGTTTTTTCCTCGGAGAATTTTTTCTAGATTGCCAAACTTTCTGTGTATGAAGATACTTTAGACTACTACACAGAAAAAAATTTCCGACGCGTCGCGGTCGCGTAACGCGGCTACAGCGCTGCTGCAAATCCGAAGCACAAAATTCATATCTCCGCTCCTAGACAAGCTAGAGACACGTGCTAAAGATCATTCTGCTTCTTATAACGAGTAGTTGAGATCCTGAGAGTATGGTATTGATTGGTCAACATTCAGGATTAAGAAACCCGAAAGTCACTTTTTCTCATGACCGTACTTTGCCCATCTGCCGCTCCAAGGGTGAATTTGGTAATAATATGGTTTTTGCGTAGGAACATTGCAAAACCATCCATTAGTAATGCCCCAAGTTTTTAGAGCAATAGCTTTACTCTCCAGTTTGTTATGGTCGATTTACGGAGCCACATTCAATTTGAAGAGTACGAAAAATTGAAGAGAAATTATCTTCAAAAATTTTCTAAAGTGGTGAATTATCCCCATACTTAGCCAATAAATGGGCCTCCCTTACATTATTTTCTTCGCTAATTTTCAGACATGTATCTCGAATAGAATGGAAGATATCAATGATCAAAGTGGGCGGGGCGAGGATTTTCAAATTGAATGTGCCTCCGTAAATCGACCATAACAAACTGGAGAGTAAAGCTATTGCTCTAAAAACTTGGGACATTACTAATGGATGGTTTTGCAATGTTCCTACGCAAAAA
>LS488608.1:184628-197328 GCA_900490705.1 Pristionchus arcanus | reverse complement strand
CATCTACAGATGGTCCATCCCCCCCCCCCCTGCACCACTTGTATATCCTTGTATCGCAGACACCAAAAACTACTTCTTTTGCATGAGTTATTCGTCACAGTATCTGCTGCACAGTCCCACTTCCCATTGCACCGTTGTATGCCTTTCTTGACTGTTTTTTTTTGTTTTCCAAACCGTCTTTTCGTCCCTTCACGACAATTCATTTACGCACCCGGTCTCGAACTCTCTTGCTCGTTCTCATCATCATTGTACCTCTAAAAATAGATCAAGTCCGATGATTCATGATGATCCCATGTCATACACTTTCATATTTCCTTTTCAAAATTTGCCATTTATTTTGTAACGGATTTAAAAAATTATAATTATACAAATTAAAATAATGTACAGTGCCTCCCCTCGAGATGCGGCCTCGCTGGCTGCTGCCCGTCCTTCTCTTCTCATTATCGATCGAGGCTGTTCATGGTAGGTCACACCGTAATCCTTGGATACGGTAGCCTAGGCATACGGTATCTCATTGGTAGGTCGTACCGTAATCCTTGGATACCGTAGCCTAGGGTTACGGTATCTCTTTGCAGTATATCGACGCATCGACGGACCCACAGTGACTACCACGACTGATCCAATCGCGGATACTGGGCCGCTTAGTGCCGTACGCCGAGATTTGATACCTGCCCGATTGAGCATCCTGCAATTTCCCAGGCTCAGCCTGATGCAGCTAGCGGAGGTGGGTCAGATGTAAAATCGCTTGGTGTGGATACACCTTTACTTTTTTTATTCAGCTGAAGCAAGAAAGCATGTGAAATAAAGAAAGTGCTGATCGATAATTGTCTACAGCCCGATGACAACTCGACGTCGTCTGTGGTCGTCGAGGGTGGAATGATGACGAAGGAGGAGGAAAGTAGGGATACTCCGGCGCTCAACACGAATTCTGACAAGAGCAGCAGCATAAAGACATTCGCACCGCATCCCGCAAGGATTCATGTAAATTGTGGGTAATTGGAACATTTGTATTGCAATTTTGAATGCTGTAAGCACTGCTTACTAAGCAGACTTAGCGGCTGAGAGGAGGGCAACCAAACACGGTGTCAGAATGCAACTACAATGGTTTTCAGCTACCTTTCCACCATTTCTCCGATCACCTCCTCGAAGTCGAGCAATGCGAATGAAGAAGGCAAAGGATGGAGTCAAAGTGAGTTATGATTGTTGTTGTTTGAAATTTCACCTTGATCTTTGATCTTCTTCAGATTGCTCTGGCAAAATCACCTGCCTCTCCCTCTACTCGATTGCAAAACGACATTCTCATTGTACCGCCGCCTAAGGTTCTCCCAGGAATTTACTTCTCAAATAATTATCTATTTACTTTCAGGGTTCTCGACTCTACGTGCTGGTGCTCATTTCTGTTCACGAGTCTTCGGAACACGCCTGGAAGGTTCGGAGAATTTTTAATAATAATAAAAAATATCTATATAATATAAAGGGCTACGAATGCGGTCGCGTAAACCTCGACGGTTTCATCAAGCTCACTGCTTTTCTTCATGCGCTCAAAGAGGTTCGGCCTTTCCATTCTGAACCGAGCACAAAACCTCTACTAAATAATGGAAGTATCATGAAAGGAGTAATCTTTCTATTGAAGAGAAGAAATGTTCTGGATTGTGCATTCGAGAATAACTGCTAGGGGGACTAAAAATTTAAATATTTCCAGGCCAACTCCTCACCTCTTCTCTCATCGACTCTTTCCCTCGGAGCTGTAATCGTCGATACATGTGCCAGTGATCTGCGCACCATTGCCGATCTCTACGAGCTACTGGCTGGAAGTGATATTAACAAGTCAGTTTGCGATCATCTATCGTCTACCGTATCCTCCTCAGATCTGATCTGGTAGCAGTGATTCGCGATGATGACTCGCACTTGCCGAACGTTGATCTTTTCGTGGCGCAACTGGGACTGCCTGTGATCTATGCCTATCCGGAAAGGGGAACGGTAAGGTCTTCTGGTTCATGAATTTATTATTTTGGGACAAACGAAAATTGAAAAATTAAACTACAAATTTCAGTCGACCGCCTCCTCTCCCCTCCCAATCGACATCACACCCATCTCAACTGCTTCCCCGCTGCAAGGACCATCACTCAACGGACTGCTGGTGGCGCTCAAGTAAACACTGCATTTTCTATATCTTCCTTGGAGAAGATAAGAGATCAAAGATCAACTCCTTGCAGACACACCAACTCCTCCTGCTTCTCACTGCTGTATGATGCGCCACACAAGGGGTATTCATTTCTTGATCGGCATAATAATCGATAATTGATCCCTGGAAGAACAATAACAAACAAGAAAAATAACATTTAAAATAAAACAAAAACAACCGATTGATTTCAGTCTTCTCGCGCCAATTCGCACAATCGCCGAGCGTCTGGAGATGTGTGTTGAGGAGCGGATTCAGATCGATCTGGACGACAACAATGCCGATCTGGCTGTGGGTTACTGTATCTTCGGAACACGCCTGGAAGGTTCGGAGAATTTTTAATAATAATAAAAAATATCTATATAATATAAAGGGCTACGAATGCGGTCGCGTAAACCTCGACGGTTTCATCAAGCTCACTGCTTTTCTTCATGCGCTCAAAGAGGTTCGGCCTTTCCATTCTGAACCGAGCACAAAACCTCTACTAAATAATGGAAGTATCATGAAAGGAGTAATCTTTCTATTGAAGAGAAGAAATGTTCTGGATTGTGCATTCGAGAATAACTGCTAGGGGGACTAAAAATTTAAATATTTCCAGGCCAACTCCTCACCTCTTCTCTCATCGACTCTTTCCCTCGGAGCTGTAATCGTCGATACATGTGCCAGTGATCTGCGCACCATTGCCGATCTCTACGAGCTACTGGCTGGAAGTGATATTAACAAGTCAGTTTGCGATCATCTATCGTCTACCGTATCCTCCTCAGATCTGATCTGGTAGCAGTGATTCGCGATGATGACTCGCACTTGCCGAACGTTGATCTTTTCGTGGCGCAACTGGGACTGCCTGTGATCTATGCCTATCCGGAAAGGGGAACGGTAAGGTCTTCTGGTTCATGAATTTATTATTTTGGGACAAACGAAAATTGAAAAATTAAACTACAAATTTCAGTCGACCGCCTCCTCTCCCCTCCCAATCGACATCACACCCATCTCAACTGCTTCCCCGCTGCAAGGACCATCACTCAACGGACTGCTGGTGGCGCTCAAGTAAACACTGCATTTTCTATATCTTCCTTGGAGAAGATAAGAGATCAAAGATCAACTCCTTGCAGACACACCAACTCCTCCTGCTTCTCACTGCTGTATGATGCGCCACACAAGGGGTATTCATTTCTTGATCGGCATAATAATCGATAATTGATCCCTGGAAGAACAATAACAAACAAGAAAAATAACATTTAAAATAAAACAAAAACAACCGATTGATTTCAGTCTTCTCGCGCCAATTCGCACAATCGCCGAGCGTCTGGAGATGTGTGTTGAGGAGCGGATTCAGATCGATCTGGACGACAACAATGCCGATCTGGCTGTGGGTTACTGTAGAGATCGTTTCAGGATTCCGAGAAATCGATAATCAACGGTCATACTGTAGGTTCGCCGACTGCTGCTTACTGAATCTCGGGCTGTTCTCGTCTTGCTATCGCAGCCGCAGTGGAAGCAGCTACTGAGGGCGTTTAGGGAGGAACTGGTAAGGATACCTACCTCGATTGAGAGCTTACGCGTCAGCGATAACCAGCATAATAATGAAACAAATAAATAAATTGCGCAGGTTGTGGCAGATCGATTCGTCCTTCTCTCTCCCTCACACTCGGGCTGGAGCTCATCGAGAGGATTCAAGCAGGCCTGGCCATTCTTCGATCAGGTTTTACCTGTTTCCTTCTCATCATATTTATAAATAACGAATATTCTATACCTCTAACCGTTGCAGATACTCATCACTGCAGCAAGGGAGATGGATGAGGTGGGCTCATTCGATCCAAATTATTTTGATCTTTGATCTTTTCCAGGAGGAACGGCACCTCCGCGAAGAGCGACTCACTGTGCTAGCCAAGAATCTGCCCGACTTTCCATTCCAGAAGGTAGCACCATTAGATTAAATTGTATTTATTGATCTTTGATCTCCAGGCCTGGATCCGTCACTTCTGGGCTACCGCTTACGAGTGTCACATCGCCGGTGAAGCCATAGTTCCGGGCGAGCAGCAGTTTTCACGGTATGTACATAATCTGAATAATATATAATGGGAAATTAAATCATCACCTCTCTCTTTGCAGCCCATGCAGCACTCTGCAGCAAACTCTCAACTTCTCTTCAATCGCTCCGGCCGTCGACATTCTTCCCCTTGAACGAGCGGTCGAAGCACTGGCGACCGCTCTGCGCAAGTTGGTCGACAGCCTCTGTCCGGGTATGCATTCTAGTCACTTTTTCAAATATTTGTGTGCAATAATAATTTCGAAAATGACAAAATTGATTTCAGGAGCAAATCTGACGTCGATTCTGGACTGCACCAATCAGCCGGCCACCTCACTCTCGGCGTCCCTTCACTCATTGGAGTTTGTGCATTCATTGACAAGAAGTCTGGCGCCTCCTGTCTTCGGTTGGTTCGAAAATTCCTATTTTGATGAAGCATCGATCGGGGTCTGTGAGCTTCAAGTTCTGACTCGAAGAACTTCCGTATCTTCAAGTACGGCAGAATAAAAATTATATTTTTAAGAAGTTATTTTTATAAAGAAATTATTTGTAGTATCCACGCCCCTCGCGTCTCCTCTCAATCGCACCGTCTTCTTCGATCGCCGCATGCGAATTCGTCGACTCGGACAGGCCGAGGGCGAGATGTACTTTACTGAGGTGGGTCCCGCAGGGAACTTCTGGTTACGGTATCAATTAATATTCCAGCTGGGACTCTACGACGAAAACACGGAGCGACTGTACGCATCGAGGCCGCTCACCGTGAGGAAGAGGGATGGAGCAGAGCACATTCTGCAGAGTGCATGTCCGAGGTAAATATTTATCTCTCGAAGATCAAAGATCAACCCTCGCAGCTGTCCCTGCGCCACGCTCCGCCTATCCCGTCATCGTCCCCCTCCGCCTCCATCGATGGCCACATCCCTCAAGTCGCCTTCCCTTCTGGCTATCTCAATTGTCGCACTGCTGCTCAGTTTGCTGAGCTTGATGGGTAAGCTCTTGGTCAGTTCGCAATGCTCTCAGTCAGAGAAGTGAGAGATCAGGGGAAATTGAAAGAGCCAACCATTCATTTGGGGCATTGGGCTTTGCTAATGTTACAATCCCCAGGTATCTACCACCAACTACTCTCTGAGGACGCCTTCCGCGTTTGTGGAATGTTCTCGTACGCTGGTGAGACATTTAGTTAATATTCAGTGTTATTCTCGGAATATTAGACAGTTGCTGGTTAGGAGGATATTAGTCAGAATTATCAGATATCCCTCAGGTCTAACCTGCCTGTGCACTCTCGCACCCTTCTTCGTCCTTCAATCATCTCCACTGGCCTGCTCAGCGAGACGATTCGGTCTGTCAACTTGCATCGCAGCAGTCTACGCTCCTGTCTTCGTAGAGGTTAGTTATTTTTCTTAACATTTTTTAGAGAGTATTGGTCACAAAATATAAAAAATTGCAATCGTAAAATGTAAAGCACCTTGTAGAACACTTGTGGTATGCAAAAAAAGCAAGTAGTTTTCATGAGAAACTCTTCTCACGATATTGATATGCAACACTGCGTAGTGAATTATCACAAATTAATTTATCGACACTATCAATTAATTATAATAGTTGTCTCTGGCCTCCTCTTCAACCATCTCGTTGTGCTTTGCTCGAGTTAGATCTTCGAACTGTTTCTTGCATCCATTCTTGCAAACTACTGGGTCGAAGCTTGATTCGCAGTCTTTCACACACTTATCATTCACGACGTAAGCGTTGTCTTCTGCAATTCAATGCGTTTTGTTTTTCGATCAAAGGATTTCAAAACCGTCTGCTCTAGACTGCGTTCCTAGTCCTCATCGTGACTATAAAAATGCACATACTTATCTCCGGGAATGCTGAAGAGACGAAGAACAGAGTGACGAAAAGCACGAGAAGATTCATCTCGACTGTGAATGAGGGGAGCATCACATGCCTTTTATTCAGCTTGGAGAAATGAATTAGAGGAATACAATTCAATCGATTGAGTGAGCGGATTGTGTAATCCAATGTAATACTAATGCGCTTTAGTGAGAACCAAATCCATAGCTAATCCTTTATCGTCACTTATGGGAAATCGAATCTATGGTTTTCTTCCTTGGTCATTCTGTCTCGATTTCTCGACACCATTCTATGGAATTCTTCTTCACAATTCTCTCGGCACGCAATGTACTGCGCTTCTTCACCCTCCACTCCAGCATGTGGACCACAATTTTTATCCAGGCACATTTGCAGCTTCATAGTGGCGAAATCGTAGAATCCCCCTAAATTTCAGATGTATCCACATGAAAAAAGGTCGAAAACTAATTGGTCGAGAAAACTTGGTCCTCCAATTTCTAACCTTTCTTAGGAATGGCAGATACCGAAAGCACGAAAGCAAAGAACAAGATGAGAATATTCATCTTCAGTATAAAAGATGAAGAACAAGTCGGTATTTATCCCCAAACGAAATGAGGTTTAGAAAATGAAGTTTCATTCGATTGATTCTACCATAACGTCATATTGTTTATAGAATGATTATCCAATACTTTTCAAATTATTATTTATTCATGGAATCACAATGTCTCCTTGATTTTCTTATTTTTCCGATCTAGATAGGTATCTGGATAGTATAAATCATCGCATTTCTTGACACACGAGCGGTAATCGTTCACGGGTTCTCCCATTTCAACGCTAACTCCATCGGGATTCGGGAGCGATTCGCCACTTCCACACTTTTTAACACACTTATCCCATCGAGCATAGCCTGAATAAATCTCAAATTGGATAAATATCGGATTCAATAATTACGATTGGGGATTTTCTGAGGAAGGGCCAGGGCAGTGACGATAAGGCAAATCGAGAAACTCATCAGAAGATTCATCTTGAATGTTTAGTTGCTGTGAAGGAAATATTTTTATACACGCATCAAGATCTCATTTACAAAAAAAGTTACTGCGACGAATGTAATATATTAATGTCAAAACAATTAGTCCAAAATCAATTTATTCTCAATAAGATGCTTTCTCTCAAGTGTTTTTGCTCTTCTTGACATGCAATGTTTTTTCAATGCTTGTATCTATTCGTCATTCATTTTTTTTTACTATTACCCAATCAATCTATAAATATCTTTGGAATGAGAAACAACAACTTTTGTTGCACAATTAGTAATCATTATTGGATCAAATTGTTTCAATTGATATCTTTATCAATTTCATGAAATAGACATCTCCAATTCCGCATATTCCTCAGGAGAAAGAGTTTTGCGATACTCCGCTCGGAATTCATTGTATGGAACTTGACACGCGTGCTTGCAAGAATCGTAGAGATCACGCTGTTTACGATCGCAATTTCCCATGCACTTCTTAGCCTTAGCCAATTCATCCATCCAGAGTCCTCTATGATCCACTAAATATTTATTCTTTGCATAAAAAGAATTTGGGAAAGGTTTCTACCTGGATTTATCTCTTGATGAACAATTTCACAAAACGCTTCAACACACTTCGAAAACACTCTTGACGCAGTGTCTATGTCGTCTGAAACATCGTACACCTTATCGATATAGAAATCGAGATATCTACTTTTGAAGCCTTTCAGAGGACCGGCCACGGAATAAGCGAAGAGGAAAATTGAGAAAATGATGAAAAGCTTCATCTTGAGTCTAGTGTTTGGTGGGGGTTTGGCGTGAAAAAACCTTTTAAGTATGTCAAGATCACATTTACTAAATAGTTTATTACAACGAATACAATTCGAATACAATACAACGAATACAATTGATTAATAAAAACAATTAATCATGCAATATAAAATTCTCAATAAATCTTTCTCTGCGCTCCTTCGCATGCCGCTTTGCAATGCTTCTTCTTCTTGAACCTATTTGTATTTCCCATACAACCAGTGTAAAAGAATTCTTCGCATGTTCCTTGTTTCGCATTATAATGAAAGGCCCGCTTGAAATCACTGAAAACAAAACAATAAAAATAACTAAAATCGCAAACTCACTTGCAAGTACCTGGATCGACCGGCAAGAAACATCGGTCGATAGAGGGTGGAAGATACTGGGCTGATAGGGCAAAAAGAAATGTAAAGAAGACCAGTAGACAGCGCATCATAATGTTAACACAAACTCTAAAATGAGCCTTTTCCTATCTTTGATGCATCGTTTCGATGACTCCCCATGGGAATTCTCGGGGTTTCCGCAACTATGCACTTCCGAACAATTCAAGAGACACATTCATCAAATATTCTTGTGCTGAAGCGAACACTGTGCACATAATATTTTCACAGGCAAGCTGGAAAATAAACAGGATAACACTCGTTGTGACAGAGTGAAATACAGTGTGAACTGGAGCGAAGCTTTGACAAATACTTTTACTTTATGAAATACTTTATCGAAGGGACAGCAGAGAAATCAGGGACCCCACGGTTTTGGTCCTTCCCAGATATACTGAAAGGAAGAAGTTCGATCGATCAGTTGGATACCGTATGCTTACTCCTCTGCATTCTTTCTCACAGTCCTCTTGAGTCTCAAATCGATTGGACACTTGCTCGCAGGTTTGATGCCTATCGCACTTCATCGTAAACTTATTATACGTGTAGTATGTCTGAAGGGTCCTGCAATGAGAGATTACGGTAGTTCGGTCGGTCAGATGAATAACTTACGTGCACTTTCCCACGAGATAGGGTCTTAGTTGGAAATTGCATCGATCGATCGTATCGAGGCGAGGATTATGGCCGACCGCGCCTACTCCTGGGATACGGTAGATTTCGCTGTGTCAGATTGATGATGCTCACTCTTGACGCCGTGCTCTTCGAGCTCAGCTCCGCGCTTGTCAAAATCGGCAGCTAAACAAGGGCAAAGATCAAAGATCACTTCCTTTGATCACTCACCCTCGATGGCTTTGCGTCTGCGCACTTGACCGGCTCTCGAGCAGTACTGAAAGGACGAGGTCATGAAGATCAAAGATCAAAGATCAGCGTATCTTACATCGCGACAGTACGGTTTCGGTCCGTTGCATCCCACCATGCACTTGTGCCAGCTGTATTGAGCGTCTGAGAAGTACCATGATCGGAGGTGTCAGTTGTGCTCATGAACCGACCAGTGCATTCCTCCGCGACCCATTTCGTGTCACAATACTTGCCGAAATGGCCGTCATCTAAGATCAAAGATCAAAGATCAAGATCAAGCGGAATCTCGCAACCTGCAATCTTGCGCGCCTCGCGCTTGCCCGGATACGTCTCTCTGATGCGATTGTAGCACATCTGCAAAGGGCGAATGGTGATTTGGCATACTCAATAGATGCAACCTGCTGGCACGCTCCCCTACTCCAATTGCAAGTAGACATGCAATAGTCGAAGTCGTATATGGTGTCTCCTTAAGGAGATCAAAGATCAAAGATCAGAGAATCGTAATGGTTACGAGTGGGCTGTTCCTCTACAGACGCTTCGCGCTTGTTGGAGTATGTTCGCTTGTAGCACAACTGCAAAGGACGATTGGTCTGGGCAATCTTTGATTCTTACTCACATCCTGACACTTCTGGTTGCCCCACTTGCAGGTATCCATGCAACCGTCGAAAGCATGTGGGCTGCCCTCTGAAAGTGCAAAGATCAAAGATCAAAAGTACGAGGATGAGGCTCCTCACTGGAGGCTTCGCGCTTGCTCGGAGCCTCATCCTTGACGTAGCAGTGCTGAAATGAGAGACTGTGGGGAGTCAGATAGGAAAGACCTACATATTGGCATGCATAGTTCTTGCGGCATTCGGCAATGCATTTCCTGAACTCGGTGGAGTTTGCAGGATTCTTACGAGGAGGCTGCAGCTCGCTTGATGCCTCGCGCTTGTCGAGACCTGAAGATGTGCAAAGATCAAAGATCAAAGATCAAGATTTCAAACCATCGAGACGACGTGTAGACACAACCAGAAGACAGCAACCAACCAACACGAGCGAACGCATCGCGAATGAGTGAAATAGTGAAGGAGAATCAATTTGTGATATTTAGATATTTCTTTGTTCGACCACATTTGCATTCAATCTAAATTTCAAAGTGCAATATCTATTCATCCATCGAGAAAGAAATTCTTTCTGTTTTGATATGACACATCGCATGATTGTACGCAACATTGAATCTAAATAGATATGGAGAAATCGGCATCTGAAACTGATCGATGAGTTTATCAAATTTTGGGAAATATTTCCAATTCCAGACGGTCTTTCTATCAACCGGCCGATATTCTCCCTCCGGTTCCAGCCTATTCTGGCTCTCGGCAGCAATCGTAGGAGTTCAAGCGGGTACGGTAGATAGAACTATCGATCACTAACTGAAATCTCCAATCACTACTTCTTCCAGTGATGGTTGGTGAATGGTCGCTCTTCGAGTCGTCCTCTTCGATCACCTTCGTCGCGGGAGAACCGGGCGCCTGGCGGTGTGCACCGGGTGCTTCGGTAGGCGACTTTTACCAATCCGAGTCGCTGTCAAAAATCGACAGGGCGACTTTTACTAATGGTGGTGTCACTACCGTATTCCAGTTCGAATCGCGCCTGATGCTGTCGGCTACAATTCCGGCCATGCTCATTCCGCTCTCGCTCATTCTCGCCATGTGTCGGGCAAAGTGGATGCGACCGCTGGTACGGTAGTTGTGGACCGATTACTGATTTTTTTAGGGTGCTGCAAAGATCAAAGATCACATCTCAGACCTCGCTCCTCACTCTCCATCTCGCTGCATTCTACATGGTAGCTGTGGTCGGATTGCCGCTGGTCGCATTCGAAAGGAGAGACATTATATTCGCTGTCGGTAAGAATCTTGACGAATTCAACAGAAAATACTATGCCTTTATTGGCTATAGTAGCGATTTCAAAAACTGCAGATGCAAAACTCCAATTGCAGGTCTTCTTGCCTTCGCTCTCACGTATCTCTTCGTCTCCCTTTTCCGAGGAAGGGAGTTGTCGCCAATTGAGGTAGGCGATGTTTGAAGGGAAATCATAGGGAATTCGAGCAAGGTTTTCCATTTTTTACGTCTCGAGTTTTGAATTCTGGAAATGAAATTTTGGTAAACAAACTCCACCTCTATAATGAACAGGAAGACGACGAAGACTCTCTGCCGCGGAAAGGTCGCGGCATCTACGGAAATGGACTGATGAGAATCGGAGGTCAGTGCAATCAATAATCAATAAGATACGGTATGTTCCACTCAGGACCCCTTGACGTGCGTTGCGGTCGCGGCGTGCGGAGACTGGACGGCACGATCGGGTCGGTCGAATGGAATGAGGAAGACGAACGGAAATTCAACGAGGCCATGGCTGCTGCGAGTAGAGGAACGACCATTGAGAGGGTACGGTAGGATACAGGGTACTTCACTGTTTTACTGTCCAGCTCTTTTCTCACAGGTTTTTTTCCATCCCCCACCCCTCCACCTTCGAAATGGTTGTAGCAAGTGGTTAAAAAAGAGAAATTTCGGATACTGTCGTTACAAGATAATTAACGGATACGGTACACTTGCAGTTCAACTCCAAACTGGGCTCGGGCGGACACGTTTTCTTCATCAACCAACACACTGGTGAGTTATTACAGTCACTGTTTCTTGGAAAAGTATAAACAAATCCAGGAGCCCTAACAGCTCGGGAATTCCGCGAGCCGACTCCCCTCATCGATTATCCGATGGATGACAAGTACATTTATGCAGAGAGTCAGTGAAATTCCTAAATTTCTCAATTTTGCAAACTTGATCATCGAAAAAAATGATAATAAACCTGTTGTATATCTCCCTTGTGCGTTGTCCGTGGTCGAGTGTTGTGGTATAAACTCAGTAGTTTATCCACAATACTAAGACAACAAAACTAGAAGAGAAAGCAGAGATCGAAACCTAAACGTGAACTAATGAGGGGAGCTCAGGAAACGAGCTCCTCAAGAAACGTTGCGTATTACAATTGAAACGACGCAAAATGTGTAACTAAATGTGTGAGCAAACGCACGTAGGCAAGTTGCACTCGGCGCACTAAGAATTACGGTAGGTCACACAATAAATAGTCAATCGACAATTGACTATATTATACATAGCTATTCTTGTGTATACAACACCTCCCTTCTAAGATACGACCTCGGGAGTATCTAATAACAACAAGAAAAAAACATGGGAACTAGATGAGGCAGGCCGCGAAAATCAACAGAAGGGGTCATTAGGACTGGCTTTGCGCGACAGTATACTGGCTTTGCGCGTCAGTTCATCTTCTGATCGATCGTCTTCACTGCGGGGGTTGCATCCGTTGGAGAGTCATCGCAGTGAATGGCTCGTCTCGGTTCGAAGAGCCGTTCTCCTTCTCATCAGTTCCCGCTTCCATCTGACCAATCTTTCCAAGTCCGGAGTGTGAACCGGTCACCACTCGCTGTTTCAGCTCGTACTTGAGCAGACTTCCTGTCTCTGGCTCAGACGTGGGGATCATCCGATCCTTCTCCCTTGCACAGTGAGCAACTGTGTCTTCCTTTGCACAGTAGGCAACTGTGTCTTCCTCG
>LS488608.1:149773-173361 GCA_900490705.1 Pristionchus arcanus | reverse complement strand
CTCTAACCGTCTGCACCCTCTCGATTAGGCGTACTATCTAATCGTCTGATTGTCTGGACTCTCCTCCCTCTACACACTATCCCTTATCACTTTTCGCAGTTGCGAGAGAATCGGGGGAGAGATTTTATCGGTGGTTTTTCTCGTGAATGTCTCTGCCTGTCTGGACTCTCTCACTTCCCCCTTATCTCTCGCCGTCTAACCATTCTCTTCCTCTCACAGGGACTCACTCTCTCCTCTCTACTCGCATGATTGCCTTATCACTGTCATTTTGATGGATGGATGCGATAGGGCGGAGAGAGTGTGGCGAATTGAGAGGAGGGAAGAGAAGGGCAGAGAAAGGGGAATGGGGAAAGAGAAGGGGATGATGAGCAATAGAGAGAAGCTGTTTGGACTGTAAGCTTCGTTCCCCCTCTCCGTCAAAATGAGAGCTCTCCCCTCATAGCACACTATACCACAGACAGTCGAACCCTCTCATCTTTTCCCAATCACTCACCCTTCAAAGAATAGCGGATAGACACTCTAATAATGGAGAGAAAGTAGGAAGATGCGTAAATAGACGCTTGCAGGCCAGTCAATACATCAGAAGGCGCTAATCTTGGCGTGGATACGGTAGAATGAGAATGTTGTTGATAGCACTGAGAACATCCCTGAAAGGAAGAGGGGAAGGGAGGAGAAAGAAAGAAGGGAACTTCTTTCTCCTTTCTTTCCGGCCAGATGTTGCCCATACAAGCGAATTGACAGAATTTCTAAGGTGAAATATTTGGAAGAAAGGCCAGTTGAGGGAAATTTCGAACAAAGTGCAAAATAATCAGGATCTGTGCGATTTTGATTTCCAGTGTTATTTTGCAAGTGAAAATAAATGGAGTGGATAGAAGATGGTCGGAGTATCTTTTCTCGATCTCTTTCTCTAGAGAAAGATGTGAATGAGAGAAAGAGAGGCGAGAATCAGATAGCACTTGATTTATTCGACGAGAACCAAGAGGGAATCGAGAGAAGAGAGACATGGAGAGTAGAGATCTATCCCGATAGGAGAGAGAGGGAGTGTGGTCAATCTCAATCCCTCTCCCTTTGCTGATACCGTGTGACATTACACAGTCTCTTCACGTAGCAAAGTGACTTCCCCTCCTCTCTCTCCCCCTCTCTTTTCCCCCAATCGTCCGACTTATCGCGAAGGGTCCATTTCCACTCCCTTTTCATCCCCCATCCCTCTCCCATCTCCCCTCACTCTTCTCCTCCCTATAACCTGTCTGCAGCCTCCCTCCCTCTCACCTCTTCTCAATTCGTGTTTGCCCCTTCTTCTCTTTCAATGAGAAAGAGAGCGAGTCTCTCCACTCTCCTTTCTCTCTCTCCTCTTCTCTCTTTCTCTTCCCAGTCTCTTCATCTCTCCTCTCTCCTCTGCTGACCCCCAGAGAGAGGGAGAGGTGGAAATACTCCCGACCAACCATTCCACTCCCTCTCTTTCCTACTTTACTCTCGTCCGTTCGTTTGTCTACAGTGGCACTCTATCGATTCGATCACAACCATTCGCGCGGGATTTTAGTGACTTTTTTCACGTTAGCAACGTGTATTCACTCTCATTTTACTACAAATACTTAACTATTATCGATATATATATTATTACTGATTGTAGGTCGAAAATAACGATAGAAAGCATTCCGCGCACGTCGATTTGACGGGCATGAGAAGAGACGAAGAAAGGAAAAAGGAAGATTCAGTATTATTGGTGCGTTGAATTCGGAATTCTTAGAACGGATCTATTTTCGAACTACGTTGTAGGATAAATAGACATTAGAATTTTTTCCGAGAAAATATTCTCTAATTGATGTTTGATGATTCCTTAGTTCGATTATATCATAGTTGAAGAGAAATTCCAATAGTGAATCTGAACGTGACAACATAAAATGAGTAGGCTTAGTTATGCCAGAATGCCCGATGTGCTAATAGGATCCATTTAACAAATCAGGAAGCAGAGTATAATTATTATATTTTTGAGCGTAGATACAACTGAATAAACTGAAATTCACTGAAGATTAATAAATTGCAGAACCCACACACCGTTTCGCTCGCGAAAGTCGTCCACTGGCGGCAAAGGTTTGATTTAACTTTTTTTCTTTTTTGAAGATTCACTTTTGTATATACTTGAGTCAACTATCGTTTGACCTTCTGCATATCCGATATTAGAGCAAGCTTGAAACATAACATTTTCAAATTTCAAAAATTCTTCAGATTCGATCCACGACGTCGTCCACCCTCGTTCACCCACTCAACGGAGGAGAAAAGAAAGGTTTATTAATTTAAAATATTATTATTATTACTAAAATTCACTTATTTCAACGAAAACATGCTCAAAACGATATTTTTTATCAAATTCAATAGTTTCATAAATCTCAGACCGCATCCACTCACTCGTCTCCTACTCGCTCTCGCCGAGTCCCTCACCCGTCGGATCGCCCTTCCCCTCTGCTGCAGCTGTAGGCTCACAGCCGGCTGCAGCCGCGGCCGCAGCTGCTGCTGCTGCAGCGCTTCTCATTGCCAAGCAGCGTGAGTTCGCACTTTTCAACCCATTTTGATTCGTCATCTATAGTAACGTAGACTTATACTTTACAAGAAATAAGGCTACATAGAGGGGGCAACATTATAACTCTTACCTATGGATGACGTAACCCCCTTGCAGCCCTTCCCTTCCCTTCGATTGCGTCGACACTGACGCCAATCAGCGCGACGTCGTCTGCGGCGATGAAAGAGATGCTCGGAGGATGCTGTGTGTGCTCCGATGAGAATGGATGGAATGGTGAGAAATAGGTTTGGCTATCTTAGGCGGTAAATAAGTGACCTGAAAAAGTGAAGCTTAGCATGAACGATTGTTAAATTATGTAGGCATTGAAATCTTCTAGAAAATTAGGAAAAGTTATGCATTTTGTGTAGAGACTTTGAGCTGTACCGGAAAGTATGCTATCCATGAAATATTGACTGATTTCTCTCAGGCAACCCACTCGTGTACTGCGATGGGCCGGACTGCGAGGTGGCCGTGCATCAAGGTGCGATTTGCCGCGATTATTATTCGTTTTTCTATAATTGTTCTCTATCCGACATGAGGGCTTTCATAGATCGTGTGAAACATACATGATGCTCGAACATTTTGAATGACTCAACAACGCATGAATTTTCAGGATGCTACGGTATCCTCGAGGTTCCTGAGGGCGAATGGTTGTGTGCCAAGTGCCAGGTCGCATCGGCTAACGGAGCTTCGAAAACAAACGGAGGTATGGTAATTTTGATGGTATCTATCTATTTTTATCTTGGAATGCCGAATACGACCAATTCTTCCCCAAATTGGTCTCTATATTCGTGAAATGAAACACAAGCCATCCTATAGTGTTGATGACAGAACACATTTTCCTACATTCCTTTCCGAATTGATCTTTGATCTTTCTCAGTCGACCATCGCAACGGAAACTCGCTGCCCTCATCGATCACCCATCCCCGCTGCGACCTCTGCCCTTTCGGATACGGCGCCCTCAAGCGAACCAACAAGAACTGTGAGTACTGTAAACGGAGTGTTATTGATTATCGACAACTGACTTTATTCTTACCGTATCTCTCATTTATCGATTGATTTTAGCCTGGGCTCACGTCATCTGTGCGTTGTACATTCCGGAGGTCAAATTCGGCGACGTACACTCTATGGACCCTGTGATACTCGATGATGTGCCGCAGGATCGGTGAGATCATATTTATTTCTTCTTCTATTGTCTGATTGTACTTGAAATTTGTACGTTTCACACTATTTCTAAAGTCTTGTCCGAAGGAGCTTCAGTAGTATGTTTCTTTCCTGACGGTTGACCAATCTATCAAGCCATTGTGAACATAATACCTACACCTGGTGGCTAAGATAATTTTAATTTTAATCAATAAATCGATAATCCAGATTCGATCGTACCTGCTACCTCTGCGAGGACGAGGGAGCACCTCGAAGTGCCAAGGTCGGCGCCTGCATGAACTGCAATCGGCCCGGATGCAAGAAGGTACGGTAGTTTATTGATCTTTGATCTTTGATACCATAACCTTACCCTTTCGCAGTCATTCCACGTCACGTGCGCGCAGCGACGCGGTCTTCTCTGCGAAGAGGGCGGCGCCTCAAAGAACGTCAAGTACTGCGGCTACTGCGCCCATCATCTGAAGAAAGCGGTCAGTTTGCGATAGGATGTGTGGTTACGGTACTCTTTGAATCGACAATTGACTTTATTACGGTATCCTACGGTATCGCCCAGGCAATTAGTCATCAATGGTTGATCTACCGCTCTTTTCTGCCTCTACTTGCTCTCCTCTTTTCTCCTCCACTCCACTCCACAATTGTCTCCCCCCTACTCTGTATGCATTTCGACTGTATCCCTTTCCTTCTCCTTTCCCCCTTCCCCTTCTCCATTCACTGTTTATCCCTTGCACTCTTCGTCTCTTGTAAACTATCTCTATCTTATCTCTCCATCTCTGGTGCTCTCCTTGCGAGAGAGAGAAGCTCTTCTTTTTTCATTGACATAGAGTCGATTGATCGATCAATCGGGAGTGTTTGGTTCTTTGGCCAGCGTCCTTTTTCCTTATCAGGAGAGGGAATGGCGATTGACTCTTCACGTTCTCACTACTAGCCTTAGAAATAATAGAACACGCAATTCTTCAATGAGAAAAGAGAGGGCAGAGACGCAGAGAATAAGAAAGGTAGAGTGCATACCGGTTACTGTCCAGAAAAATATACTTTTTACACACAACCATCATACTCTAGTATCTCTACCGCTCTCTCCTCTCTATCCACTGCAGCGAGCAATATTCTCGTCTCTCCATTCAGCGTTGTATCTAGTCAGGCAGAGAAGTGCGAGAGAGCATTGCGAAATGAGAGAGTTAGATGATTATTCACTGCGGTGCTCAATTTGTCCATCACGCCTCATGCTCGGCGTAGCGTGAATGAAGAGTGAAGAGTGGCGTCTGCCACTCTCTCCATTCCCCATGCTCTCTCTCCTCTTACGAATCACCGTACATGCTTTGATTAGCCATAGAACTCTCTCAATTCGCCATGCTCTCTCTCTCAATCGTATCGCTCGCGCCATTTTTGCCATAGAACACAACAAGGGCGATTGGAGAGGTAGAGACGCAGAGGAGTGAAGAGCCAATGATAGCTATCAATGTGCTACATACGAATAGATGATTGCGTGGCGGCGTCTGCTCGTCTGCCGCTCTCTTCACTCTTCACTCCCCCCTTCCAAGCCAATGTCAGACCATCCACACATAGTGAATGTTGAAGATGAATGAGAGAGTGTGCAGGGCGAATAGAGGCAACGGGAGAAAGGGGGACAAGGAGGTCACGGTTATTCTCCAGCCGCTCTCACCTTTCAGCCCCATCTCTAACCACTCTAACTGTCTGGCACCCTCTCCCGTCCACACAGTCTCTCGCCTCTAGGTACTGACCGGCGAATAAACACAGAACGATGAATCATGATGAGTCTCCTCTTCTTCCTTCTCTCTCCCCCTTTGTCTGGCTTGTCTCTCCCTTTCTCCTCTCTAACAGTAGCACGTGAAAAGCGGAATGAGACTGGATAAAGGGGACAGAGCGAGAGAGCATGGCGAGTTGAGAGACACCAGAGAACAATGAGGTTAGCGAGAGAGTGGGGCGAATGGGGAGAGCGGAGAAAAGGGTCAGATGACTGCTGTGTGTCCCATAGAACCTCATGTGTCCTATCTTTCCACTCCCCTTTTGTCTGTCCTCTCTTCATCCTGCCTGCTCTCTAGCTGTTCTCTAACCGTCTCGCGCACTCTCTTCAGTGCACGCACTATTTCTCCGGACGTTTTGAGAAGGAAGGGGGGTGGAGGCCTTCAGAAGGCTCTGACGTAGACATCTGATTGTCAAGATGTCACGGAGGAAGTGAGAATTCTAATGAAGATGACGAAGTGAAAGGGAGAAGTGACTGTCTCTGCCACACACTGCATCTCTGCCCTTTTCCCCATCATTCGCAATGGGGAAAGGCGCTTAGAAATGGATGAGAAGAGCGCACGTTGCATTGGCCGACACCGCTCTCTCACTTCCTCACACTATCTCACCACTCTGCTTCTCTGCTCACTCTCTCATTTTCACACACTTTCTCGTCGCTCTCTCTCTCCTTCTCAAACTCCCCTCTCTCGAGACTTTGTCCGGTGGTAGCCAGATGGAGGCAGGCAGAGAGGCAGAGTGAGGCGAGAGACAAGACAAAACGAGGAGAGCGGGCAGGAAAAAGAGAGACTTTGTAAGAGGAAGAAGATGAAGATGGTGATTCTCCCTCCCTTTCTCCCCCTTCTCCCCACTGTTTTTCCAGAGAGTTGCTCGCTAGTATGTAGGGTGAGGGGCGAAATAGCACGAGGAATGGAGAGAGCAAGAGAGAAGCAGAGAAGGGAAAGAGAGCGAAAAGTTGTGATGCCTCAGGGGTCTCTTTTCTTCCCTTCTCCCCTCTCTTCTCCCCCATCCCAAACCGGGTTGTGCTGGTACAGTCAGGAGGGGGTGCTTTTCAATCGGTTCTTCCCTCCCCTCTCTCCCTTCCTCTCTCTCTCTCCCTTCCCCCGCCGGTGCACCTTCCTTACTGTGTTTGCACACCAATGTGGAAGACCATCGTCTTCCGTCTCTTCATTTCCCATGCTCTCTCACCGACTGTCTCACAGTCTGCCTCAGCTCTCGCCTACTGTCTCTACTACTCCCCGTTCTTTCTCACTGCGTCTCAGATAGCCGAGCCCTTTCACTCCCTACGTGACTCGCTTTATCTTTGATCCCCGTGCTCTCTTTTCGCGTATTGATTGATCGAAGTGAGGGAGAGGTGCGAGAGTTCACTGATCAATCAATCGGTTCGCACATTACATCGCACCTGATACATCTAAGTGGCCACTAGGTCGGATTAGGACATTCGGATGATAACCTATTTGATGAGAATTAACAATTTTTTGAGAGTTGTACTATTTTGCCCGTAGGTAATATATTCCAAAAGCGAAAGAAAACAACAATAAAGTTGGTTATTATCCGAATGTCATCCGACCTCGTGCCTCTACGTGAGATGTAGCTGTTGATGCTTCAATGATCTATAATATCTCACATGTTTGGCCTCGTATCTCACATGATTCCTCCCTATTCATTCATTCTCCATCATAAGGATGGGGAAAAGGTAGCCGGGGAGTCTCTCACGTTTCCATGGACCTTCCATTCATACGTGTGCGTACTGAATACGAGATGGAGATAGACAGTGTGAAATGGGGAGAGTATAGGGCGTGAGAGGGAAGGTACCAAGGGGAGGTTGAATGAAAGGAAGGTAGAGGGAGAGGGAGAGAGGTAATTCATCCAGGTATACTATTGCGCAAGCGCTGTTGTTGTGCGAGTTAGTGTGAGACAAGTGTTGCGAATGAACTTTGATCTTTGACGTTCGTCTCTTGTTCGCATTTCTCGATTACTGTGTCAAAGTTCCCTGTGGTCTTTGATCTCCTACTGCAATTGCAAAAATGATGGCCCATTTCGATAAGTCGTATTGTTCCTGAGAGGAATGGGTGCTATCCAATGCCAAAACATGTATTAATGTGTGAAGGCTACCCGTGTTTTTCGCAATTGTCCCCGCAGTGTCGCGAATAGCGCTAGTAGTACATACGATGAGCGACTATCGTTCAATGACGTAACCATTCCCTCTCCTTCTATTTCCTTTCCTCCTCTCTATTTCGTCCCGCTATTCACTGCCATGTGCGTTTGCGACCAGAGAAGGCACCCACCCAATAACACTCCCCGTTCCCCCTCCTTCCTTCCTCCCTCTCTCATGATCATCATCATCATCATTTTGTTGTGCACGGCAGTGGCAGTTGAGATGAGTCAGTGCTCCGTGATCTACCTCCCTTTCCCCCTCTCTGACTGTCTGTCCGCTCTCTCCTTCCACCCCACTCTCTCGCCTCCTCCCCACCAGTTGAATGTGATTCGCGAGAGCAACCACACACAGGGAGATGCAATCTGTGGCGAGGGTGAGAGAGTGTGTGACCAGAGGAGAGGCCAGAGATGGAGAGAGTGGCGAGAGAGTGTATGAATAGAGGAGAGCAAGAGAGTCAGGCAGTGGATCCCTGCTCAACCCGCCGTAAAGCGAGAGGGGGAAAGAGGGAGGAGGGAGGGTTAGTGGTGAGTGAGGAGAGTCGCAGAGCAGTAGAGAATACACAGTGAAATCTGTGATGGGGGAAGAGAAGCAAGGTCAGATTGAAGAGAGAGAGAGGAAAGTTGGAAGGAGAGGGACAGAGACGCAGAGGAAGAGAAAATTGAGGAGAAAAGAGAGCACATTCGCGTATTCGCCCCGAATTCTTTTTGTACTCTGCCCGTCTGGCACTCTCTCTTCACTCAGTTCTATCTCGTCCCTTGCTCTTTCACCCGATCGCATTTCCTCTTCTCTTCTTTCCCTTCGCGAACAAATCGCAGAACATTAAAGTGCATCGGGATCGAATACAGTAACCGGGTCGATATTGATTGATTCGAGAGCAGAGAATACCGTAACCACGCCATAGTATTGATTTATTGTTGCCACAATACAAAATCATTCTAAATATTACCATTTTCAGAAGGCGCAAGATCCCTCGATCAAGATTGTTCCTCCGTGCAAAGTTCGTCCTCTTCCCTCCATCTCCAATTCCATCGATCGATCGATTGAGAAGACCATCGATAATCACTCCAGTCATCGATCTTCAGGAGGAGGAAGTGGCGAGCGGAAATCGCACAAGAGCAAGGTACGGTAGCTACTGGTTACTGTAGCTAATCAATATCCTCTACAGTACTCTTCGTCATCATCCTACGGCAGTCTCTCGAACTCTGTGAGGGAGAGTAACCATCAGTCGCTGACGAACGGAGGAGGCTACGGTGGACTGACGTCATCGTCGTCATCCCTCGCAAGCACGCCCAAGCGACCCACGGCCGATGAAAACGGAGACAAAATGATGATCGATCAATTGAGGTACGGTAGACTATGGTAGAAATGTGCAGTGTGGAAAATAGGACAATCAGGATTTTTGGCCGAGCTCATTACTTTTTGTGGGAAGCGATAGAATGAGGAGATTAGCGAATACACTGGGTTGTTTAGATGACAGAACAAGATATATGAGAGTTATACCCACTGGCGGTTTTATTCGGTGCGCAATAATGATAGGAGAGGGAGGGAGCCAGCGAGATAAGCGCTCTTTAGAGGACAACATGCAATACAGGCCATGGTGTAGTGGCTAGAGCGCTCGTCTCTCTATCACGACCACGCGGGTTCAACCCCCGCCGGCGCAATCTCTCTTGCTACAATTCTCTGGCGATGATGATGTTTCCCATTCGCAGATTCTTCCGAATCCTCGCATGTGGTTCTTACTTCCTTGGATGTCTGAGCCTTCCTTTTTTGTCAATCTAGTCCTTGTTTTGAAAAAATCAATAGAGAGACACGCGTTCTTTTGCCACTCCTTTGAAGAATGAAGAATACGAATGATAAAAATTACAAATATTCTTCATTTTTCCAGATCCGAGCCATCGCTCGGCTCCACGGTCCTCGGTGCAGCAGCAGCTGCGGCGGCCGCAGCCGGCGCCAGTCCCTCGGACATTCTGGCAGCGGCCACCGGCAGCACGACTTTTTCCCCTCCGCTGACGTCATCGTCTAGGAGTAGTCTCGCGCAGGAAGGCGCCACTCCGCCCCTCAAGGTAATCGATATTTTCCGACCTACCGTACCCTAATCTTTCCCTGCAGGAATCTACGACCCTCAACGGCCATGGCATCTCTGCCTCCTCTCTACCCGGTCCCTCTACTTCAACTGGGGCATCCGGATCGCCGTCCTCGTCGATCCCAATGGGTGGTTCGGCCGCGACGACCCTCGGTCGGGGCGCCTCACCAGCTCCCTCGTCCGCCCTCTTCCTCAACGGATCCCACCATCTAACCAATCATAATCGATTAGCCGACGGCGCCGCCTCGCCCATGTCAACGTCGTCCGGAGGCGGATTCACGCCGTCAACGTCGAAAGGTACGGTAGCATAGATCGATAACTGGTTACGGTAATCGAGAGCAATCGATAACTGAGGATTACGGTACTCGAGCAGTCGATAACTGACTGCATTTCAGGACTGCTGAACGGCCACGGCCGTCCGGGCACTGCGTCCCCGTCACCGCAGCTGCAGTCGACGTCACAGTTGATGCAGGCTGCAGCTGCTGCAGCCAACTCGGCCACCATGCTGTCCGCCCTGAACACGAGTGAGTGCAACACGGTGGCATACGGGCTGTCCGCTCTCAACGCGAGTGAGTGGCACACTATACGGAACTTCTTTGGTATTTGGCCCGGACTTCGATAGATCTGAATGTGAAGGGTATTAAAAGGCTGGGCCAGAAAACAGTGAAGTGCAACATATCGATCTGGGATACTGTAGCTGCATTGTAATTATTGATTTTCTGCAGGCGTTGGCTCGACGACGACGCACAACCATCCGAACGTGCATCCGAGCGTGAGCGGCAGCGTGCCCGTCGGTGCGGCTATCGCAGCCGGATTGGTGACGCCCAAGGCCGGATTGGGAGGTACGGTAGCACCGCGATTGGTGATCGATGACTGACTTAATTTCCCTTCTTGCAGCGTTTCCTGTGAGCACACACACGACGACGAAGCGTGCTGCGAAGGACCATGAGGGCGGCGGAAAGAACAGCAAGCGAGCCCGCAATAATGCGAAGAGTTCGGTGCGAGAACTGCTGGATGCTGTCGAACCGCTCGTCTCGGTGAGTATACTGTAGTGATCGATCCTGATCGATGAGTGACTTATTTTAGCAATTCTTTCCAGGACACTGTGGCGGACTTCCAGCGGGAGCGCGTGGACAAAGCAGCTGCAGCAGCCGCTGCTGCGGCCCGCAGCATGCAGCAGCAACAGCAGCAGATGGCAGCTGCCGCAGCGGCCGCTGCTGCTGCTGCCTCCACTGCAGCCGAGTCGCCGTACGCGATGGGTGCGCAGCGAGCCAACTCGCTGCTCGCAGCTGCCGCGCAAGCACAGCAACTGCGCCAGCAGTCGGACGCCGATGTGAAGCGTGAGTCGCATTATTCCATCGTGAACTGATTAGAAAAAGCAACGTTCTCGAGTCTTAGCAATGAATATTTTTGCAGCCGGCGCTAGCGACCCGATGGGACTGGGCAGTCTGACGGGCGGTCTGATGCCATCCACTTCGACCTCCTCCCTTCTCGGTAGCATGCAGCAGAGTGGTAGTGGAGGCATGCCTCAGGGAGTGCCAGCGACGATGGAAGAACTGCTGGAGAGACAGTGGGAACAGGGAAGCAGCTTCGTCATCAGCAATTCACACTTTGATGGTGAGTCTACCAATAAATCATGATATTTTTGACAACATTGTGTCTTAGAATTGTCAATAAGTGTTATGAAAGAATTCTCTTCAAACAATCTCTTCAATAAATTCATAAAGAGATTTCATGAAGAGAATCTCAGGAAGGATTTTTCACTAAAATCTTGCTCTTGCAGTGGCCCAACTGCTCTCATGTCTCCACCAGCTGAAGAAGGAGAACAGTCGATTGGAGGACACCCTATCAACGATGATCAAGAGACGAGATCATCTACTCGCGCTCAACGCCCGACTCGCCATGCCCCTCGGAGTGACTGCAGCAGGAGCTGCAGGCTCAGCAGCACCCGCAGCCATACCCGCTGCCCCGGCTGCTGCCCCGACCATGCACTCGCCTGCAGCTGCTGCTGCGGCCGCAGCCAGTGCAGCCGGGCAGATGCAGCCCGGCGGCATGCTCGCTGCACTGCAGCAGCAGGCTGCCGCGGCTGCAGCTGCGACTCCGCAGCATCAGCAGCAAGCTCCTCCCCCTGCCTCCGAGGACTCGCTGCAGCAGCTGCGCTCTCTTGCCGCAGGCGGCAGAGCCGCTGCGAGCAACGACCGAAGCCGTGCCAGCAACAACAATCGAAATGGCCAACAGCAGCAACAACAACAACAACAACACCATCAACAACAACAACAGCAGCAGCAGTCAACCTTCGGAGCCTTCACCTCCGGCCGACCTGCCACATCCGCCGCCTCCCATTCCTTCCCCTCCATTCCCATGTCTTCCGCCAGTAATTCGGTCCAATCGCCCTCGTTCCCGTCCGTCTCGCAAGCCCCGCCCACCAACGTGCCCGCCGCACTCAACTCTGAGGTACGGTAATTATCGATTGGGCTGGAGATCAGGGTTACGGTTGCTTTGATGATTATTGATTCCTTGCAGTTGGAACGATTGGCCGCGACACTGGCACAGTCCGCCTTCCTCAACAACCCGCAGGCACGGCAGCAGCTGCTGAGCGGAAGCGCTGGCATGGTACGGTAGCTACATTATTACCGTACCTTTTCGGCATCGACAACTGACTTTATTGTGTTGCCTTCAGGACCCGCTGATCTCCGCTCTGCTGATGCAGCAGCAGCAACAGCAGCAGGCTGCAGCCGCCTCTTCCCTGATCAATCCGAACACTGCCGCGCTCATGCGAATGTTCATGTCGACCGCACCCGCAGCCAATGGTGGAAAGTGATCAAGCCCCGCCCCCTGCTAAGCTCCGCCCCTTCCCTGTCCCCTACCCTTGATGTTGTTGTGTGCGCGTGACGTGCCCCACCCTCTCCCCCTACAATACCCTTCCCCCCTACCGTATTCGCCTCATCTTTCCTGCATTGCCTCGATCGATTTCGTCCCTCACTGATTATCGATTGATCACACACCACACAATATTCATCACCTCCTCAATCTAATATACCTCATCCTCCCTCTACGAAATACACTTATTACCCCCAGTACTGCGCCTTACTCTTCACTTCATTCGATTTGATTCACGCTCTCTTCTTGAAAAATCAATAATCAGTGAACCTATTATCGTACCATTGTCGCATTGATTACCGTAATCTTATTGAATTGTTTGGACTCTACCCTTACGCTCCTCTTCGATTCATTTATTGTCACCGCTAAAATTTCCACATTGCTACTCTTTTTTTTTCGTCGTTTACTGTGGCTACTGGCTAATACGGGCATTCTCTCTTTTTTCCTCTTGATTTTGTCACCGATTTCTTCTCTTGTTGCAACAGCCACCTCACCCCTTCCTCACCTCTCTCACAATTTGTAGGTTGCACCACTCACCACCTCTTTTCTCACCATGCACAATCGCACCGTTCCCGGCTTTTCCTCTTCTTCCCTTCTATCGCTCTCTCTCTCCACTTTTCTCTTTTCCTGCACCACAGATAGTGAAGCTCCGATTGAAGTTATGTGTACAACACCCCCAAGCATTCACAAAAGCAATCGATACTCGTTACCGTAATCCCCCACTGCTAATATAGTTCGCTTTTCTCTCTCTTCCGAGATCACACTTACCGTATGCCCAGTGTACTGTCTATCGATCGCCTTGTGACCGATTCGCCCCTAGGGTACGGTAGCTCAGTTCGACGATTGTATTTATGTTGTTGGTGATCGTTCGTGCTACCGTAATCTACCGTAACCGGACGCTCTCGATGGATAGACGTCCTGAGCGGAATAGTGTTCTCCCCACTCTCTTCATGTACCATGCTCTCTCGTCGGAGTACGGTAGATGAGGAGGGTCCTACCCCTCTAACCCCTTGTCCTACCGTACCTCGATCGTTGTTTCTCAGTCTGTTCAGCACACTTTTCCTTTGTGGCCTTAGAAGGCCGTTGAAGAAAGAGAGAGTAAAGATTAATATGTTGAAATCGTCAGTTGCAATACATGTGAAGAGTCTTGATTACTCGCATGAAACAGTATCTGAACACAGATTACAGAAAATAGACAACACAACATTTCAGTCATTGTGAAAAATTATGAGAAATTATGTGAAGAAAAAGAAATAATTGAAGAAAAAGTAATAGCTGAAAACCACCGAATAAGTCCGCGGAGAGCCGTAAAGTACTTTGCGGTTTTTCGAGGTCGATCGCGAACTGAGCGCGCCGTGGCGGCTCTCTTTTTGCTTGCGTTTTGGGATTGTTGCTCTTTTTTATCGATTTTCCTGCCTAATGTACCCACTACAGTATGCTCATTGTCGGGCTCTCGGGTGGAATAGCGACGGGCAAGTCTACCGTATCCGGCATCTTTGAGCGAGAGGGCATTCCGGTCATTGATGCGGACAGAATCGCCCGGGAAGGTACGGTAGTTTTTCAGTTATCGATCCATTGGGTTACCGTACTCCCTTACAGTAGTCCAGCCGGGTGAGCCTGCATGGCACGCGATCAGGGAGGAGTTTGGTGCCGAATATTTCGATGACGACAAGGGAGGAGTGATGAACAGGGAGAAGGTCGGACAGCTCATCTTCAATAATGCCGAGGTCAGTTCTCGATTGGGCTAGAGTACGATATTATTGATCGATGGATATGGTATTTATTGATTTCAGAAGCGTCGCCGTCTCAACGCGATCACGCATCCGGCGGTGCGCAAGCGCATGGTCTACCAGGTTAGGAGGTTACGGTGGATTACGGTAGATACATTTATCGATTGCCAGGCCTTCATGCACTTCATCACGGGCGCCTCCGTGATCGTTCTCGACACGCCCCTGCTCTTCGAGGTATACGGTAATAGGTCGAGTATCGATCAATACAGTATCCCAGGTTGGCTACGATCGCATCCTCTCCCGCACGATCTGCGTGTGGTGGTGAGTCGAGGTTTACTATTCATTTGTTTGTCAAAAAAATGGGAAGACGAGGTTCCCTAATCGTAGTGTGATTACAGTAACACGGACCAGGAGCTGGAGCGGCTGATCGCGCGTGATGGAATGAGCGAGACGGACGCCAAGTCGAGAATGGGTGCTCAGATGAGTATAGAGGTATGGTGGCAAAGGTTGGGAGTCGATAACTGATTGATATTCAGGAAAAGAAGAAACGAGCAACAATACTACTGGACAACACTGGAACGAAAGAGGAGTTGGAAGCTCAGTGAGTTGTTCTGGATACGGTATCCATCTAATTAATACCGTATTCAGAGTTCTCTCCCTCATCGCCACCCTTCGCTCTAGCTGGACACCTACCGTAATCCGAGCCACTCTGGCTACCGTAATCGTGGGAATCGTATCCCTGG
The DNA here is from genome assembly GCA_900490705.1 of Pristionchus arcanus. Classification (NCBI taxonomy): domain Eukaryota; kingdom Metazoa; phylum Nematoda; class Chromadorea; order Rhabditida; family Neodiplogasteridae; genus Pristionchus; species Pristionchus arcanus. The sequence goes on along the minus strand of LS488608.1, from coordinate 158,291 downwards.
TGCTTTGGAGATTCTTCTGAGAATCTGTTGTGAATAGATCTTGTGCCTACCTCTCTTGTTCTGGGTTTCTATAAGTACGTCAGCTTTCCTTTCTAAATGTGATAGCCAGTTCTCGCCTTACAGATTGTACCATCCGGATAAATTATTATCGTTTCAAAACTCAACAAATTTATTCTTCGTGCGCGCCTCAACTCAAACAACAATGTACCAATCGGATGTAAGGATTTTTCGCTGCAGCCAAAACGATAACAATAACAGTCAACAAATGGGAGAAATTCTTGAGAATACTAACGAAGCTATAGCTTATAGATTGAAAAAATGAGAACAGTCGTGAAACCTGGCTCGTAATAGGTGGAAATGAGGTGAGGTATCGTTAGTCGATACGATTGATGGATACGGAAGACTTTGAGATACGGTAGAATTACTGTTCCATTGCGGCAGCCTTGGCCTCGTCCAAACGAGCACGCTTCTTTGCGAGAGCAGCGCCTGAAAAAAATATTATGTAAAACGACAATAAAACAATATTTGTGTGATTGATGTCTCAGTCAAATTATTTGACAAGGCATTACAAATAAAGAGGCGTTTTTACCAACCAATACTCGAAATATAACAAAATCAATCCAACTAACCTTCGGTTCTGGTTCTCTTGAGTCCCTTCTTCAGCTTCTGGTACAGTCTCTGCTGCTTCTTCGGGATCATCATCTCGCGCATCTTGTTCGCCTCTCCCTTGAAAATATGTATTGTTGAATTGGTTTAATCGGGGAAAATAGTATCATGATCGATAGGAAATACAGACACTATGCTCAGTTATGGATATTAATCGATTTTGAAAGCACAACTTATGTGTTTACCTGGAGATTGATGATCCTCTGCTGGTTGACCTTGTGCATCTGACCGGGCGTGACTGCGAGACCCTCGGCCTTCTTCTTGACCACCTGGAAGGAATACATGTTTAATCGAATTTTGAATTTTACCATTTGTAAATGGCACACATTAGAATATTTAATTATTTAAATATTGAATAAATACCTTGGGCTTCTTCTGCTTCTTCTCTTCGGACACAACATGATCGACAGTGACGTAGTTCGTGACGTCTAGAAAGTGTTTCATCAATATCACGAAATAAAAATAGATGATGTAATCACATACCCTTGCCCTGAGCGCGGAGCTCCTCGAGTCGCTCGACGGGAACGTAGTCGCCAGCACGCTCGGCCTAGAATTATTTGGATTAACTTGACGATTTAATTTAAACAGCAAATCTGTTTATAAACAAGAGTCAAACTCACGTGGAAGGGCGAAAGATGGGGCGGGAGTGAGGCGCCGGGAGCATACAGACTGGTGGGAAGACGACGACGAGCATTCACGCAGTCGTACACAAACTGAGGCTGGACGTAGATCCTGAACACAAAAAATCAACTTACAATCAACTTGTTAGAATCAACGGTATACAATTCGATATGAATAAGCATACAATGGGAGGAAACACGAATATTAGCAATTTTGCAACAGTACCTGCCAATGTTGGTGCTCTTCATGGGCCTGTCGACGATCTGGTAAGTGATGCTGTCAGCGTCCTCCTGCAAACAACATATTTTGTAAAATAAATTAAAATAATGTCAATTTAATCGATAATTACCTTGATATCAACGGGAGCTCCATCCCATCCAACTTTTCCTCCACACGATCGGATGAGGAAGGCGAGTGACTCCTTCGGCGACTCTCTGTTCAGCCAGAAGGTGCTGCCAGAGAAGAGCACTCTGAAATACATTGTATATATTTACAATCATTCCTTGTTAGCTTCAAATATGTATACTCGGTAGTCAAGGACATGTCATACAACTTTTGCATGTCCCAATCAATTAGCTGTCCCAATCAGAAGACAAATAAAGGATAAACAAATCTTACTTGAGTGCCTTCTTCTCGTTCAACTTTCGCTGCAGCTCCTCCTCAGCCTCCACTGCGTCAAAGTTGTCCATGTTATCGTCGTTGTCGATCTATAATTAACAATTAATAACAGTTTAATATTATTTTATGCTGCCTTGCTAAGTAGTTTAAAAAAAGGATGATATATTTATGATTTTCAAAGCTAACCTCAACTCCGGTCTTCTTCAACAAGGGCTTGGCGAGCGAGTAGATCTTTTCCTTGATCTCTTCGTCATCCTCATCCTCTGTAGAAAGGATATCATTAAATTGGTAGAAAAAAACTAAAGTTAAAATATCGAGAAGAGCTCAAACGCTTACCTCCTCCCTCGACAGTCACAGTCTGCTCTCCCGACACGATCGAGGGCGGATAGACGAGACCGACCGACTGGTAGAGACGGAACATGACGAAGGAGAGCATCGCAACGTAGAACTCGGCAAAAGTGGACAGCACTGCCCAGTCAACCTCTGAAAATCACAACAATGGAATAATAATATAACTATCAAAGATAGGACACCGAGGAAGAAAGTACGGTAGAAATTGCAACAACAAGAACTACCTATTTGAACATTCACGGCTCTCATTTTCTTATTTCATTTTGACTTACGTTTCACAACGGGAAGTCCTCGATCGTGAGCAACCAGCCAAGTAACCTTCTCGCCAAGAATCTCTGCCTGAAATGCGTAATGTAAAACTTGCTTTAAATGAGTGTTAAACTTGCTTCAATAAAGTGCAAATAAGGATACAAATCGAAAAATAACGGGCGAACCTGATAGTAGATTCCCTTGATGGAAACGAAAGTATTCGTGACTGCACGAGCTTCAATGCAGTAGTGCATAAACTCAGCAGTGAGCCTCTGGCACTCGTTGATCAGATTGGTCTGGAAAAAATATGATGAAATTCAAAAAAATCTAGTTCAGTAATTAATTTAAAAACGAATTAAAAAATAATCCTCATTCGAATTGAATATCACACGAATATTTAAAACTACACTCACATCAAGCTGCTTTGTGCGAGGGAACCGAGCGAAGACGAAGCACAGACATAGTGCATCGTCAAGCTCACGAACGGCCGAAGAGAATGTCGGGTAGCGCTGCAAATCGATTAGTACAATCGCATTACATCAAAATAATTGATACTCACCTCTTTCACGATTCGGTCCAGCTGGTATTGAGGCTTGTTATCGATGATTTTTGTGTATTTCTCCGCCTCGCGTTTTGCCTTGGCATGGTTCAGCTTTCGGAGGAAAACCTGAACGATGGGGCATAAAAACAATTAAAATATTCGATATGAATCACCTTGTAGTTTCTGAACTGATTGATAATCGGCTCCTGTGCGAGGAATTTGATGTCCTTGAGCAGATAGAGAATCTTTCTTTCACTGCTGCCGTTTTGCACCTTTAAATATTATTTGGTTAAATAAAATATTATTTGCAACTAAATTAATATAAAACCTACCTTCTTTCTGTTGTTGGGCTCATGAGGGTAGACACCCTTGAGGATACAAAGACGACGGAAATCATTGAGACTGAGTTGCAACTTTATCAGCGCCTTCTTGCGCGAAACAAAGTTGACGGCGGCGCCCTGCTCGCCCTTAAATACACATGAATTAAATACACATGAATGAATTACTTAAACGTCAAATAACGCACCTTTCTTTTCTGATTAACCATTTGGGGAGCGGAAGAATCAAAGTAAAAACACCCGAGAAAGTAAGAAAAACGGACAGTAAATACCGTACTCAAAATCCGAAAGTCAGTTTACGATAGCCCAAAGTTTGAAATGCCTGATTCAGGCCGGGTGAGTGTCATCCCGTTAAAGCGCTGCACTATATTCAGTTTCAGCTCTCCTCAGAAATTTGCTCCATATTTCGTTTTTTCTATTCCTTACTTTAATTCGTTACTCAAAAGTTGGCAATCGTATTCGTATTTGGTTCATTCGTTCATGCCCCTACTATTTTTGTCTATCCATTCCATATCCATGCTATTCCCCATGATCACTTCTTTCTTACAGGGTATCATGAGGCAGATTGAGACCTCCGACACGGTCACTTTCCCCGAGGGTGTTACGTTCACCGTCAAGAACCGTATCGTCCATGTGACTGGACCCCGCGGAACTCTCAGAAGTGACTTCCGTCACCTCTACATGGAGATGGAGCGCGTCGGAAAGAACCAGCTCCGCGTCCGCAAGTGGTCAGTTTTTAGATCTTACTGTGGGATGCATTGATGTTGAACTAATCAGTGAAATAGGCTAGGCTGAGTTTGCTTCTCTAGATCTTATTGAGGGATGAATTGCTGTTGAACGAATCAGTGAAATAGGCTAGGCTGAGTTTGCTTCTCTAGATCTTATTGAGGGATGAATTGCTGTTGAACGAATCAGTGAAATAGGCTAGGCTGAGTTTGCTTCTCTAGATCTTATTGAGGGATGAATTGCTGTTGAACGAATCAGTGAAATAGGCTAGGCTGAGTTTGCTTCTCTAGATCTTATTGAGGGATGAATTGCTGTTGAACGAATCAGTGAAATAGGCTAGGCTGAGTTTGCTTCTCTAGATCTTATTGAGGGATGAATTGCTGTTGAACGAATCAGTGAAATAGGCTAGGCTGAGTTTGCTTCTCTAGATCTTATTGAGGGATGAATTGCTGTTGAACGAATCAGTGAAATAGGCTAGGCTGAGTTTGCTTCTCTAGATCTTATTGAGGGATGAATTGCTGTTGAACGAATCAGTGAAATAGGCTAGGCTGAGTTTGCTTCTCTAGATCTTATTGAGGGATGAATTGCTGTTGAACGAATCAGTGAAATAGGCTAGGCTGAGTTTGCTTCTCTAGATCTTACTGTGTGATGAGTTTATGTTGAACTAATCAGTGAAATAAGCTAGGATGATATTTTTAATATCAATATTTTTAAGGTTCGGAACCCGCAAGGAGATCTCCGCTATCCGCACCGTGTGCACCCACATCAACAACATGGTCAAGGGAGTCACCAAGGGATACCGTTACAAGATGAGATCCGTGTACGCTCATTTCCCCATCAACGTCTCCATGCAGGACGCCGGAAGAACCATCGAGGTATGTTCTATATCGATCGTTAACTATTAACTCTATAGCGAAAATTCTTGCAATTTATCATTATTTTTTCAGATTCGTAACTTCCTCGGAGAGAAGATCATCCGTCGTGTGCCCCTCCCCGATGGTGTCACCGCAGTCATGTCCACTGCCCAGAAGGACGAGATCATCGTCGACGGAAACGACATCCAGCTCGTCTCTCAGGCCGCTGCCCGCATCCAGCAGTCGACCACCGTCAAGAACAAGGATATCCGCAAGTTCCTCGACGGTATCTACGTGTCTGAGAAGACCACCATCACCGGCGAGTAAATCTCGGTCACTCGCTGTTTGTTTGTTATGTTTCGTAATGAAACGTTATATTACATCCTTGTTCGTGTTCTCTGGGTTACACATGCCACAATGGAATATCTAAACAGACACAGTATGATGGAATTAAGAAGTAATATTTTTTGGATGGCAATTTTTGTAATCGAGAATCATTCGCTTCTTGAAGAATTGAATCTAGAGAAGACTGAATTTTCGCTCGATGATCTCGAGGTATTGTAATTCTGCAGAAAGTAGATTTATTCGAGTAACACCAGGAACTGTACGAGTCTGCAGTTGATCCAGTGGCACTGAGTGCCCTTCTTGGATGTGTTCGTTTGAAGGAAAGAGTAGAGGAGAAGAGAGTTCCGACGAAAGAATTCCTCAAGAAGACTGAAAAGCTGAGACTGCTCGATGCAGAGTACAAGTGGATGAAGGTAGTGGTTGTTTATTCGACGCTTGTAGATGTGTTCTATTATAAGTCGTTCATTGTTATTGAATGCGATAGTAGGCTAGTATTCATTTTCAGTATATTTCAGAATATTTTAGCATTTTCTTTCGGAGTCTAAATATCAGCTCTTTTGCTATTATTAACTGTCACCCCAATTCAGGACCATCCCGACTCGTATCCTGTCGCATCCGACACCACGACTGCGTCATTCGGTCAAGAGATGCAGACTGCCAATCGACAACTGACCGTCGTCCTCAACATCCTTCTTACTGTAGCAGCGACGTTCGTGTTCGGATTCGTCGGACTGCAGTGAGTACCGTACCTTTGATATTACTCGAGTACGGCAAAGGCAAAGGTGTATCCACATCAAGCTATTTTAAAGTCGTTAGAAAACGCTAGGTGGGATCCACTGGTGAGGCCAACTGTTAGGCTAGATTACAATACTTTACAGGGAAGGTTATCTTCCTCGAGTACGGTAGTTAATCTATTTTCTGATCACCGTATCCTTTTCAGATACACTCATCCCGATCTCTCGCAAGAGGTTCGACTCATCATTGGACTCGTGATGGCTACCGTAGTCCTCTTCGCCGATGCTTACTTTCTCGTCAAGACCCTCGATGAGTAATGTACTGTAACACCCTAGCATACTGTACTTAGTTGTAATGCCCATTCCACTTTCGACGGGTCAGATTGTTGTCATTTCCCAGATAAATTAAGTTATTATAATAAAAATGCTGTTAACAAGTGGATGGCTAGATTGAACAAAACCTGGCAAGGGACCATTATAGTAATCTTTTACCGGCAAGTAATCATTGAGAAGGGATGCTCCATTCCCCTATCTTCAGGAAACACTTGTAATCACATGTCGTGATCGGACAGATCACGATCAGAGGATCAAGTGTGGATAATGGGCATACATGAAAAAGTTAGTCGAAAACTACCAGGAATTTGAAAACATACGCCGCATTCGAGTTTTCCGTTAACAAGGCGTGTATCCTACGATTTTCAAACACCACCCGCTTTCATAGATATAGTCGACTTCCATGGCTTTTTTCATAAACATACCCGGCTTTCAAAGGATTCTATCACCTAACTTTTTCATGTATGATCATGGGCGTATCGAGACACTTGGGAGAGGGAAGAGAAGGGGGATATTGAGAGATGCCTGCTCGAATGACCCTCCTCGGGTAGCTCTTGTAGCCAAGGGAAGAGAGGTACATTGAGGAGAAGGGAAGGGAATACGGAACCAAGCCCAAGACTCCAAACCACGTCTTGCACCAACTAAATGCTTGGTGAAACAAGAGGTGATTTGAAGTATAACACGGATCTTCTGTAAGACTGCAGGAAAATTGGTTCGTTTTGCCACCAGAAAATATTTTATCCCTCCGATTTCGATGAAAGTTGGTTGGTAGGCACCCATAGGGGTCTTACGAAGATTCGTCTAATTGTTTTTGTCAATTATCGATTTTATCGATTTTTTTGATCTACCGCTTCAAATGGTCATAACTAGCTTAATTTTCATCGTACAGCGAGCTAATTTCTTCAGAAATACTCGTTTTCTCAAGCTCTACAAATAACTCAGAAAGACCACATGTCTAAAATGTCGGCTTCTTTGTAAAAATGGGGAAAAACTGATTTTCCGACAATGAAAGTGAGATTTTCTCGAAAAAATCCCGTTGAACCACTCAATTTTATTGTTCCAATCTATTTTACGCACGAAATTAAGGGGGGTTTACTTCGTTCAATTTTCATATATCCTGCCTTTGAAGGTCGATTACTACGTGGGGTCCCGGACATAGTCATTTTTGAGGGAGAAAAGGATTTTAAGCCGTATCTGGCTTCAACATGGACGAATCAAAAAAGTTCAAATACAAAAGTTGTAGCTTTTAACTAGACGAAAAAACTTGTAATGATGGCCAACTCACTAGGAGTGGCCCCTTTCGAGTTATCGCAGGAAAACCGCATTTATCACTGAAAATTCACTGTGATTCATCGAATATGAGCGTTATCCATTCTGCAAATACTTGTCCGAGCTTTCCAAACACTTGTTTAATGAAAAAGCGAAAAAGCAGAAAAAGCGTACAGATAACGAGCGCCCACTACCCTCGCTGAAATAATGCCCCTATCATCGATTAAACAGGTGTTTTTAAAATCAATGGTAGAGTGTGCACCTGACCTAAACCATTGCATAAACAACCATTGTAGTTCAGGGAAGCTCGGACAAGTATTTGCAGAATGGATAACGCTCATAAAAAAATTCACTGTGAATCACAGTGAATTTTCAGTGATAAATGCGGTTTTCCTGCGATAACTCGAAAGGGGCCACTCCTAGTGAGTTGGCCATCATTACAAGTTTTTTCGTCTAGTTAAAAGCTACAACTTTTGTATTTGAACTTTTTTGATTCGTCCATGTTGAAGCCAGATACGGCTTAAAATCCTTTTCTCCCTCAAAAATGACTATGTCCGGGACCCCACGTAGTAATCGACCTTCAAAGGCAGGATATATGAAAATTGAACGAAGTAAACCCCCCTTAATTTCGTGCGTAAAATAGATTGGAACAATAAAATTGAGTGGTTCAACGGGATTTTTTCGAGAAAATCTCACTTTCATTGTCGGAAAATCAGTTTTTCCCCATTTTTACAAAGAAGCCGACATTTTAGACATGTGGTCTTTCTGAGTTATTTGTAGAGCTTGAGAAAACGAGTATTTCTGAAGAAATTAGCTCGCTGTACGATGAAAATGAAGCTAGTTATGACCATTTGAAGCGGTAGATCAAAAAAA
>LS488608.1:111326-143742 GCA_900490705.1 Pristionchus arcanus | reverse complement strand
AATTTCGAATACGATGCGCTCATGATAACGTCGGAAAAGTGACGTTACATGAACACAAAAAAGTTCTAGTAAAAATACCAAAACAAAAGGTTCCGGGAAAAAAGTTCCGAGATGAGCGTTTTGAAATTAATTGTTTTAGACCGATCATTCTGAGAATGAAAATCCAGAATGAGCGTTTCGAAATGAATAGTTTCGATAGTGAAGTTTCCAAAGAGAAAGGTTCCACGTTTATAGTTCTCATAAAAAAGTTATAAAAAGGCTGTTCCGGAAAAAAAGTTACATCTCAACATAGCACCCCCGAATGAATGAGACTTACGCTTCCCTTAGGGTATACTTTGACGACCTTGAAATCGATGAATTATCTTCAGATCCATCGTCTCCCATTCCTCACACACGCCCCTCTCCGTCTCTCCTCCCTACGGCATGGGCATCGACGCACACGCTCCTTCCTACAACTTTTACAAGGTATACGGTAGGTATCGATTAGGATACGGTATGTAAACGATATAAATGCACAATCATCAGCCGGCACTAGGCCGTACAAGACCTTTTGGAGGTGAGAGACAACTGTTATGTCAGAGAAAATAATATTTCTCATCCGACCTAGCACTTGATCAGACTCAATTTTTCCTAATGCTCTCGATCGATCAGAGAAGTGAGAGAGCATGAGAAATTGTGAGCATCAGACAATCCCAAATATATATCGATATCTGCAGCAGCCCGCGGCATCCAGCAGCAGCAGCATGCATCACGTTCAGCAGGATCCGTATGGGGGTGCATCATCTGCGATGGAGAATGGGTGAGCTTATTTTCTGTTTTCCTGCCCATCTAAAATTATGACGTAAAATGGCAACCACATAGCTATTATAAACCGAAAAAATATACTTAGCGCAATCATTATACTATGGAGAGCGAGCGTTTAAAAGAAAAACATAAAGACAACGTTCAGATATGGCGAATTCAAGTTCTCTCCACCCGATTTCACTCCCGGTCCTGGTCCCACTTCGCGCATGCTCCCACCCAACAATATGAGGGAGGACACGGTAAGATACAAATATCGATTTATTCTATATTATGATAGAGGTTGGAGACCCCGTGGAATCAATCGGAACATATTGTTCAAGAGATATTTGAGTTGTGAAACATAAAATGAATTGCGATAGATTCCATAAGAATGAGATTTATTTTCTGGGGATAATCTTTTTAAAATATTAATGTTTCTGATTCCAGAAGTACTACAATCAACAGCACCTGCAGCCCATGCAGCCGTCCCATCATCCGCGTCACTCGTCCCACCATTCAAGAATGGCCATGCAACACCAGCAACAGCAGCACCATGTGAGATTGGCTAGGGATGACGTCATAACAGCAACGAAAAACTTACCTGTTCATTGTGAACATAGCGAGTGATTGCATAAAACTCAAAGGGGTCAATTTGTGCGATCAACTTGGGAAGCTATAGCAAGCTGTTATTAATGAAGTGGGCATCAGATCCGGTCCAATTAGAAGGATGATGTAAGCAGCAGCCGGACTATGATCTCTAGAAAGTTGCTCATGTGGGGGGCAAAGATAAGCAAGAAGTGGCGTGATCGCCCAATCGAGTGTTCGCTATCTCTCTCGATGGATCTTTTGTGATGTTTTCCCATTGATTTACTCCATGTTTTCGCTGCAGGTTAGCTCGTTCTTTATCCTAGTTTTGGGTTCACTTAGGTGCTAAGGTCTAGGGAGTTAACTTATTTCCTAATTAGCTTAATTAATTAACCTAATTAAGGACATCGCTACCCTTCTGACCCCGATGGAGCAGAGGCAGCGACAGCATCCTGGCGCAGTTATCGTGAAGAGGGAACGATCGCCGGAACCATTGGCGGGAGGAAAAGCTACCAGAGATCAGCTGATTAAGCTACTGGTGAAAATTTTAATCAAGTTTTTGTCGAAATGTATCATTTTGAAATTTTTTCAAGTGATTGATTGTTGTGTTTCAATTGGGACTGAAAGAGAGGAAACGTACTTGGAAAGTGATGATGATTGGATTCCTCTCCGGAAGAAATAATTATTTCAGACATCCCTATCAAAATCGGACGTCGATCGTCTCCAGGAGAGCATTGATGCAGTCGCTGTGCCGAGCAAGGTAATTTCATTTGGATTTACATTGGAATAAACCACTACAGAACAAGACAGGAACCTGCAATTTTGCGAACAGTGTTACTGCGTAGTCTCAAATATAGTCGATTTCCATACCTAGAAAATGAATTTGGTAGTGAAGCTATTCATAGGTTACCTGAAACAAACACAGGTTGTCGACTCGCCTCCTCCTCCTCCTCCGCCCGAGCGTGCACCTTCACAGCCTCAATCCTCAGTGATCGCTGCTGTTGGGTACATTTCTCTTTCTCTACGTTTATCTTTTTGTTGATGCTCTGTTGGGTACGTTCCTCTGCACCTGCTATCATTTCCAAACACGAAAGTGCTATCGTTTGACATGTCAACAAAAACATCCAAGGGATGATCATTGAGCGGCCATGGGGTCTGAAGTGTGAATATTGTTTATTGCATTCCTAATTCGAAATTCGGAAAATAATTATGCTAATTAATTTGCAGCCGTGTTCGTCCCTCAGCAGTCGCGACCCGTGTCGTCGTGCCCAAGTACGAGCAGGTGAGAACCGATTTTTCTTCAAATCAGAAGACGCTTATTCGATTGAGTTTCACAAGCTCATCATCTTCTTGAGCGATTTCCTGTATCCGATTATTTGCGAATACCACATCAAAAATACAACCAATATTTCCTCCACCCTATTCCAGTTGCAATCGCCCCTGCCCGCTCCGGCTCCCCTCTCACTGTCCTTCCCTCTCGTGCCAGCTGCGGATCTGCGAGCGAGACACGAGTCATTCGATGATTTCGATGAGGACGACGAGGATGATGAAGAGATGATGAGAGGGGTAAGTACAGTTTGGGCAAATTAGTAGGCTAAAAATATGATGTCCATCAGTTCGCGTAATCTCTCGCCTGATGATAGATTGTGATTGATGAATAGACCATTTCCTGCAAAGCCAGCCATAGCTATGGGAAGAATCAACAACTAAATAAGCCTTGAAGAGTCATATCTTGAAAAGATATTTAGTTTTGAAAATAATAGATTGTTATCGGAGACATTTGCAGCCCTCCCGCAAGTCTTCCACCGTTGGTAGTGAGGGCGGTCCGCCTCGGCCCAAGACTGAGAGGTTCTTCGTGTTTCATTCAATATTTCTCACAGGGATGAAATTACCATTTCATAAGTCTAAGGTCGTAAAGTCATCCCAGGTGACCCGACATTAGACTTATTTCCCTGTGAGTTCGCTCCTAAATTCGCAAATGTAATATAAACTGTATCTTTAGAAGGACTGCGCACAATCTGATTGAGAAGAAATATCGATGCTCCATTAATGATCGTATTCAGACATTGAAGAACATGCTGAGTGGAGGTTCGAAGGTGGTAAATTTTTAACCATTATTTTTAGACGATTAGAAAATTCGAGCCTGAAAATTTATTTCGAAAATGGAAATAATATTTTTTAGATGTCCAAGTCAGCGACGCTCAGACGCGCCATTGAGTACATTGAGGATCTGGAATGTGAGATTCTTTCAGATTTGTTTCGGTTGTGTTTCACGAGCTACTCACGTTCGATGTTCTCTGTGGAGAAATGTTGAATCATAGACTGCGATTGGAAAATACTCATAAAAACAAATATTTAATTTTTGTGTCACGATGAAACGAATTTCAGCCAAGAATCGCGAACTGACAAATGCTGTCAACGCTCTGAACTCGCTGTGCAATGCGAACGGAATTGATGTGAGACTACCGTACCCGTGAAACCTTCAAATAATCGATTTTCCAGTCCTCCAAGTGCCTGATCATCGACTCGGCACCCGTCCACTCACCCAACAGTCCCGCATCCTCGCCCATGCTCTCCACCTCCAGCTCCAATCAGGTACGGTAGGGGTAAAGGAATACAGTAATCTCAGTTGATCGACTACTGACTTTTCAGACTTCCCCGATCCCTCACAGCACCTCGAAGAAGCGCTCAAGGATGTCTATGGATCAGAATACGGTTGGTCAATACGAAACTGATCACACAAACTATTGAATATCCATTGAATGTCCAGTTCATGTTATTTTTTGATCTAGCCATACTTTCTTTCTGGCCGTCTCTTGACTCTTGACTAAAAAATCGATTTGATCGTGGAAGTCACTGTTCCTTACTGCTCATTTTGTAGCACGTTTTCAATTACGGAATAAATACTTGTGCGACATTTTATTCCGTAATAACATACTTATTTTCGCAGGCCCGTGTCTCCCTTTGCGCCATAATGTTCGCCCTTATCGTCTGGAATCCGATCGCTTCGTTCACTTCTCGCCCTGTGGACGGCATGGCTGCGGGCGCTGCAGGCAGTGAACTGACAGCACATCTACCTAGTAGAACACTCCAGTCGGTGGGTCGGATGATAATTTCCTAAATGATTTCCAGAGTTATATTGCACTCAACGAGCATTTTCCAATTTACACATCCGATGAAACTCTTATTGAACGCAAATTTAATTCTCTCCTTTATTTGCATCAAATAAATTATAATTGCAGCTCGATGGAGCCTTCGATCCCTCCTACTCGCACGACAACGACTATTGGTGGCAGGATCGGGTGATACGGTAAGTCAGAAGATACTGTAGGTCGAGAGTACAGAAGGGGCATTATCGATCGGTATCTGACTCATTTCCTTGCAGTCCCTGCTTCGCCTGGTCCATCAACATACTCGTAGTGATGTGAGTTTCACGCGATTTACAAAATAATAATATTATTATTATATAATATTATTATAATTATTATTATTATAATTAATTATTAATGAATGATAATTATGATTATGAATTGAGCAGATAGATTAATAATTGGTACGCCAACAGTACCATCCGAACTAATAGAAAAAGCACTGAGAGCATAGATTAAAGATCAAAGTTCAGTGCCGTTCTTTCCCGTCTTCTCGTCTACGGTGAGCCAGTGCAGGACATGAAGAGCCAGACGTGGGCGGCGTTCCTTGCAACGAAGCGGCAGGTAGAAATCAGCCTATTCCGCACACTATCAAACGAGCAAACGACCTGGAAACCAATGAATCATTTCCTTCACAGGCCCATGCAGCCTTCGAAATGGGCAATCACAAGGAGGCTCATCGACAGCTTGTGGAGTGCTTGAACGTACGTTTATTATCCACTCCATTTGACGACTATTCTGCTTGATACTGCTTGAAACACACATAGAATGAAAGCAATCACCATCGATAATTCCAGATTCTGGACCGTCCCCTTCCCTCATCGTTCTTCGAAGAATCTATGGCGATAATCTGGCAGATTATTCGCCATCTTCTGAACAGTTTGTGGATCGGAAGATGGATCTCGAGAAGGAGAAGGTTGGCTTTGCTCTCCTTGGATAAAAAAGGGAACTGAAAATCAGATGTATGAACAATCAATCTCAGAGACGAGCGCAAGCCGGTTACCGTAGTCTGCAAGTCGCACGCGCACACCGCCATGATCTATCACCAGCTGAACCAGGTTTAAAATTTTTTTATTCTCGACGAAGTTCCTCTCCAATTACCACATGAAAATAGAAAGACCATTGAAGAGTTATTGAAACTTATCCGAATCTTACCTGCTTGACAGCATAGAAAACTAAGTAAGGAAATACCAAAATTCCATGAGATTGTATTCTACCATGACAAAATCATAGAAAGTCGTAAGCAGTCTGTAATCCCGATTTTCAGCTTGATCTTCTCGGCATCAACGGCGACCTCGCTCCCTCCACCAGACTGAGAGGACTCTACTTCGCTCTCACTGCCGTGAATCTATCAGAGTCTGCAGGTATGTATATTTTGCTCTCTTTCCAGTAAAAATGCCGTGCTTGAGTCAGAGATGATATAATATGAAAATTTTTGAGGTTCCTCCGTCGACGGTCTGCCTCACATCGATCACGCCAACATCCACATGGGAGCCGCGCTGCGGTAGGTTCCTTGCTTGTTCAACCATATCTAAACCTCATACGTTCGACAATTCCACTAGTACTTTTGTCAAGTCGTCACAAAATCAGAATTCAATGCACGATACCTTTAGTAGTTTTCAATTCAGTTGCCGCATCACTCTTCCCAAGTTCCTCGCTCCCGTTCTCGCCAAGTACTTCTTCACGCGCAGTAGGAGACACGTGCGGAAGCAGTCACCGGGAAGCGTAAGTTGATTTTTTCATTGACAAATTTTGATAGGTTTGAGGTCGGCGTGATATCTGCTGATGATCGGAATTCCAAGCGCATCTACACTTTGATTGAACATTGAAACATATTGGAAATTTGGCAAAGAGATACTGTTTTTTGAGCCTGTGAGATGACCAGAGGTTGAATCAATAATCCGTGCAGTCACCCGCCCTCGGGTTCATCTTCCATCCGATGTGTCGCAAATTCGTCTCCGATCCCACTAGACTGAGAAATTGTCTCGAGGATGGAATGGTCGGATGCCTGTTCACGAAGGCCAGCGTCAAGGGTAGGAATTTTCCCGTCAACATTGCTATCGTCATTTCGAAAACCTATTCCAGGACTCTCCATCGATCGCATTCGCAACGCGTTCAAGGTAAGCTCTCTAAAAGAAATTTTTTTTTTATATTTCTCCCAATAATCGATAATTTATACTCGAAGCCATGATTTTGGTCGTTCAATGAAACGGTCACGGAAAGCTCTGGCCGTTCCATATTCAAGATTTAAGGAGAAATATTTGCAGGTCCACTTGCTCAACCAGTTGCTCGAGTCCCTTCGTCAACCCAATCCGGCTGGCAGCGCGCACTACTCCACACTGGACATTGTGGACGCGAGCCAGGTTCGGTCTTTGAGCTGAATTCTCTGAAAGATCAAAGATCAAGGATGACGTCATCCTTTGCAGCTCCTTCTGACGATCTCAACAGCGACGGCGCCTCCCTCGACACACACGTCCTTCGGATGGGAAGATGGAGGAGGTGCGTTCATTTCAATGCTGGTTTAGGCGCAAAACTGTGCCTCTCAATGCGAACAGCACACACATTTTCTTTCGGGTAGCCTTCTGAGGCGTATTTGCCCTCGCGATAATTATTATTTTCGCAGTCCGCGGCGATGAAATATCAACGTGGTGGGCACATGTACTTACGTGTGGCATGCTGTGGAGACAGGACAAGCTTGAACAGGTAGAATATCGAATAATCACGAACCTAGAAAAAAGAGATTATTTGGAAAACAAATTAAATTTAGGCCAAGTCGCACTACGCACTTGTGAGAAAGGTGCCGCCGCAGCTCGTGAGCAAGTGAGTTATTCAATTTCTCAATACATTCGATGCTGAACACTCTGTATTTTTTGTAATACTTATTTTCCAGTCCGCTCACGCTCGCGGTCGGTCACGCGTTCTGCGCGCGAAAGTTGCGCACTGACGACATGACGCACGCCAACTCGCCCCATCTCATGAAGCATAACGCGCAGAAGGTAAAGAGAGGCGTGAAAAGTGCGCGGCAACGACCTGATCTTTGATCTCTATTTAATTCAGACTATTGATTGCCTGCGTGCACTGCCCGCGCTCAATGCTGCTGATGGAGCCGCGGTTGTCAAGCTTCAGGTTTGATCTTTGATCTCTTTCAATTCCTCCATATCGATTAATTCAGGAATCCCTTCGTCTGCTCTCCCTCGAGTGGACGTTGTGCTCAGTGCTCGCTGCCTGGCGTAGTAATCTGAACCAGAACGAGCCATACTGGAGCCAGGTATGGGTGGGGTCGATGGGATTAGATTCCATCTTTGGTATCTATTGCACTAGGTTGGATGAAAGCATGCGAATTATAATCTAATGTTCTTATCTGACCTCACAATAACCTCCCAGGAAGTCTCACCTGACTGGCTGGCCCTCTACCAGTCCGCCCATTCGATGCTCACCCAGTACTCTGCCGTTCCTCAAATGGGCAAAAAGAAGAAGAACAAGGAGGACGATCTGGTTGTGTGTCAGGTTAGTCGGAAACTCAACGATGATTATTTTTTGTTTTTTTCACCCTAGCTCACCTAATGCTATTGAACTCAAGCCTCCTTCATTTCACTATAAACATAGTGTGAAACTCATTCCATTTCATCAATTGATTGAAACCCAAAAAATAACGATTTCCTATTCCAGCAAACCGGATTCTCTCTCACATCTCGCATGCTGGCCGGAGCGAATGCAGTGCAGACCTACTCGGAACTGTTGAGATTGCAGAGGAGAGTCAATGATAATTATGCTGTGAGTTCAATTGTACTTTTTTACTTCGCACCTGCTCCGGGGAATATGCTGGCATCAAGCAGTGATCTTGCAAGATGGGCTTTATTGTTATTGAGGGAATTCTTAGTACTCAGTAGAGTTAACCGTTCGGAAATCGGAATGGCCGAAAGACAAAGGGAGGAATCACTCTCTTTCCGGAATGAGACTCTCTACTCTAATATTCTAATACTCATAGTGTCGGTGTGAAATGTCGAAGACCACCAATAATCATCATTTTCCATTTCCAGCGTCTGCCCTCCACCCGCGACGACACCGCTCTCTCCTACCATCTTCACGTGCTCACCAAACTGCATCTGTGCATGAATGGAAGCACCTTCAGAGTCAAGACCGAGTAGTCGGCCTTATTCTCAGCTACAGTACCCACACCTACCGTACCTCCACATAGGGAAATGAGTCTACAAATCGATAAGTTTAGGAGAAGGATCGATGAGAAACTGAGAAGTTGTAGACTCATTTTCGCCTCACATTCAGACAATACCATACATCCATTGCTCATCATATTTGTACCCAACAACTCAGAGAAGCCAACCAATTCATTGTGCCTTATTTTCAGCCTATGCAAACATTCCAAATTTTCCAGAGTAAAGAATTCATCTGTTTCCACTTGTCTTACAGTTCCACAAAATTGTATCTATCTACAATACAAACTGCATCGATAAAGGGACTTCATCTTCACTACCTACGAAATCGCCGTTCCCTTCCCTCCTTTGCAATCGGGGCCAAAATAGGAAATGTCCCGCAAACTCGTCGACTTGAGAGAGACGTGACCTCCTCCTCTCCCTCAGCAATCAAATCTCGTTATGATCCATCCGGCCCATGTTTCCGTCCTCTTCTCGAGGTAAGGCGAGGAGAGACAAGCTCTTGAGATATTACTTGTCGAGAGAGGGAGGGAGGGAGGGAGGGGGCGTCAGACGGGGAGAGGGAAACAGCAGCATAAGTCCTCAGGAATGAGTGCGAGTGCTCATCTTCCCATTTGCGACACGCACAATGAGAGGGATTAGTAGGCTAGAGGAAGGAAGGAGAGGAGAGGAGACATCCTGAGGTAGGCCACGTATTTTCTTTGCTATCCGGAAACCCTTTTTTACTAGATTTAATCACTTATCTTAATTTTCTTTAATTTCTGCTTCAATTCACATTGTTTTTATCATAAGAAGGTTGATCCATGAATCGTTGGCTCTTTTCAGAATTAGGGAACAATGGTGCCCCTCTTCCTCCTCCTTCTGGAGGTCGTCATCGTACTCGCTTCTTCGTCGACAGAGCAGACGACGTCGCTGTCGTGCCCCTGCATCCACTTCAATACATCAGGCACATTCCACACGCCGGACTACCCGAGTGAGTTCAACTCACTGAGTTGCGAGCTTCTAATTTAATTATTTAATTCATTCTTAGCATCTTATCCATTACATGGACTCATCAAGTGCACGCGAATCCATGTAAGGCTATCTTTGCGACAAATATATCCAACGAAAGGGAATAAGTGCATGATAAGCAGAAAGATATTCCGAGAATGGGCCTTGATTGGACTGAAAAAGAGTTACGAGCGTTGTGGAAGCTTAGCGTTGTGGCGTTGTACAGAGATAGAATGGTCAAAATTTTACATTTCAGGAACCTTCGCTCCAACTTCTTGTTTGCTATTTCACTTCATCGCTCCGCCGGGTATGTTTCAATGGAGATTGAAGACTAAAGATTCATCCCGCTGATAATTATTTTGAAGGATTAAATGAAGCAAAAGCTATACATTTCTTGTAAAATGTTTTGCTCTCTCGATTTCACATATAATAATTATGATTATTTTCCCTAGTAATTGCCATAATTATTCAGATCACCGAGTTCTACTAACGATGGAGACCATCTCACTGCCAGTCTCGCCCAAGTGAGCGAATATTTTCTAAATTTATATCCTTCAATTACTGGATAGCATCATCTTCGCCATGGTGGCTGTGGAAAGCACTGAAACTTCTGAGATGAAATGTTTTTGCGGATCCACAACACTTTGAAATGCATTCAGATTGGGGTAGGTCTCATTAAACGCCCTGGTCAGAGATGCGAGAGAGAGCACACGAAATGAGGAGAGTCATTACCAATTCAGATGTGATTCATTCCTGCACGTCTACGACCAACTGCACACGGCGAATCTGAGCGAGCGGACGAAACCTCAGGTGAGGATTATTCAGTTTTTTTCTAGCGCTTCTCTTGAGATATATCGAACAGCTATGATAATGCCCCGTTTTCAATCAATCGTGAAGCATATTTTTTTCTCGATTTTTTTGCCATCAAACGCTTTTTCAATTTTGCAAACATTGAAGAACGAGGTGGGAAGACAGCATCATGACGATCAAATAGCTGCCTAAGTGTAGTATCAATTCATGTACCATGTTCTTTCCCTGAGTGCAACATACGTCAGGCTCAGTATTTACTATCACTAAACGGAAGCCATTTTATCTCGGGGGCGAGTCTATGCTGCCTTGAGGGGAAGGATCACTTCTCCCTGCTGAGCTTGAGCAGCGAAGGGAGCCTTCGGATCGGTCTCCTCGGCCGGAACCTCCGCCCATTGAACGACCAACTTGTCCTGAACGGATTGGGGTTACGGTAGAACTGACATTTGATACGGTACTGCTACGTGAAGACACCTTATATAGAAAGAATACGATTATAGCATGCAGCGTTTGGATACTACTGTAGGGTCGGTAGACCGAAGGAATGACAGAATATACAGTAGCTCAAGAGATAAATAGGATACTGTGGAATACAGTAGACCGAATAAATACGGTACTTCAACAGTACACCTAAGGATACCGTACATCCTTGGGAGGTCCAGCCAGTCTCATGATCTCCAGGGGAGCGTCGGCCTTGGGCTCGATGAAACCGAACACGGGCTTGACACGGTAGCATTGATTGTTCGATGTTTTCACCTGAAGTGAGGGGTACGGTATGTTTACAGTACTCGGGTGTGACTACAGTATACCATCGTTACCGTACCTTGAAGGCGAGTTTGGATTCCGCGGTAGAGATCATCTTGACAGTGACATTGCCTCCGGCGGCAGGGAACGATGTCTCGGGCGGATCGATATTCAGAGACATTTCTGCAATGGGTTACGGTAGAGGGGGCGGAGGGATACGGTACCTCCGGAATGGAGGAGGGGCGAGGGAGAGAGATACCTCGAAGCAACCACTGGGACGCAGAGGGAAGGTTGAGAATGGAGGAGAACGTGAAATCGAACACTTTTATAGAGATAAATAAACAGGATTAGGGTGATGTAAATGTAGAGTTGCATTGTTCAACTCTTGTTTGTTGCTTGTTTGTTTTTGTTTGTTTTTGGGTCAAAATAGGCAAATTCTGAAAACACATTATCTGTTGTTTTTCGAAACTTTCTGTGAATTTCGTATACACACGCATACATTTCATTTGAGTGTCATTTGTTCAGAATATGTCCTTTCTTTCATTTTAGAGAATGTTCTGAAATATATTCTCTTCAGATGCAAATCTGCAACCGAGGTGGTGGCAAATCTGATCCTTCTCCATACGAATCGATCGCCAGCCCATTCTCAAGCCTCCATCGGCACTTGATACTCCATATCAGGTAAATTATCGATTTATCTCGTCTGTCATGAATAACTACTTGTGATGATACTTGTATCTTTCATTCCTGCAGAACCACTTCTCCATCAAACGGCTTCAGAGGTCGTTACGAGTTCTTCAAGGAAGGTTAGTGCTTCGCAATGAATTCAGCACGATCGACAAAAGCTTGAGAGAATTGTCCTATCAGCATGCAATCATTCCGTCTTTCCGAAAATTTAGTAATGTACTTTACACTCGCAAAAAGTTCACCGAACGTAAGCTTTTCGAGAAAAAGCAATAAAGAAGCCCTGAACTCGCAACGGCTGAAAAAGAGGGGCTAAGCGTGTCCGACGAATGGGAAAAGATGAGTAATTGCTGTAGGAAGGAAGTAGGCAAAGATGGATTACCCGAGAGAAGACTGAGCGAGAGTTGAAACGAAGTTTGGAGTTCGAGCGAGGTTGGGGGGGAACGACCAGGGGTCAAACATTAATGACCAGGGGTCAAACGATAATGAATGATCAAGTGATAATTTAAGACAAATTCAAAGTGACCGGACAGCGTATCGCAGATTGTGCGTATCGAATAGACGCCAAGAATGGATCGCTTTTCTCTCCGAGGTATCACGCCACGAAACAGTATGATAACAGTATGATTCCAGCAGTATGATAAGCATTTTCTAAATGTTAGGTTGAAATGGAAGGAGTTTTGAAGAGATAAATATAATCTCAATTTCGCAGGTTCCCCTACACTCTTCCGCCAAGCACCGAATGCTCCTATCAGTTTGTGGCAAAGTTTGTTTTTATTTTTTCAACGATAAGGAAAGAGAACTATTAAAGGAGAAAAAAACTGCTAGCGGACTATGTCCAACTTGTGAAACACATTATTCATCCCAGCCGAAATTCCGAAATTGCAGAAAGCGCCATCGTCTCTCGCTCTCGTCCAAGATTCTTCATCTCCCCGTGGGATGCAAACTCATAACCGAGGACGGGAAAGTGAGTTTCAAATATTGAACAGATTCTGTTTGACGAACCAGAGAGTTTATACCCTCAAATTCCGGGGAAGCCACGTGTTTTCCGTTCCCATCCCTTCTCTTCTCCTTTTCCTTCTCCCTTCTGACCTCCCAATTGAATTACCCTCTGCGCACCCAAATTGTTGCCTTCTCAGGAAGGACGGAAAATGCAAACTTCGAAGAGAATAAATCGTCTCGAACCTTTGATTTCTAAAAACTAATCGATAACCAGGACAAGCAGCGCGAGGAGTGGCCTGCGCAGCGCGCGCTGCGTCTCACCACGACCGACGAGATTACGGTAGCGATACGGTGCGGGCCGAGTATCGATCGGGTAAGCATATTCACCCCTTCAGCCTCTATTTTCCTTTTCGCCCTCTGGGGAGGGGAAAAGCGGAAGAAGTGTCCCGAACGCAACAACCAATTTGGCACCATCTGGAAAATTGAATGGGCGAACGCAATTTTTCCAGCGCATCATGAATTCCGCTAAAAATGACAATTTCTATCTCTTTGAGTAGCCATTTTCACCACACTCCATCAGATTCGCGAGAGGGATCCATCCAATTCCGCTGAAATAGTGCCTCCATGGGCGAATTGGCTTTCCATTCCAGCCGGCACTCTACCAAATCGACTTCTCTTACTCGCGAGAGGAGGAGGATGAGGATGGGGCAGAGGGGAGGAGAGGAGGAGGAGATAAAGGTGGAGGAGCGGCAGCGGCGGGCCTAAGTGAGTTGGAGGAATGAATGGGGGGAGGGGCAGGGACTCTCTTCGTTTGGTATGGTCTCTAGTCTGTCTCTGCCTGGATAGAGAGTAGGGAGAGTGAATAGACGAGGAAGAAGGGGAGGAAGGGAAGGGCAGCGTGAAGGCGGCAGTAGTAGAGGAAGATGGGCTGCGTGGGGAGGCTGCGACTGCTGCAGCTGCTGCAGATTGCTGTATTTGTGACTAGTGGTAAGCCTGTTTCCTAGGATTTATCCGATTTGTTAGTATACGTTTCACAGCACCAAAATGGTTTTTATAGCTCAAATCATTTTTCTGAAAGCCCCCTTTTCAGTCGAACCCTGCTCCATCGAGATTTCTTCCGTAACAAAGAAGAACGGAACGATACGAAGTTCTGAGCTCGTTCAACGATCCGGAAGCCTACCACAGAAATGCCTGATTACCTTGAAAGGAAGCGGCAGGGAAAAGGTAAGTCGCAAAATATGTCTGTTTCCACTTTTTGTTTGCGATGCTACTCAGAAATACTTCCTTTTGGATATGTTTCACTGTTAGTAAAAAATAGTTAATCTGAGGTGTGACCAATCTACTGCTGCCATCGTGGCCGAGAAAAATAAATAATTTATTTATTCATTTCCCGCATTTAGGTCTCGGTCAAGTTCACTTACTTCAATCTCTACTCGCCCTTCCCTCTGTCCAACAAATCGTGAGTTGCTAAATTCCAATATTTTTATCTCGAGTAAACGGATTACTTGAGAAGTAACATATCTTAGTGTCTGTCTGTCTGTCTGTGTGTGTGTGTGTGTGTAACGTGTGTCACGCTTTTGAAAAATCTCTATAACTCGGCTCAAACTCATCGTACAAGGCTATCTCCGGGACCATTGGACTCCTCATGGAAAAACAAATTTTCTGAAAAACAAATTTCGTCATCATTATGCAATATGACGAAATTGGAAGGCTCGTGAGGCCGAGAGCGATCCGATAAAAAGTTGCGATGGAGCCACGAAGTGGCTCCATCGCAACTTTTTTCGGATCGCTCGAGGCCTCACGAGCCTTTCGCAAGAGAGGATGCCAACTCGGTCTGCGACTGTGGATGTATCTCAACTGTTACTTTAGTTTATTACTTTTATAAAAGCAAACCCCACAATATACAGTAACCATAGAGCGCATTACCCGGCGTTTGAAAGCCTAACCTGCGATGCTCTTGCGTAAGGTTCATGGGCCGAGAGCGATCCGACAAAAAGTTGCGATGGAGCCACGAAGTGGCTCCATCGCAACTTTTTTTCGGATCGCTCGAGGCCTCACGAGCCTTTCGCAAGAGAGGATGCCAACTCGGTCTGCGACTGTGAATATTCTATCCTTTCATGTGTTGAGCAATGTTTTAAATACATAACCCGGCGTTGCGAAGCACTCGCAGAAGACTATCACAACCCGGCGACACCTAGCCAGCGAGCGAGCGCAGCGAGCGTAGCTGGCTAGTTTTGGCTGACATAGAACTGACATAGGACATCTTCTTAGATTTTCGCAAAAAATTTTAAACAAAGAAATGCACAACAAGACTATTATTGTAAGAATCGAATGATATCAGATGTCACGGTGAAGAGAACTTGGTCGCGTACGTTCTGCTGGATACAAAGTACTCGTCACTACTTACTGACGGTTAGTTTATTATCATTACCTTAAAAATATGTTGAAATTCTGCAAAAAGCTCTGCGTTCGGGGGGAATCGAACCCCCGTCGAATGCTTGGAAGGCATCCATGCTGACCATTACACCACGAACGCTCATGGCAGTGTGATGAGTGTGCGCGCTTATAGAGCAATATTGCCGGTGGACAACTATTTATTAATTTTAATTATTTAAATTAATTTTTTTATTTTTTCAGGTTGGTGTCGGGACGACATTCCTCCTCAACTCATCTCCCCCTCGGGCGTAATGAGGATACAATACACGACTAGGGTAAGCCATGCTCACTTTAGTAATCGTTTCCACTCTATTTTGAGAGTTGATGAAGTGGAAAAGTTGCTAAAAATGTAATCTTGCGAGCTTCTAAGTTTACCAAAATTGCAGAGTAAGCCGTCGTCCCTAAACTCTTCCACATACGGTTGGACGATGGAGTATCTCTTCCACGAGGACTGGCAAATGCAAGGAATGGGCGCTCAAAGTGTCGCCACCAAGAGTTCGTTTTCCTTTCTTTTTCGGGAAATAAGTCGAAAATTAGTAGCAATTAGACCATAATTGAAATTTAGTGGCCGACAATTAGGCAAATTAGGACTTGAAGTAGAGAGTGCTCTTGAGGATTGGAACAGCTCAAAGTGCAAACTAGCGAAATTTTCTCTTTCCAGACTGCCGTTTCATCTTCAATTCAACACATCGTAAGCATGGCGAGTTGTGGTCCGTCAATCATCCCGGTCTTTATCCGAGGAACACTCTCTGCGAATATATCTTCTATGGCAGCACTAGTGATGAGGTTAGAATTTCGAAAGTTCTCTGCTTTTCTTGGCCGAGGATACGAGGTGATAGGGAATGAAGGAATACTCTGCCAGAACGTCTGGACAAGAAAATAATTGCCAGATTTTCTCAACCCTTTCCATTCTCGATTGGAACTGTGGTGCCAACATCATTCACAGTTGACCCCTTCATAATGTTTATGAATAATCGGATCGTGTAACAAACCTTGTGATAGGGTGGTCAAGTGTTGCCTCAAATTGCCTCAAGTGGGTAAGGGGAAAAATTAAGGGTATGAATCACTAATCATGTGCGCTTTTCGTGCGAATCCTTGGCTTTTTCTGTAGCGGAAGTGTCACAATAATGCCTTATTTTGCAAAAAATACGATTGTAAGTTGGAAAATATTTGAAACAAAAACTTCAAAAGTGAACGGTCAAGTTATCGCAGGTGGGGGGAAATTCGGGATAGCTCCCAAAGCGTTAACCCACCTACTACGGACCTGCTCGATTCCACTTTTCCACACAGCGTTTACATAGGGCAGAGAAAAAGAATGCGCTAGGGTCGCCGGGTAAGAGAAACGCTTTCACTGGAGTGCGCTAGGAAGAGGGAAGGGGTGATTCATACCCAATTTTTACGGAACGAGGACTAAATTTCGAACTTTTTGCAGGTCGTGCACATCCATTTCGATTATTTCGACGTCGAAGGAGTCTTTCCGTCAGTTTTTTCTCTAATTCAGTATTTCGTGAAACAAAAACCACTGAAATAGTATTCTAAAACATTGAAAACCACCACTTTTCTGTAGTCCGTCAAGTACATAAGGACAATCAGAGTTGAAAATACATAATTTTAAAAGGAAAACGCTAATTCAGTGCACAGAAGCCGGAAAAAAATACCTAAAATTGTATTGATCTATTTCAGATGCTACGGTGTTTCAAAATCAGACTACGTTCTCTTTAGCAATTATCAGACCTTGGACCGAACGAATAAGAAGTATTGTGGAAAAGTGAGTTTGGAACTGATAGAGTAGAGTAGCCAAATAAATGTGAAATTTCAGTCATCCCCTCGTGATTCTACCTCGGAATCGAACTACTATCGTCTCATTTTCGAAACAGACGAAGTCTTCGACGGCACAGGATTCTATGCAAGATATCAGTTCATCACTCCTCGTGAGATAGAAAAAAAAGATCCTAAATCAAGGAAACAACTTTCAAATTCACGCTAACTACCCCACATCTCTCAAGTTTCTTATTCATCGAAATTGAGTGAAATCGAGACGTTAATTGGAAATTTGTCAAAAAGTAAAGGGATACTTTGCAGCCAAAGATGCGCTCTCAAAAGTGAAGCCGATTTCATCTTCAATGCATCTTTCGGCGTTCTTCAGCGCTATACTAATAGTTGCTCATCTTCTGACAATATGATGATTTTCAAAACGACAATACAATATGTATTCATCTATCTCATTATCACATCCTAGTATTCGATTGTCCCATTCACTTTCTATTCAATTCTCCCAATTCACTTGCCGTGTGCTCTTGCCATTCGCGGGCCGTTCAAACGAGTTCGATTTCGAGCGTGATCATTATTTACATAATAATTAATATTACCGAGTGCTCAACTGTACCTTCTAGCTTGATAAATGATGTGTGCAAGAACAATTGGTTTGTTTTGTGTCGCGGAAGTCTCTATGGACAGACATTTCCAAAAACGATTCCAGATGTATTCCAATAATACATCACAAGTGCGGCTACAGTAATCCATCAAATCGACCTTTGGACTCCCTTTACTCGTGACCAATCTATTCCCGGAATGCCTCATTATATCATAACTCGAGTGGTTTGTTATCGCGCTGAAACATCTTTTCTCCGCTTTTCCACGGAAAATCAGTGGGCGGAGCCTCATTATCTCAAGAAGTCATCCTAAATTCTGTCATTTCGCTTCTTCTGCGAATTTTCTCGACTTTACCGTGCTCGAAACGATTTATTTCCGTAAATATTTGTTTTTACAGAAATCGAACATGTTCAACTGGATCAGCACCAAGTTCCGCGCTGCGAGGTATTTATTATTTAATTTATATTTTCGAAAAATAACAATTCCAGAAGATGGCTCTACGCGAAAATGATCGCCTTCCTCACCCTCATCCATGTCATCAAGCCGGCTCCTCCCCCGGTGGTCGCGTACCACCCACCGCAGGTATTCACTCATTCATTGTTTATTCCGCCATGTTAAGGTACATGCAAATAGGATAGAGAGATAGCAAAGATCTTGCCAAGATTTTATTGTATACGAGGATAAATGAGGAGGGTTTTCGCGAAACTGGAACTTCTCTGTTTTTTTTGGCATTGACTACGATCGCTCTGAATCCAAAACAGGGAAGTACCACGAAATCTCCTATTAGCAAAGTGATGAGTAATCAGTGACGATAATGAGAAGTTCAAAGTATCTCTCCTAAACCATACCTGCAGGTTCCCATCCCATCTGCCCGTGTGCCCCAGTCCGCCTCGCCCACGAAGCCCATGGAGACCTTCTGGAAGGTCACCCAGGTGAGATGAATAACTTGTCAGAATCATAATCTGAATTTATCAGGGGTAGCTTTAAACGCTGATCAGGCTATCAGAATAGGATATGCTAGACAGAATAGCAATACGATACTGAAATCATTCTGTAGCAATTCTTTGTTATTTTGGACCAGCTTTTCTGTCAAAGTACTCTCTCTTATTATACTCTACACCACCACATTCACAGCGGTATAACCTGAACTAAAAGCAGAAATGTTTCCATTTTGTACAGCTTCTTGTTATCTATTACGTAATAATATATATTTCAGCCCAAGAAGATGAATGGACGGGTCCAGGCGGACGGATTCTCCGTCTACCAGGGTTAGGCATCGAATCCCCGTCTCTCCATTCTCCATGCTCTCTCATTTCTCTATCTGCTTAGAGAGCATGCAGAATGGAGAGAGGCCAAATCGAATTGTAACTGCCCTACTCATCCCGTCCTCATAACCCTCAGTATTCCCATTACTTGTTGTTTTTATTGTATCGGCGTGTATTTTATCGGGCGTGAACAATAAAGTAACGTTGAAATAATTGTAATATCAGAAAAAGAACGGAAAAATATCAACAGAAAACAGAATAAACATGAATGATTCTTCGGCATTAAACGGCTTTTACTGAGAAAATGAACAACCGTTCGGATTTTTATGGAAAAAAAGATGATGTGAGGAGTTTGTTAGAACATTCCGGAACCTTATCGAATTCCTGAGTTTGACTCATTACGAGTACACCAATAGTTATCACTGATTGATGCTCTTTGTTTCGCTAATCATGCGTCTCTCTCTCTCCTTTCTGGCGCCTCCCACTCGGATTCCCGGGGATTCTCATTAGTTTGGAGTGCCTATACATTCTTATCCGCACGTCCAGTTACTGCTTGCAGCATGTCTTGTCAATCAATGAGGTATGCGTATTTGGTCATTTTTGAATATGTTCGGCTTCCACCTCGATAGAAACAATTTCGGAAAAGGCATTTGAAACTAGTGAGATGTACTGAAAATTTGGAGCTTTTTTACCCAATTTTTGTTCAGTGATTTCTTCTCGACTAAGTGGAATCGAGTGCTCATCTTCGTTCATCTGAAGAAGGCGCCAGCTCCCGTTCAGGTAATTTCCGAATTTCGATCCAACCTAAATCTCAGAATTTCAGACCATCCAAGTCGAGCCCAAGCCCGATATCATTACTCAGATCGCTCCATGGACTGCCCCTTCGCAGCCCGTAAGCTGAATTAATTGTCTATGTTTTGAATTGTTGAACCTCGCGAAATGGGAGATAAAAATGACATCTATTTGAAGTATTTGAAGCGTTACGTGCGCAATGAACACGGGAAAGTTTGTCAGTTCCCTTCCTGATCATCCCATTTTGCAGCAACCTCCCATCAATAGCCAACAGGCATCCGGAAGCGTCGAGGACTACAACAAGTATTATCTTTGAAGAACGTCCTTACTCACCCTATTCAACCGAATCATGATTTGGACTGTTAGCATGCATAATTCGTACCCTCATTCCAGCCATTCCGTTTTTTCACTCCGACATCCCCATTCATGATGCACTAATATCCGCTTGATTGTATACTCTACGCGCCCTTGCTATAAACAAAGTTGTGATGAGACGTTTAGAGTAAATTGATCGAGAGGCAAAGGTTGCCCAGCAACGGTGACAACTCGAGAGCCATTAACGGAATTATAGCCTGCCTCTATCATTTCACAACGCTCTTTCATCGGTCAGAGCAGCGAGAGATCATGGGAAAGTGAGAGAGTCAGACGCCATGCTGCCAATATCTAATAACAACAGCCACGAGCCGCCCCAATATTGTGACTATCGTGATGAAACGTGACATTGACACAAAAAATTGAGCAATATCAAAATGCGTAACTCGTTGACTTTTTATGCTAACCGTTTTTAGTATTGAAAGCGACGTTCATTCGGTCACAGCAGAAATGATCTCTACAGCACACTTTGCACACAGAGAATTCCGTCCACCACAAATTCACTTTCTTCACGCCTCAACTTCCTCTAATTCCACGCACCTATCCTTTCTCTTTCCTCGCAAAGTCGTTCGTTTCAAGCTCTTTTGAAGGAGGAGAAACAAGTCATTAAATGGGGGTAAGTTGAATCGGGTCGAGGTAAAATATCGGAATGGTATTATATATATGGCATAAGGGATAGAAAATCAATATGAGTGTCAATTTAACTCAATTATTGCACGCATTTATCGATTTCCCTGATATTAAAGCTGTCGCTACCGATTGCACAAGATGAATGAGATAATTCGTTGATAACAATGTTTGATCCTTCACGGAATTCTTCTTCCGCAAACGACCGAATCGATCTGCTTGTTGTAGATTTTGCAGATCGATTCGGTCGTAAGGAAAAGGGAAAGTGATAACGATGTAACTTCATTCCTAGTATGACAGCAACAGTGGAGTACAGTTTCAAATGAGCAATAATAGTTGGCGCATTAAGAATACTACTGTCGCTTCAGAGTACTCCTGTGAAAATAATCATGACTACAATAATGAAGAAAAATTAGCTGAGGATGTGGGGAATTGTGGGAGTGGGAGGCACGTTTCCATCAAATAAGCAGAAGTATGCGCAAATCCTGATTGAAACGAGAGCACATTACCGTTTTTTCTCCCCTCATATCTTCTCACTTTCTCTTCATCTCTCAATTTCACTCATATTCTCTTGCAGATATGGGCGAGTTATTCCGTGGAGATCCGAAAAGAAGATATCCTCTCCTCATTTCGCACAGTGTTCACCTATTTCTCTCCACGTAGAGAAAAAGGTGAATGAAGAGCGGAGATGCAAACAATCTCTTGGTGGTGATAATCTAGAGCGTAAAGGGCTTTATATAAGTGAGAAATGGGAGGGCGGTCGTCAGTTCCGACCGTTCGATAAGCAGAAGATGAGGGCCACCGCATTTATCATGCTATCGATTCTTCCCGCATCAAGAGCCTGCCTCGCAACGCATCCTATTACCATGCCGGACATCGATTATGACGACGAGCCAAGTATGTACTTTGTGATCATCCGAATGTCTATGATTTAAACGAACTTTATTAAATTCACCATTCCAGACTGCTCAAAGTGCGAACCGGGTGACTTCTACAATTCAAATTACGTGTGTCCCGCAGACGTGCTCGGACCTATGGAAGCATGCCTTGTGCATTCTCCAACAACGGCATTCACTTACAACGTTGGTCAGCAATGTCTGGAGGCAAGTTCGAGTTTAACTATGTTGATGTTTCTGCGTATTTTCAATAATTTTCCGAAATTGATTACTTTATTGGATAAATGAAGACGAAGAATTGCAGGCCACACTAACCTGTCCCCCTGGCTCGAATGTCATCGTAAATTTTGAAAATAGTAATGGTAGTGGCGATGAAGACTTTGGACCGATTGATCGAGACGAGTGGCTGGATGGTGTAAGCTAAGCCATTGGCTTAGCGTGGGAAAATACCGAAATGAGTCATTTGCAGTACCGTATCAGATGCAGTGTCCAGGATCTCGGGAGATGGTTTTTCTCAACTCCGGGTTTCAATGAAGGTCAACTCGTCAACTATGTTGCGTGCTACACCCCAAGTTCGTTATCGATTTTTAACCTTCCCAAAGTTATTATATTTACACGCATAATTTGCCTTCACTCAACATACATAACGCCATACATAACTAAATTCGCAACTCTCAATCTGGCTCGAAAAAGTAAATTTTCTGACGCTCTTTTCAGAACCCTGCGTAGGCTGCACTGCGTTAAGAGCCGGAGATCCCACAAATCCTGCAGATTGCCCGGCTGGATTTACTTGCCAAAATTTCAACGCGGTAAGCAACATCTAGTCATGGTACGGAACGGTGTGATGGGAAGCGCGAGAAATGAATGAAAACAATAGTGTATGCTATTTTAAAAAAAAGACAAATCTAGTAGGAATGGGAAGTTATTTCCTTAAAAGGTCTTCAAAATAATGATTTTTTTACAGCCGCCTATTAAAGGAATGAAAGGTGACTGCGAAACCTTGATCACTGACTGCCCAGCCACTAGTGAACTCGTTATCTTCAAACTCGTTGACGGCACTTTCGTGAGTTTATTCGAGAGTGCGATCGAGCTCATTTCACTTTCTATTGCAGGATGCCATCACGAAAGTGCAGGCCAACGCGGGTGCTCCGGGCCTAGGTCCTTTCTGCAGCAACACTGACTCGCTCTACAGTAACACAGTGCGAAAAATCTACCACAAGAAGATCGACTCCGTCATTTGCGGAAGAAGACTTCTGTGAAGGAACATTGTTATCAACTAATAATTGCCATTGTCTCATTTAACTTGTGCCGTAGGAAGCGATCTCAGGGAAATCCATGAACACGTGCAATAAAAGAGTTTACTATTCGAGCAACCGGTGCTAATCACAGTACGCCATTGGATTTGAGTAATCATTACTATATATTTCTCTCCCTTATGCAGTACGCGTTCCCTAGTCTTTGTCTCGACATATATGAATCAACTTGTATAAATTTTAATGACTTGCTTCTCTTCCTTTGATCATTGCATCAAGGAGTCCGAAATGAACGACTCGGTGAGGAAAGTGAAAGGATTGATGCGTGAAATTAGAGAAAGTGAGATCCATCGAAAGTGTGAACAAAGTGAATCCGTGTGTGCGTAGAATTGACAGTGAGCATGTGCAAAGTGTGTTGTAAAGAGATGGAACTTCGCCGTCAAATAGAATTCGAAATACGGGTAATAGTCTCCCTTTCTCTCAAATCGTCTCCCGTTAGAGATACGATAGAGTGCGTGAAATGAAGATACGATTATCAGTATTTCGTCAAGCCGTCAAACCAGAATAGGAAAGAAAATTTATAAACCATGATTCCAGAAACAGCATAACGAATAATGGTTTCTCTAATCAATCAATCGCCTATAATAGAACGCTTTTTGATATTTCTTGTCCACAAAATCGAGGGGTTTTAATCCTATTAGCCCATTCATTCTTCGCCTCGCGCGCGTAAAAAAACGCAAAATATGGTAGTATCGATTGATTGATTGCTGATTGGGGAGCACGGTACTATTGGTTAGATACTTTCTACTCGAGGTAAGTCCATATTCGATATGGCAGTACGGTAGAATTGATCGATTATTGATTTATTGATCCGTGCTACCGTACCTATCCGTATCCCTCCCGTCGTCCCAGTGATCGGGCGGCACATCGGAGTGATCCTGCAATATTTGAAGATTGGCACAGCGCCAGGATTACTGTAGATCTGCGTTTTCAGTTATCGATCACTGCCGATACCGTACCTCATCCTGCCACTCGTCCCTCTTGCTCGGTCGCTTCAGACAGAGTCGGGGTCGAGCTGTGGAAGGGGGCGGAGCCTGCTTCGCCTCACCACATCAGCGCATTAGTCAATATATTTGCTCTATCGACAATGAAAAAAGTGAATTTGATATTGTCAGTTATGCCAAGCTGATGAAGGGAAAAGAGAAAGCGAGATACTGAACTGTGTGATGGGAAGCGCGAGCAATGGATGAAAACTATCTTTTCTGCAATCAAAATTCAGCGTATCTATTAGGGATGGGAAGAAGATGAAAATTGGATCAATCAAAAAAGTGATATTTTCTTCCCGATGGTGGGAATTAAAGACGATTGCTTGGCATTACTGCAGAAGCCCAGAACGCCCCAAATACCCGAGCAGACTAAGCACTAAGCCACAGCAAATTCCTAGAAAGTAATCATTTTTATATATTCAAATGAAATATTGAAAACTCATTATTCGGCCTGATCAAATTGTCCCTCTATAAAAGGCTGTCTCTCCTCCTTCTCCTCATTTCGTACCATTTTCATCTCTCTCGAGCGGTTTCTCTTCCCATTTTGGT
Source organism: Pristionchus arcanus (assembly GCA_900490705.1). Taxonomy (NCBI): domain Eukaryota; kingdom Metazoa; phylum Nematoda; class Chromadorea; order Rhabditida; family Neodiplogasteridae; genus Pristionchus; species Pristionchus arcanus. The sequence continues at coordinate 119,277 of LS488608.1, read as the reverse complement.
GAATTTTTCTCTATTTATCTTTAATTTCGAAAATATTATCAATATTCAGGGCCGCCTCGAGATCGCGATGACTTCGAAACACAACTTCAAGCTACACGACGACAATTTCTGGACCAACGCCTTTAGGTGTGCATTTGATGACGTCATCATTCGAAAGATCAAAGATCATCCATCTGCAGATTATGCGAAGAGCTGCGATCGGATGCGGAAAGCACTACGGATGATGAGGAAGAGGAGGCGAAACAGGCTCCGCCCCCTTCCACAGCTCGACCCCGACTCTGTCTGAAGCGACCGAGCAAGAGGGACGAGTGGCAGGATGAGGTACGGTAGCGGCAGTGATCGATAACTGAAAAACGCAGATCTACAGTAATCCTGGCGCCGCGCCAATTTTCAAATCTTGCAGGATCACTCGGATGTGCCGCCCGATCACTGGGACGACGGGAGGGATACGGATAGGTACGGTAACACGGATCAATAAATCGATAATCGATCAATCCTACCGTACTGCCATATCAAACATATGGGCGTTACCGAACATAGAGTAGAAAATATCTAACCAACAGTACCGTGCTCCCCAATCAACAATCAATCAATCGATACTACCATATTTTGCGTTTGAAATGCTCAGTAAACTCAATCTGCTGGTTAGCGAGCCATCGCTTTTCTGGGAGTGTGGAAAGGGGAACGAAGGTGTGAGGAGGACAGATCACTAGCCCCTTCCTCTCAGTTCGTCAAAGATCAACTACGAGTGGAATGGGAAATTTACTTGCAGTCGATACATCTGGCCTTACCAGCGGGTCCCACCTAGCACCTAGTCTTATGACTGTAAAATCGCTTGACGTGGATACACCATTACCCTTTTTTTTACTTGCAGTCATGCATCGTCGTGGGACCTGCAGCAGACGGCGTCGACGCCGGGCGGCGGCGATTCGGCGGATGACGAGGACGTCCGATCGGAGTGGGTGATGATGACGTCATCTCTAGGCAATCGAGGAGCAGCGAAGCTCCCACGATGCACCACCAAGTTTGACGCTAAGCAATCGCCTAAGAGCTGGGGAAATCGATAAATCAGCGCGGATACTGTAATATCGCCTATAATAGAACGCTTTTTGATATTTCTTGTCCACAAAATCGAGGGGTTTTAATCCTATTAGCCCATTCATTCTTCGCCTCGCGCGCGTAAAAAAACGCAAAATATGGTAGTATCGATTGATTGATTGCTGATTGGGGAGCACGGTACTATTGGTTAGATACTTTCTACTCGAGGTAAGTCCATATTCGATATGGCAGTACGGTAGAATTGATCGATTATTGATTTATTGATCCGTGCTACCGTACCTATCCGTATCCCTCCCGTCGTCCCAGTGATCGGGCGGCACATCGGAGTGATCCTGCAATATTTGAAGATTGGCACAGCGCCAGGATTACTGTAGATCTGCGTTTTCAGTTATCGATCACTGCCGATACCGTACCTCATCCTGCCACTCGTCCCTCTTGCTCGGTCGCTTCAGACAGAGTCGGGGTCGAGCTGTGGAAGGGGGCGGAGCCTGCTTCGCCTCACCACATCAGCGCATTAGTCAATATATTTGCTCTAGTACTGTATAATTGGCATCGTACCAATAGTTAAGAATCAATAAGATGCATGGGATCACGTGCAAATCAATATCCTTAGTAACTTACCGTATCCCATTTCCGCTCAGGATCTGGAGTGACTCGTCGCAATCGTTGACCAACAGCCACCACCCGATGCTGAGCAACCAACACATTCCGGTAAGGATGGATTGATGACCTTTGATCTCTAGTCATGATAACTTGGACGACGTCATCATTATGCAAACGATGATCTTTGATCTCAAATCTTCATTGCGTTACTGCTACTAGTGATGACGTCATCATCAGATGATCATTCTAAATAATTTGATCTTTGATCTTTAAAAAATAATTGGAGGTGATTGACGACAAGTACATGGAGTACTACGAGTTCCTCGCGGACGGCTTCGACAAGCTGGTCAAGGAGGTCGACTCGCACCGTGAGTTGATCGTTAATCTTTGATCTCTGATCTCTGATCTTTCTGGTCCCGCTCTTCCATCGTGGATGCTGGCTGCAGGGGACCTCGAGCGTGGCGGCGACCGCATCGGGTGAGCTAGGCTGCAATGCGGCAGCAGCAACTGAGCTGCGACCCACACTAGTGCTATTGATGTGGCACCATCAAGCTCCTCCCACTTTGGGTGCAAAAAACTAAAAACCCACATTAGTAGTTGCATTTGCTGCAGTAGCTGCATCTGTGGTTACTGGAAAATCTGCAGCACCATCAAGTTCCGAACCTCTGAGGATGCAAGTGCTGCAGCTTTTTATTTGAACTCTTAGAGCAGTTGCTGCAGCTGCTGCAATATCAATAGTACAGTACCTGCAGCACCATAAAACCCCGCCCCCTTTGCAGCCGATTCCCTCCTCGTCCTCAGCGTCGCGCCAACGACCGCTACCCGATGGCGTCGTTTGAGTGCGGCGAGAAGGCCGGCCTCGGCTGTCCCGCCCTCAAGCCCAAGCTCTACCACCAGCACAATCCCGGCCCCGAGGTGTACTCGCGGAAGGTGAGCTAATTTACGGTTACGGTCGCCGGCTCTAGGCTCTTCCTGATCCGGCATAGAGCCGTTAAAAAGTCAGGACTGGGTAATCCGGGAAATCCGGAGCCGACAAATGTTCGCATTCGTAAAATTACCAGAGCCGGGAATTCAAGATCCGGCAAATGTCCACATCCATCAAATCTCCAGGTGTTCGTGGGCGGTCTGCCCGTAGACGTGGACGAGGACGAGCTGATCACGACGTTCTCGCCCTTTGGCCATCTCTGCGTCGACTGGCCGAACAAGCAGCTGAACGGACTGGTGATCTTTGATCTTTGATCTTTGATCTCTGATCCCTGATCTTCAGCCCGGCACACTGGACCGCTCGTTCCCGCCGAAGGGCTACGTCTTCCTCATCTTCCAGTACGAGCTGAGGTGCGCCGGGAGTTCTAGAGCCGGGAATTGCTGGAGCCGGAAGCCGGAGCCGGAAATTACCGTAACCGTGATTTGCAGCGTACGCAAGCTGGTGGAGGCGTGCACGTGCGAGGAGGAGAAGCTGTTCTTCGCCATCTCCTCGCCGATGAGCCCGCAGAAGCTGGTGCAGGTGAGGCCGGAGATTAGGGTGGTGCTATTTGCCGGTTCCGGTCCTGGTTCCGGCTCTAAGTTAATTTAGTAAATAATAATTTAAATAAACCTAAGATTCGACCGTGGAAGCTGGCGGACGCGGACTACATCGTATCGCCTATAATAGAACGCTTTTTGATATTTCTTGTCCACAAAATCGAGGGGTTTTAATCCTATTAGCCCATTCATTCTTCGCCTCGCGCGCGTAAAAAAACGCAAAATATGGTAGTATCGATTGATTGATTGCTGATTGGGGAGCACGGTACTATTGGTTAGATACTTTCTACTCGAGGTAAGTCCATATTCGATATGGCAGTACGGTAGAATTGATCGATTATTGATTTATTGATCCGTGCTACCGTACCTATCCGTATCCCTCCCGTCGTCCCAGTGATCGGGCGGCACATCGGAGTGATCCTGCAATATTTGAAGATTGGCACAGCGCCAGGATTACTGTAGATCTGCGTTTTCAGTTATCGATCACTGCCGATACCGTACCTCATCCTGCCACTCGTCCCTCTTGCTCGGTCGCTTCAGACAGAGTCGGGGTCGAGCTGTGGAAGGGGGCGGAGCCTGCTTCGCCTCACCACATCAGCGCATTAGTCAATATATTTGCTCTAGTACTGTATAATTGGCATCGTACCAATAGTTAAGAATCAATAAGATGCATGGGATCACGTGCAAATCAATATCCTTAGTAACTTACCGTATCCCATTTCCGCTCAGGATCTGGAGTGACTCGTCGCAATCGTTGACCAACAGCCACCACCCGATGCTGAGCAACCAACACATTCCGGTAAGGATGGATTGATGACCTTTGATCTCTAGTCATGATAACTTGGACGACGTCATCATTATGCAAACGATGATCTTTGATCTCAAATCTTCATTGCGTTACTGCTACTAGTGATGACGTCATCATCAGATGATCATTCTAAATAATTTGATCTTTGATCTTTAAAAAATAATTGGAGGTGATTGACGACAAGTACATGGAGTACTACGAGTTCCTCGCGGACGGCTTCGACAAGCTGGTCAAGGAGGTCGACTCGCACCGTGAGTTGATCGTTAATCTTTGATCTCTGATCTCTGATCTTTCTGGTCCCGCTCTTCCATCGTGGATGCTGGCTGCAGGGGACCTCGAGCGTGGCGGCGACCGCATCGGGTGAGCTAGGCTGCAATGCGGCAGCAGCAACTGAGCTGCGACCCACACTAGTGCTATTGATGTGGCACCATCAAGCTCCTCCCACTTTGGGTGCAAAAAACTAAAAACCCACATTAGTAGTTGCATTTGCTGCAGTAGCTGCATCTGTGGTTACTGGAAAATCTGCAGCACCATCAAGTTCCGAACCTCTGAGGATGCAAGTGCTGCAGCTTTTTATTTGAACTCTTAGAGCAGTTGCTGCAGCTGCTGCAATATCAATAGTACAGTACCTGCAGCACCATAAAACCCCGCCCCCTTTGCAGCCGATTCCCTCCTCGTCCTCAGCGTCGCGCCAACGACCGCTACCCGATGGCGTCGTTTGAGTGCGGCGAGAAGGCCGGCCTCGGCTGTCCCGCCCTCAAGCCCAAGCTCTACCACCAGCACAATCCCGGCCCCGAGGTGTACTCGCGGAAGGTGAGCTAATTTACGGTTACGGTCGCCGGCTCTAGGCTCTTCCTGATCCGGCATAGAGCCGTTAAAAAGTCAGGACTGGGTAATCCGGGAAATCCGGAGCCGACAAATGTTCGCATTCGTAAAATTACCAGAGCCGGGAATTCAAGATCCGGCAAATGTCCACATCCATCAAATCTCCAGGTGTTCGTGGGCGGTCTGCCCGTAGACGTGGACGAGGACGAGCTGATCACGACGTTCTCGCCCTTTGGCCATCTCTGCGTCGACTGGCCGAACAAGCAGCTGAACGGACTGGTGATCTTTGATCTTTGATCTTTGATCTCTGATCCCTGATCTTCAGCCCGGCACACTGGACCGCTCGTTCCCGCCGAAGGGCTACGTCTTCCTCATCTTCCAGTACGAGCTGAGGTGCGCCGGGAGTTCTAGAGCCGGGAATTGCTGGAGCCGGAAGCCGGAGCCGGAAATTACCGTAACCGTGATTTGCAGCGTACGCAAGCTGGTGGAGGCGTGCACGTGCGAGGAGGAGAAGCTGTTCTTCGCCATCTCCTCGCCGATGAGCCCGCAGAAGCTGGTGCAGGTGAGGCCGGAGATTAGGGTGGTGCTATTTGCCGGTTCCGGTCCTGGTTCCGGCTCTAAGTTAATTTAGTAAATAATAATTTAAATAAACCTAAGATTCGACCGTGGAAGCTGGCGGACGCGGACTACATCGTGGACGTCAACATGCCCATCAACCCGAGGAGGTGAGCGAGGGGATTTAGTGATGGTGCTACTATGTCGGCTGACAATGAGCTCTTTATGAGGCAAGAGATACCTATCTGCTATGTCAGAGAACATATTACGAAACGGGTTTGTGATTGGATGAGGGAATGTAGAATCAATGTAGTAAAAGGGGCCGTTTCACCGGGCCAAGATGATGAGAATTCAAGGAAATGATGGATGTAATGAGGTAATGGGCAGAAATAAGAGAGTCAGAGAAACTGAAAGAGAGGAAAGGCGCAGGGGAGAGGAGGAAAGCAGCGATGAAAGGATGAGGCAGAAAATCACATTTTTTTTCGAAGAGCTCCCGTTGGTTCCAATAAGTTAAGCTTGAATCTAAGGCAAAATCAAGAGAACTAGGAGAACGGGAAAGAAAAAGCCAATTCAATTAGAGAAGTGATAACTCAAAGCAAGTGGAGTAATAGTTGCTCGAATAGTTCGCTCAATTATTGCAAGTGTTTATCGATTTCCCTGAGGCTTACTCGCCTCCCAATGCACAAGATGAATGAGACAATGGCAATTATTCGTTGATAACAATGTTCGGTGTCCGATCCTTCACAGAAGTCGTCTTCCGCAAATGACGGAATCGATCTTCTTGTTGTAGATTTTTCGCACTGTGTTGCTGTAGAGCGAGTCAGTGTTGCTGCAGAAAGGACCTAGGCCCGGAGCACCCGCGTTGGCCTGCACTTTCGTGATGGCATCCTGCAATAGAAAATATGATGAACTGGGTCACACTTTCGAATAAATAAGTCTAACTCACAAATGTGCCGTCAGCGAGTTTGAAGATAACGAGTTCACTAGTGGCTGGGCAGTCAGTGATCAAGGTTTCGCAGTCACCTTTCATTCCTTTAATAGGCGGCTGCAAAATAATCATTTTTCTTGAAGATCCTTTTTTTGGAAATAACTTTCCATTCCTACTAGATTTTATTTTTCTCAAATAGCATACAATATTGTTTTCATTCATTGCTCGCGCTTCCCATCACAAAGTTCCGTACCATGACTAGATATTGCTTACCGCGTTGAAATTTTGGCAAGTAAATCCAGGTGGGCAATCTGCAGGATTTGTGGGGTCTCCGGTTCTTAATGCAGTGCAGCCTACGCAGGGTTCTGAAAAGAGCGTCAGAAAATTTACTTTTTTTCGAGCCAGATTGAGAGTTTCGAACTTAGTTATGTATGGCGTTATGTATGTTGAGTGAAGGCAAATTATGCGTGTGAACATAATAACTTTGGGAAGGTAAAAAATCGATAACGAACTTGGGGTGTAGCACGCAACATAGTTGACGAGTTGACCTTCATTGAAACCCGGAGTTGAGAAAAACCATCTCCCGAGATCATCAACACTGCATCTGATACGGTACTGCAAATAACTCATTTCGGTATTTTCCCACGCTAAGCCAATGGCTTAGCTTACGCCAGTCAGCCACTCGTCTCGATCAATCGGTCCAAAGTCTTCATCGCCACTACCATTACTATTTTCGAAATTTACGATGACATTCGAGCCAGGGGGACAGGTTAGTGTAGCCTGCAATTCTTCGTTCTCCATTAGCCAATCAAGTAATCAATTGCGGAAAATTATTGAAAATACTCAGAAACATCGATATAGTTAAAAACCAAACTTGCCTCCAGACATTGATGGCCCACGTTGTACTCGAATGCCATTGCTGGAGAATGCACAAGGCATGCTTCCATTGGTCCGAGCACGTCTTCGGGACACACGTACGTTGAATTGTAGAAGTCACCCGGTTCGCACTTTGAGCAGTCTGGAATAGCGAATTTAATTATGGTCGTCGGATGACAGAATTTGAATGATAACCGACATAATGTGAGCATTGTGAGCCACAAAATGTAAAAAAATAGAAAGGGCTACGAAAATGCAAAAAATACTGCTGCTTTGCTGGTGACTGAAGTTCATAAATAGTTAATCCAGCTTATGAAGAAAAGAATGCACAAAAGACAAGATAGATAAGGACTACTTTTGGAGGAAAAGTTGCCGGCTAACTATTAATCTTTGGTTGGCTGACCTTTGGTTGCCGCTAAAACTCACTTGGAATGGAAGGAGTAGTTCCGGGATCCGTTGCCAGACATGCCCATGTCACAGGGAGAATCGTGATCACTGCAATCACTGCTGCGCGCATGCTTGCTGCTCCTTCCTTGGTCGGATCGGTGTCTTCCTCCTGCCCCCTCCGCCCTTATAAAGCCCACCCAACGGCCGGTGTCCATTGCGCCCCATTCCGTTCCAATCACGGAAGCGGCTTGCGTCTCTCTCGGTATCACACAGTCTCTGCGTGGTCAGAGACGAGGAGACTCGAGCGAGTGGTGGAGGGCCATTTGGAAGTGACCCGCCCGCCTCGGACTGGCACATTTGCCCGTTGCGCAATCCCCCCCCCCCCCCCC
>LS488608.1:93887-108067 GCA_900490705.1 Pristionchus arcanus | reverse complement strand
GAGCCCATTGCCCATTAGGGCTAAGGGGAGATGACCGGGCTAATTGCTGCAGCATGGGGAGATAGTGTGCGAAAGTGAGAGAACCCGCGCCGCGCAAGAGATATGAGTGAAAGGGAGAGGCCCCGGAGGAAAAAACGGTAATGAGCTCTGGCTTTAATCAGGATTCATGCGCGCCACACCTAGGATGTTCGCTTGTGCGTTTTGAGATGGGCAGTGGCAGATTGATGTTTATTGTGATTGCTAGTTAGCCGGCACTAGGCCGAATGGGAGCTTTTGGATACGAGAGCAATTTTTTAACTGTATCCCACCTGGTTTAACTGTTTTTTTGAAGTTTTAGTGTTTCAACAAGGCACTACGATCGGGATTCTGAGTAAAATACGCGTTTAGATTTCATTAAAATATATTTTACTTATAAAAAAAACTAACGGGGGATTGTAGCGACGTGGAAGGGTGGACGTCGACATTCTGATTCTGATTCTATAAATAGTATTGTATTTCAGAGTGATCTTCGTGGGCGGTGTGCCTCGGCCGATTCGTGCAGTGGAGCTGGCCCATATCATGGACAAGTAAGGAATTTTGTTTGTTGAATGTCATGGATCAGAAATTAATCGAAATTTTTTATTAAAAGTTGGCTTTTTCGCTTTGCGGGCGATAAATAGTCTCTTCATCTCAAATGACACCTTAATGAGTGCTCCCTAATTGGAACGTGCGCCCACTTTAGCGTTCTTTTGCTCTTTTGAATGCCGCTGTGTTTCTCTCTTTTGCATTCATTACCAATGAGGTTCCTAAGAAATATACATTTCTAGTCTTCTAGATTATATACTTCCCGTTATGAAAATCAATTATTCTGTGATAATTACAAAAGTAAAATAAAATAAAATTGCAGGTTGTACGGCTCGGTTGTGTGCGCTGGCATCGACACGGACCTCGAGTACAAGTATCCCAAGGGTGAGATTGATCTTTGATCTTTGATCCGTGATCTCCTCAGGTGCTGGTCGAGTCGCCTTCACGAACGAAGCCTCGTTCATTCGCGCGATCACGGACCGATACGCGCAGCTCAGCCATGGAGAAGTTCGTGAATGGGCACTTCTTTGATATTGATTTCCTTCGGCAACTGACATAACAAGGATCACTTGTAAATAGAATATACGTTCGAAACCATAATATAAATATGGTTTGGCGCGCATTTGAATCGGCGTTTTACTTGTACGGGAAATAAGCACCCTCTGATTGGGCGGTCTCTCCCACGAATGAATGGTTTCCTCCATCACCTCAAATCACTGACGCTTTTCCGTATGCTCCCTCGCTTGTTATAATCGGGCCGCCTGTTTGTAAGACATAGCGAGGGAGCGTGGGAGTTGAAGATACGGATGCTGACCATTCTCCCTTTTCCGCAGCGAGTGCGCGTCGAGATGAAGCCGTACGTCCTCGACGATCAACCGTGCGACGAGTGCGATGGAATGGCTGCGAGGTAGAGTATGATATTTTAGAGCATGATAGTCACCCAACCATGACAAATTGGCAGTACTAATTATGACATTCTCTATATAATGTGAAAATAATAATAGGGGTCAACAGTGTCCTAGTTGTGTGACTTTAACGCCGGTTTTGGTCCTGCTGGACGAATGGCGTGTTTTTTTTGTATAGACCAATTATGCCAAAAAACTAGACACTATAATTTAAAAAAAGAGAATTATCTGGAAAATCAATACCATCCAGCTTAGAAATACTTGATTTCTTCAGACACGCGCCCTTCTTCTGCCCGCATCTCGAGTGTCTGCAGTACTACTGCGAGGTACGGTAGATGACTGAACTGAGATATCACAAACTGACTTTTTACCGACATTCCAAAAAATCAATAAAATCAATAAATCGATAACCTTGCAGAGCTGCTGGACGGAGCTGCACGCATGTCCGACGCGCGAGCACCACAAGCCGCTCGTGAAGGAGGCTTAGGCACGGTAGAGTACGGTAGCCAGCTATCATCAACTGACTTTTTGCAAAATTGAATGAAGGGTCTCTGAACATATCATTTGTTCCTAATCGATTCCTAGAGGACATAGTAGCAGCTACTGAGAAAATTAGATTTTTCGAGCTTATCAATAATGAGCTAGCGAATAAATGGTTCCGTATTATGCGCTAATCACCGCATTGTCAAAGCTGAGAAGTTAAATGTTATGGTACGGTAGAGTACGGTAGTCAGATATCATCAACTGATTTTCTATAGGTTCATGATCTGAACATTTTTTCAGATACGCCTCACATCGTCGTCATGGGATCCCTCCTAATAAGTGCTTCATGCAGATAAAGATGTTACTAATTTAATTCTGAACTTGCTCATGATCACTATGATTTGATGTATTTCATTACGAACTCCTTCACAAGACATTGGACAAGCTTATGGAATCTCAGAGATTGCAAATAATGTGAAATTATCAAAGCTAATCAACGTAGCTTGGTACTCTGTCGTTTTCCCAGAAAAAAACGTTGTTCACATTTTCCACAATGTGTGAAAGCATAGTGTGAATACTCAAGATAATATAGAGAGAAAAAATAATTTTAAAAAATCAGGATGAATAATCGTAAAATTCGGAAAGCAGGTTCAAATTCCGTACATTTAATTTTTGCAATCATTTGTTTGTAAAAAGGAACATATTTTGCACATAGCTATCCGATTGTCGAGTACTCAAGTACTCTATCCAAAACATCACTCGATATCGGCGCCTAAACTGATATGGATGCGCGCAAAACTCGCAACGACTTTGTGCTAGGATCTGCCAATATTCACTCTCTTCCGGGTTCATGGCATCATGTTTTGCCTGATCCGTAATAAAATTACCACTGGTGTCTTGATTTGCTCGCGTTTGATCTGGGCTATTTTTAGACGAGCTCGCATCTATTCATAGCATTACCTTTATATAAAGGAAGATTCATGAACTTTAATGACCCGATATTGATCGATCCAGGCATCTCGACCATTGCAATTACTGACCTAAGCGTGCGATGATTTTTGAATTTTGGTCATGATCAATTCGACTCATCAAGCTTTTTACTCACTTTCTCACTGTATCACTCTGTCACCTTTCTCTGAATTCCTCATCCCATTCTGCCCCATTCTCTAACTTTACGACCTTACGCCTTATCAACGGAGAGCTGTGCGCGCGCGTCCAAAAACGAGCTTCATTATCATTTAGACACCGCTTTCGACGCCGCTGTTACCCTGTTGCATCGCATTGCTCGATTATTGATTATTGATTATCGATTGATCTTTGATCTTTGCAATTGATCTTTGATCCTCCGTCATCGCCATCATTTTGATCTCTTCGCCGGTCCCACAATTCAACAGAGACATGTCACTTAATGGCTTTTCTCTCCGCTCTCCTCCTTTTTTATCGTCCCTAATAACATTATTTCACACCTGAGTTGAGCCCTCTCTCGGAGAGCATCAAAGGCCCGTACCGAATGGGTGGAAACGTTGTCGCGCATTCAGACATCATCGGAGATTGCGGGGCAGAGAAAGGGAGAGTGATAGGGTACTTTCATTCACGAGTCTGCCATATGAAGCCGCGTAGCAAACGATCTTTTGTGGTTGAAAAGTCATTTGATTGCCGTTTGTCAAATGTGCCATGCGTCTAGGTCTTCACTTCGTTTCATCCATTTTTGAATACTTGTTTCCCAAGTCATGACCTCGATTGATCTTTGATCTTTGATCTCGCAGCTCGGTCGCGCCGTCTCTATCCGGTAACGAATCTAGAGAGATGGAGACCACCACCCCCTACAACTACGGCAATGAGTCGACGACGGCAGATATTGGGTATGTTTCAAGATGAAATAAAGTAGGACTAAACGGAGTTTAATAATTGCGTTTCGATCATCTTGTTTTGTCATAAAAATCAATAGTAACACATTTGTAGATACGACACATGCGTCGGTGCCAAGTTCATGTCATATCCCGAGGCCTGGGACTTCCTCTTCAGTGAGTTGTTAATTTTTCGTATCCAGAGAATTTAGGTTTAGCAAGCATAGAAAATATAATTTAAAAAGGCTTCAATATCGTAATTTCAGCAATTTACCACTACAACACCTCATTCGCATACGTCCTGTCTGTCGGAGTCGCGCTATACGTCGCGGTGTTCCTCATTTATTGCAAGGTAGACGCTAATTTCGTTTTTTCCAAAGCCCTATTTTCGAAAAAAACCGGCTAAAAAGAGCTTCAAATATTGAATTTTGAGGAAATATTGAATATTTTCAGTTAATGTGGGACTGTTGGAAGATCAAGGATGAGAATATCAGAGGAGACATCTTTCTCTGCCTCGCCACGCCCTTTGTAAGTTAAAAATTATTATCTATTAAAATATTAAAAAAAAACAATAAAATAATTCCAGATCGTTTCGACAACCTGTCTCGTCTCCGCCATCTTCCCCAGAGCCGACAATCAGATGACGACTTTCGGTGTAACGTGAGTTAGCTTGTTTTGGTATGTTTTGGGTTCAAACTTGGAAGCAAATAGTATTGCTATACTCGCGCGATAAAGTATAATACGCAAGGTATTATGGGTTTTTTTCATGTCTATCTATTCAAAACTTGTGACTAATAGATCCAATGAGATCATTTTGTCACGAGTGCAGTCTCATGAGTTTCTGTCTGTTTCTTGCTCGTAGCTTGGAATGCGAAGATCTCAGGCATCTAAAAGCCGCTTATCTCACGCGGAAATGACACTGGCCAAGTCGGCCTGGACTCATAATTGTCTGTTTAATTGCCCTTGGATCGATGGAACTCTGTGAATGATGGGCCTTCATCGTTGAAAGGTGTGATCGAAGGTCAGCTCCACAGCGCATCGCTATCAGTTTGCGATAATAGAGAGTGTGAGTGGATGAGAGATTCATGAGATAACAAACAGCAAAAGAAGTCGTAAATGATGGCGACACATCTCTTAGCGTCGAGAGACCGAGAAGTCATCTCGGAGAAACGGCATTCCTCGCGATTTTGCAGAGCTAAGAAATGTCAAAAATGCTCAATATCTCATTTTAACTTCTAGCACGAAAAAGGACAAAGGTTAAAAACCTATTCGCCTCCATACGTCGATTAGTCTTTGCACTATTCTCCTCATAGATTAGACCTATTCTCCTATGAGTTACGCTCACAAGTGATTAATATTTGAAAACACATACACGAATTCAAACTACAAAAAAGGAAAAAAGACCGCACAGCCTGATGGTGAATATTTGAGGGGGATAGACAGAGAGTGAGAATGCCTATCCGATCAGAGATCATATTATCCGAAGCTCTAGAAATGCCTCTGAACACAACACGCTGACATCGCTGGCATTTTAGGTACTGTACTGTACACCGGTATTGATTTATGGAGTTTAACAGTTGAAAAATATGTCAATTTAAACATCAATAGTTGAACATGATGGGGATCGATCAGGGGTGAAGGTGGATGATTGCCGAGATACCACATTTGAAATTTAACCAAAATGGGTGATCAGATTGATCCAGGGCTGTTTCCGGCTGTTCGATGTTTCACACTTTTGCCATCCCGATTTTCAATCAATAGCGTGCACTGTCCTTTTCCAGTTTTTAGTTTTATTGTTGTGTTGTTATGTTGTTTGTTTGTGTCCTATACCAGTTTTATGTATTTGTGTTATTGTTGTCTCTATAATTATTTCGTTTGTGTGTCAATGTCAGTGGAAGGAGTGAGTGTTCCTCTCTTCGGAGGATCAAGTAAAAATGTCCGATTGTAACTGTCAGTACTGCTATCATCGTTCGAGCTAGCAGATTACTGTTGTTCGTCCCATTTCACGCTTACTCCTCTTCAGAAGGGATTTCTCCTCGGGAACGGACTGGCATCATCATCAGTCGTCACCTTAACTTTCAATCGTCATTTTGCCAGATGATGTTGCCCCTTCATTTGAACTTGCCACTTCGCGGGTGTTATTGGCTCCTATTTGCACACGTGATGAGGAGAAGGAAATGAATGGTTGATTCGAGAGCATTGAGCACCCAAATGACGAGAGCTGAATATCAGATGGTAAACTCAGAAAACTGATAACGGGGTTCGGGGGAATAAACTTGGAAGAAACTGTGAAAAAGAAGGAAAATAATCACAAAATTTTCATGAAAAATATGAAAAGAAGCTTAAAAAATAAATTTAGATAATAAATGATTTAGTTACATGATGTTCGCGCTCTGGCGCTCACTCGCCCTCATTTTCCGCTTATACGGAGACACAGTTCACATGTCGACTGTCATGACTAACAGTGAGTCAAATTTGAATATCGTGAGATTATTTTCCGTTCCACGCGTAGCTGCATTTGACGCACTTCCTGACTCTTTCACTCCTAATCGATAGCTAGATAGCAAGCACATTTCGTTTGCTGATAATTTCAAAAGCACGATAAGCCTAGCGATGGCATATGCAACACACGGCCCCAGGGGCACACTATCAAAACTCAAAATGGCTGAATACTCTTCCCATTGAAGGCGGAACTCGTATGAAGCTGTCCGTCATTCCTCTCTGCTGCTGCCCGTGTTTTCCCATGATTTCGCCATCGCTGTGAGCTAAATCTTCAAAATACTCTTTGTCGCCTTCATAATATATCTTCCTAAACTCAACATATTTTCACTAGACACAAGAACAAGGAGAAACAATTATAGTAAGATTAACACATTTCCAGCAAACACATCAACGTGTTCAAGTTTCTCGTCCTTCAAACCCCGGTGATCCGTCTTTGCGTCATGGCGGCGATTGATGTCATCAGAACCGAAGGATTTTGCGATTGGACTCCGTTAGTCTTTAATCATTATTCCAAATCAGTGAAACTCAACGTTTTTTTGGAACGTGGTTCGATTCTGTGGATTTCAGCGAAACGAAGGTTCTCAATTTGGTCGATTCCATCTCCACTGCGCTTTCGCTCTACGCTTCGTCCGTTTTCGTCTACGCGTCCAATGTTCGTTATATATACAATATAAAAATATATAAACGTATTCTAGGAAAATCTCCAGCGATACAGGGTCGGTACCATGATGAGAGGAGTCTCCCTCACTCAAGTCATTTTCAATCTGCAGAGGTTTGACTTGATTTTCTTTCTTTTGCACACTTCTATGAACCAGCCGCAACGCCCTGGGAAACTAATCCGCTTATCGATAATTCCTCACCCCGAACTGCTATCATTTACAATCTAGAGCTGAAGATCCTAGCATCCCCACTGTTTTCTTTGTGTGGATGGTTATCAATTCGGTGTGCTATCTAGCTAATCGTACGAAGCGAGGGAGTACGTGAAACTAAGAGCGTCGCTCGAATACAATAGAATGTGGCCACGTAGTGTAGGCACAGGTGCGATTAGAAGCCATCTCGAGCCGACTGCGTCATTGGTAGAATCATTATTGCGCTTACCCGTGATGTTTTATTTAATTTCTGGACTCAAGACGTTTGGCTAATTAACATGCCTGAGGTACATTTTATTTCGCATTTATCACGACTTGATTGCAGGATCGTATTCGAGCGCCTTTCCATCAATGATTTTATCTTCCCTGATCAGTACTTCGCTAGGGCAAGTTAATCATCGTAATTTATAAACGAAATAAGTTTAAAATAAATATTTAAAGGTCAATGGCGTCGGAACTGAAGTCATCGAGGCTCGAGTTACTGCCGATTGTAAGCTATTTGTGATCATATTTTCTTCTTTTTTTTTGTTTTGTTTGGCAACGTTTCGACAGCCAGCATGTATTCATCGAGAAACTCATTAAAGCGATTAATAAGAATTCCATGAACTTTTAGATTACTTTCAGTCTATCAGAATGTGACTATGATTCTCTGGATGGTGCTCATCTCCATTCTGTTCCTCGTCGTTATGCGTCCAGCAGCGGTGCGAAAATATATTTTATTTAAACTAATTAAATATAATTATAAATTCGGTTGATCTTTGTGTGTCTTAATCGACTCTCTTATCGACTAGTTTCTTTCTATTGAAGATTATCCGTTTGTAGTCCGAACTATACACGATGGAGAAGATTCCCATCGCTCACGTCGACACCCACGGAAATTTCCCCCATCTGAGGAGCATCGCCAACTCCGTCGTGAGTACCGTAATACTACAGTATCCTCAACGTATCCCAATATCTATCGGAAATCGATACTTGCAGGTCACAGTGCACGGTGGAGTGATGACGCACCCGAAGGGATCGCTAAACGAGGTGAGTTATCGTATCCAATTGACCCTGAATCAAGGTGAATTTTCAGGGCTACGAACACGACCACCACTCGTACAGCCACCACTCCGACAAGGAAACGCTGCAGGTCTAAGAAAAGGGCTGATGCAGCTGCTGCAGGGGCTGCAGACCCCTACACGCACATTTCTCTGTGTAATCTTTTCTCATTATGCCTTCACTCACTTGAATCCAACGCATTCTCTGTTTCTTTGTCCGCTTACTCGTCTCCTTTCAACTTTCGTCTCAGTTTTCTCTCATAGTTGTGTACAGTATTTTCACAAGTTCGTGTTTAAGAGTGTACATACCTAGGCTTCTTCGCGATTGTTCACCAATAAATGTCGCGTTGCACATAACAGTTTTTAACAACTAGGTTTACTCATTTCGAGTGTTCAACAAGAAATTACAGTTTACAATTATCACGGCGATAATAACAAGGCAATACATGAGTGTAAACGTTCGAGATTAATGGATGGAGGCTCGTTTCCAGCAAATTCACCAAGGATAATTTATTGAATATTTAATGGCGATGCGTTGTACGAAAAGAATACAGTACCTGATGTCAATCCTCTCCCATGGCTTTTCCGACCTCTCCGATGCTTCCGGGGAAGCCGGGTTGTCGCGCCGCCGCCTATCCTCTGGATTCTCGCATTAACGGGGCCCCATGCCATTACAGGCAATGATTACGATCGACACTGTGATGCGCTCATTATCAGTAGATATTTGGCTTCTAGTCTTTCACGTAATCTGCTGGAAGCAATGATTCACCTGAGGGTAAATACAGGCGGAGTTAGAGACGACGGGGTTGGATTGGATTTTTTCGATTTCTGCGCATTAATCAATTTGAAAATTGATATCGAGTTAGACTATAATACGCAATTCTTGGGTTTTTCCCGTGAGATATTTAGACAACAATTGGATGGCGATTAGAGATGAAAAAGGAAGAGCAAAAGGAAGAGACAGTTGAAAAACATGTCAATCTGAATTGCATTTGAACTGTATAATGCGAATGATTTCCGAGGTACCGCAACTGAAATTTAACAAAGGGGATGATCAGATTGATCTAGGACTGCTTCCGGCTGTTCCGTGTTTCACCCTTTTGTCATCCTGTCCCTTTTCAGTTTTCAGTTTTTGTTGTGTTTTGCGTTGTTGTCTCTATTATTACATATTTCGCTTACATGGAAGGAGTGGGTATTTTATTTTGCACATGCACAGGCATTGAGCGCCCAGAACATGATGAGAGCTGAATATCAGATGGTCGTATAAACTGACAATGAGTAAACTGATAACGGGTTTCGGGGGAAGAAACTTGAAAGAAAATATAAGAAAAAATAGCTGACTATCTCCAAAAAAAACTGAGTATGCAATCAGTAATCATGATAATAAGCGAATAATATATTAGATAATAAATGTTTCAGATATATGATGTTCGCGCTCTGGCGCTCACTCGCCCTCATTTTCCGATTGTACGGAGACACACTACACATGTCCTCTGTCATGGCAAACAGTGAGTATACCTGCTGCATCCCATCAAGTTTGAACACGCATAGACCAATAGCGATGGCCTGTTCACTGAAACAAAACCCACATACCACACACTAACACGTTATCAAACGCACACTACGCTACAAAGATATATACACTATCAGAACACTATCATAATTAAACCTCAAGATGGCTGAATACTCTACCCATTGAAGGTGGCACTCGCATGAAATTGTCAGTCATCCCGCTATGCTGCTGCCCCTGTCTTCCCATGGTCTCCCCTTCGCTGTGAGAACTCAAAAATCGACATACGACTTTTTTCACCTTCATATTCGATCTTGAGCAATACAAACTCTCCACATCTTGGAAATATTTTCAGTAAACACAAAAACAAGGAACATTTGCAGCAAGAACATCAACGTGTTCAAATACTTGGTGCTTCAAACACCGATGATTCGTCTCTGTGTAATGGCCGCAGTTGATGTCATCAGAACTGAAGGATTGTGCGATTGGACGCCGTGAGTGCTTATCTTACTCTGAATTAATGAAATATTATTTTTCAATGGCTCTATCCAATTCTGTGGATTTCAGCGAAACAAAGATTCTCAACTTGGTCGATTCCATCTCCACTGCAGTATCGCTATACGCCTCGTCCGTTTTCGTCTACGCGTCCAATGTTTGTTTAATTATATTTAAAACAAATGTAATGTTAATTTATTCTAGGAAAATCTCCAGCGATACAGGGTCGGTACAATGATGAGAGGAGTCACCCTCACGCAGACCATTTTCAATCTGCAGAGGTTGAACTTTTGCACATTTTTGTGACCCAGCCGTGCCGTCATCTTCTATCATCTGTGAACAAGCACTTTTCAGCGCCTAGCAATACTAATCCGCTTATCGATCACCGAACTGCTCCGCTATCATTTACGATATCAAGCTGATTAGCATCGACCGAAAGCTCTGTTAGAATCGAGAATCTTCTGTTTATATCAGCAATGGTTATCAATTCGGTGTGCAATCTAGCCACTCATACGGAGCGAGGGAGTACGTGAAACTAAGAGCATCGCTCGAATACAATAGAATGTAGTGTAGGCACGGAGTCGATTTGAAACCTAATCTAGCGAGCTGCGTCATTGGTAGAATGATTGGATGCTCTAGCCGGCGATATTTTACTCCGTTGATTTCTGAGCTTTAGACGTTTGGCCGTGCGATAGTCGAAGCGCATGAGTTTTGCGCGTAAACATGTCAATAAAAAGCCGCAGGCGCAGTTTATCTCGTATTTGTCACGAATTTCATTGCAGGCTCATATTCGAGCGTCTCTCTCTCAACGATTTCATCTTCCCCGATCAGTACTTCGCCAAGGCAAGTTATTCATAATAATCAGTGAAATAATAATCAATTTTAGGTCAATGGAGTCGGAGCTGAGGTCATCGAGGCAAGAGTTATTGCTGACTGTAAGTTGTTTCATTTAAACAGTTTTGTTCCCAGGATCTTTTGCTCGACGATTTTCCTTCTGCAAGAGTATTTGTCGAGCTTTCCGAATCGCTAGAGTGTTTGTAAAATGCCAATGATTACTTCGAATCCTTTCAGTCTGGCAGAATTTGTTCATGATCTTCTGGATGATTCTTATCTCCATTCTCTTCCTTATCGTCATGAGGCCAAATGCGGTGAGCAAATACATTTTTTTATTATATTCCTAGATACTAACGTAAAAAAATAGTGCATACTAACGGGTGAATAATGAGAACCACTTTCCAGTCCGAACTATACACGATGGAGAAGATTCCCATCGCTCACGTCGACACCCATGGAAATTTCCCCCATATGAGGAGCATCGCTAATTCCGTCGTGAGTACAGTAACCCTACCGTAACCTCACCGTATCCCAATACCTATCGGAAATCGATATTTGCAGGTCACAGTGCACGGCGGGGTAATGACACACCCGAAGGGATCGATAAACGAGGTGAGTTACCGTATCCTACCGTAAATTAACGATCGATATTCAGGGCTACGAGCATGATCACCACACCTACGGCCAAGACAAGGAAATGCTTCACGTCTAAAAAAATCAAGCAGCTGCTGCAGAGGCTGCAGACCCCAAAAAGCACATTTCTCTGTGTTACTTCACTACGTTGCCTTAACCACCCTTCCTTTCTTCGTGTTCCTTTTTTCTCATTATGCCTTACTCGCTCAAATCCAAAGCATTCTTTGCCTCAGCTTTCTCGTTTTCAATTTCTGTCTCATTCGTTTCTCATGATGTGATCAGAAATTGTATTCTAGAGTGTACATACTTATTGCAATTGTTCACTAATAAAGGTTTCGTAACGCATCATAGTTTTTTAATGGCATCAATACCTTCAAATCCGAAGAGTGGCATACCAAATTTAACTTACTCGATTATATCCGAGTGTTGGACAAGTACAATAATTACTGCATTTACAATACTGATT
This sequence comes from Pristionchus arcanus, assembly GCA_900490705.1. Taxonomy (NCBI): domain Eukaryota; kingdom Metazoa; phylum Nematoda; class Chromadorea; order Rhabditida; family Neodiplogasteridae; genus Pristionchus; species Pristionchus arcanus. The sequence goes on along the minus strand of LS488608.1, from coordinate 95,919 downwards.
TCATGACGACAATAATGACGCGACTAATGAGAGTTAACGTTCGGGAATAATGTGAGGAGGAATAGCTAGTTTCCATCTATTATAATACACCTAGGAGTATTATTTGATTATTGGTTTTGATCAATGAAGAGGTGTCAGTTAAACAAGGGAAAATCAATAAAGGATTCAACAATATACAGTCAGCAATATTTCTAGCTGGGATGACCTCAGTTCCTTCTGCATTGTTCTTAAAATATAATGATTATAAATTGCTTGATAATTTTCAAACAATAAAATAATGAAAGTGCAAAACAATACAGTAGTGAAGTATTGATCGAAGAAGATGAAATAACTGATATAATCGAGACTGGATGGCAATACGTGGAATATTTGTTGGGGCGCTATTACGAGCAACATTGTGATGTATTTCGCTCATTATCAGTAGATATTTTGCTTCTACACTCACGTAGCCTGCTGGAATCAATGACGCAGGGTAAGGGCGGAGTCAGGGAGGACGGGGTTTTGGTTTACTGCGCAATAAACAATTTGGAAGCAATCAGTATCGCTGTAGTCGAGGGATAGACTATAATACGCAATACATTGTGTATTTTACGCAATTCTGGGTTTTCCCGATTGATATTTAATAAACATATATTGCCCCTCATCTATGATCTATAGATCTATCATCTATCTCATCTATCATCTATGATCTATGATCTCATCTATAGAATAGACCTATTTGGCTATAAGTTGTGCTTACAGTCTTTGGTGATTGTTCTCTGAAAAACAAGCGCCAATTCATAAAAGGATTCAAATGTCAAAGAAATTCCGCGCAGCCTGAGGGTGGAGATTTAACGAGTATGCAAACTTTCAATCGTCATTTTGGCGAATGATTAAGCCTTCATTTGAACTTGCCGCTGCACGCGTGTCTTTTACTTGTGATTCAGAGAGGGAAATTAATAATAATAATATTAAGAAGCATTGAGCAACCAGAAAATGACGAGAGATGAATAACAAATAGGGTTGACGCATAAACTTGTAAGGTGATAACGGGTTCCGGGACGAGAAACTGGAGAAAATTGGGCGAAAAGGGAAAACAAAATAGATGCACAATTTCCAAAAAAATATACAATGCGCAAAAATAATTATAATTAAAAATAATGATTCAATAAATTAACAAATCACATTTTTCAGATACATGATGTTCGCGCTCTGGCGCTCGCTCTCCCTCATCTTCCGATTGTACGGAGACACACTGCACATGTCTACTGTCATGGCGAACAGTAAGTAGTCCAATAACTGCTACAGAAGTTGAAAATTGTAGAAATATTGTGAAAACAAAACACGGGCTAAGGTGTGTAATAGATATACATTGGGTAGCGAAACACAAGTATAATATTAATCATTTCAATATACATACTAATCATTTCAGGCGGTACTCGCATGAAGTTGTCAGTCATCCCTCTCTGCTGCTGCCCTTGTCTACCCATGATCCCGCCGTCGCTGTGAGTTTTATTCCATCCTTCACGGCTCATCCGGTAGAATTTAACTCGACGATTAGTCTATATTTGTTGCATGGTTATTGTTTGGACAACCATTGTTACGAATCTTGAACCCCTTTTACATTCTAATCTGAACACATTTGCAGCAAGAACATCAACGTGATGAAGTACTTGGTGCTTCAAACTCCGATGATTCGTCTCTGTGTAATGGCCGCAGTTGATGTCATCAGAACCGAGGGATTGTGCGATTGGACACCGTGAGTTAGGGTTGGCGTTTTGATTCCTCGATGATTCCTGGAATCAAATGATTCCCATCATTCTCGGAATCATTGATTCCGAGAATCGGTGAATCTCGGAATCAATGATTCCGGGAATCATTTGATTCCCAAGTGCATATCTCAGGAATAAATGGTCCGATCGACTTGAAATTTTGAGGTAGCACTAATAGTGGCATGCAGATTGCACATGCTTAATTTGATGACGATTGGACGACTTTGTTCTTTTGTCACCTACCCAAACCCCGCCCAACTCATTCAAAATTTATCGAAAGA
>LS488608.1:73735-93152 GCA_900490705.1 Pristionchus arcanus | reverse complement strand
GCGAATGGGAATCATTCGATTCCTCACCTCGCTAGGGGGTGCGGTCCTTTCGGAATCAAAACGCCAACCCTACCGTGAGTACATGATAATATTTGAATTATTGATCAAAAATTCAAAAGGCGTAATTCAATCAATTTAAAAATACGCGTGAAACTCAACTGTTTGCTACAACAATTCAATGAATTCCAGCGAAACAAAGATTCTCAATCTGGTCGATTCCATCTCCACGACGCTTTCTCTCTACGCCTCGTCCGTTTTCGTCTATGCCTCCAATGTTTGTTGCACAAATATATTTTTATTTTTATTTCAGATAATTATATAATTAAATTTCAGGAGAACCTTCAGCGATACAGAGTCGGTACCATGATGAGAGGAGTTACCCTCACGCAGACCATCTTCAATCTGCAGAGGTTGGTCTTTGATCTTTGCAAATCATTTTTAATATTCCCATTTCAAAAAAAATCAGAGTTCTTTTTGAACATTTTCCATTAGAGTCTGCAGCATTATTTGCGTCGAATTTGCGTCGAAATGCAAGACAAATTGTGAAATGCTTTTTCAAAATTAAAATTGTTTTTTTTTCAAAAAATAAAGTTAACTTTTGTGACCAAGCCGGACCCTCATCATCTATCATCTGTGAACCATTCAACGTCCTGCAAGTAGGGTTGGCTTGTCAATATTGAAACCGCATTTCAAGATTGGAATGGCGCAGAATGATCTTGGCAAGACTTGGCAAATTGCCAATTCTTTTCAAGATCATTTCAAGATTCAAGAGTATTTCAAGATTGAAGAAATTGTCAAGATCGGTTGATCATTTTCCACCCGCGCCAACTCCCTTCGACCGGTCCACCCACAAAAAACGACGAAAAGTTTGGAATTTCAAGATCATTTCAAGAACCAAGATCTTGAAAAACAATTCGTTGTTCTTGACAAGAAGGGATAATTGAGTTATTTCTTGAAAAGATCTTGCAATCTTGCTTGATAAGCCAACCCTACCTGCAAGACTAATCCGCTTATCGGTTATTCCTCTCTCCGAACTGCCCCGCTATCATTTACGATATCGAGCTGATTAGAGTCGACCCATCGCTGCCATACTCTCCTATAATCACCCACTATTTGTCTGGTTAGAGCACCAATGATCTGACTCTATCACTTCTTCGTGCTATTTAGCAAGTCATACAGAACGAGGGAGTGCATGACATAGAGACCTTTGCTTGAATGCAATAGAATGAGGCTACGAAGTGTAGGCACAGATGCGATTTGGAACCTTCTCTAGCCTTGGTGGAATGATTGTGTGCGCTTGACCGTGATATTTTATTCCGTTGATCTCTGGGCTCAAGACGTTTGACCATGCGATCGAAACATTTATGAGCAATGAATTAGCCGACAGTTAAAAGCCACATGCGCATTTTATGCGCATTTCGTATCCAAGGATAATGATGTTTCAAATATTACAAAGGTTCATTGCAGGCTGGTATTCGAGCGACTGTCCATTAACGATTTCATCTTCCCCTATCAGTACTTCGCCAAGGTATGTGTTACTCTCGCTTTAATTTTTAATTTATTTTATTTTATTTTAATTTTAATATTTTAAATTTTAGGTCAATGGAGTCGGAGCTGAGGTCATTGAAGCTCGAGTTATTGCTGACTCATATTATTCAATTTTAAAATTTGTATTGAGAATTGATTCAATTTTGTAATGTTCTTCTTCATTATTACCGTATTTGAAACGTTTTCATCCTAAATGCATTCCCTTTCAGTCTGGCAGAATTTGTTCATGATCTTCTGGATGGTCCTCATCTCCATTCTTTTCCTCATCGTCATGAGGCCATCGGAGGTGAGCAAATACAAAATTGAAATTTAAAAAAAATCTGGAATTTTCAAAGAGGACTAAAGAAGTTTTAAAAATTGAGGCAAATAAAGTAAATATCATTTTGTGCAGTCCGAACTCTACACGATGGAGAAGATTCCGATCGCTCACGTTGACGCTCACGGCAACTTCCCCCATCTGAGGAGCATCGCACCCTCCGTTGTAAGCACCATAAACTTATCACAGCGTTCTGACCCCCATTGTTCTCTCCCGATAAGGGTGAACAATGGATGCAAATTTCGCGCCAAAATCCCGACACGAAATAACTGCAATTTCACGCTCGATTCAAATCACAGAGAAGGGAGAGCAGTCGCTCCTCCCGCCTAGGCCTTGCAGTTCGGTTCATGCAAAGTGATCGAGTGCGTATGTAAAGTGCTCCCCCTTCTCTGTCGGGGCAGAATGCTGTGTTATCAAGCACCTGCTTTCCCAACACTGTGCCCCACAGTAGCTCTGCGCTACATCAGTACTCCTACCGAATTCCCTCGGTTCATTACTTATCGTGTCCTGACAGACCCAACCATAGGCCTACAGTACTTCCTTGCACATCAAAAATCGATACTTGCAGCTCACAGTGCACGGTGGGGTGATGACGCACCCGAAGGGATCGATAAACGAGGCGAGTTACCGTAACCAAGTGATCCTGAATCAGGGTAACGATCGATTTCCAGGGTTATGAGCACGATCACCACTCATACGGCCAAGACAAGGAAATGCTGCATGTTTAATGCTGCCGCTGCTGCAGGGGCTGCAGGGGCTGCAGACCCCTGCTGTCTTCGATTTTTCTCTGACGTACCTCACATCTTTGCCTTCCTTCACTTTCTTTAAGCCTTCCTCGAATCCAAAGCATTCTTTCTTCCAGCTTCTCGTCTTCTTTCATTTCCCGTCTCAGCCTTCTCTCATTCTCATCGTTGTGTGCCGTATCCTCACTACTATTCGTGTTCTAGAGTGTACATACCTAGGCTTTATTGCGATTGTTCACTAATAAATGTATCGTTATGCATGCGAGCTTATATGACAAAAAACCTTGATAACTCGTGACTCAAAAATTTAATTGGCTCGGTCAATTCGAAATTGTTTGACAGTTTGACAAGAAATTAATTGTAAATCAATTGGCACGACAATACTAAGGACGCGTAAACATTCGCGATTATTGTGGGGGGGGGTGGAAGAAGTAAGTAGTGAATAGTTTTCAGCAAATACATCTTCCTTTTCAGTAAATTTTTCAGTAAATACAATGTTGTCTGCGATAACGAGCAAAGTAAAGCTTACTAATGAGGGCAAACGTTCGGGAATATGAAAGAAAGGATAGCTGCACACTCACTGAGGTGTGCGCAAATCTTGATTGAAAACGAGAGCACATTACCGTTTTTTTCACCCTCATATCTTCTCACTTTCTCTGTTTCTCTCAATTTTACTCATATTCTCTTGCAGATATGGGAGATCCGAAAAGAAGATATCCTCTCCTCATTTCGCACAGTGTTCACTTATCTCTTTCCACGTAGAGAAAAAGGTGAATGAAGAGGCGAGATGCAAACAATCTCTTGCTGGTGATAATCTAGAGCGTAAAGAGCTTTATAAGTGGGGAACGGGAGGTTCGCTGACGGTTCCGAGGTAGGGAAGTATGCTCTCTATTCTCATTCTATCGCTGACCCTGCCTCACGAGCCTGCATCGCAACGCATCCTATCACCATGCCGGAAATTGAGGGTACGTTTGATTTGGCGAACTATGCTAAAAACAAATTTCGTAGTGTGCGAATGCGCTTTAAATTCTTTCTACGAGGAATCCTTCGCCTGTATCAACAAGGGAGCGGGCAATTCGTGCCGGGTGATACCGGCGACGGAAGCATTCAGATATGCACCGTCTCCTGACTGCACTTGCGTGTGCCCAGAGGCAAGTTATCGTTCTACTACCAACATACCAACATGGTTATCTTTAGCTCTTTGCACAGCGTGCCAGAGAGAGGAAATAATCCAATTATCGCGGCAAACCATTCTTCATGATTGCGCGCGGTGAGCGGTGAGAGAAAGCAGGGAATGATTTGTAATATCTGTGAAACACATCCCACAACTCCGTGATAAATTTTGAATATGCAAATTTCGCTTGATACGAGTGTTAATCAGCAAGACAACAACCCTGTCTGTAAGTATCAAACCATTTGAATAAAATTGAACGAAATTATTTTAAATTAATAATATGGTCATCCAACTCAATCAATATCTCTGTTCCCGATGAAAGGGAACCCCACACCATATTATTTTTAGAATCCTCACCAACTACCCGACTAACGTATCAAAGCGGATTTATATAATTTTTCTCCTGTTTCGAGTAAATCACGATAAGAGAACAGTATCTCGTTTTTCTCGAATAATTTGGGAGTTATTGAATATTCACTTTGATACGTTAGTCGGGTAGTTGGTAAGGATTCCAAAAATAATGATGGTGTGCGGTTCTCTATTATCGGGAACAAAGATATTGATTGAGTTGGATGACCATATTATTAATTTAAAATAATTTCATTCAATTTTATTCAAATGGTTTGATACTTACAGACAGGGTTGTTGGCTTGCTGATTAACAATCGTATCAAGCGAAATTTGCATATTCATAATTTATCACGGAGTTGTGGGATGTGTTTCACAGATATTACAAATCATTCCCTGCATTCTCTCACCGCTCACCGCGCGCAATCATGAAGAATGGTTTGCCGCGATAATTGGATTATCTCCTCTCTCTGGCACGCTGTGCTTTGTGCCTCTTTGGAAGAATATCACAAAAAATTAAGAAGTTGTTATCAAAAACATAGTAATTGGAAATGTGTCAATACAATACATTTACAGGCGTTTATCATGTGTCCACCAGGCTCTAGATTCAATATTGGCACAGATGACCCTGGTCTCAGCGGAGATTTTGCCCGGAGTGCTTGGGAGGTGACCAATTCGAAAACAACATACCATATCTATGCACAATAATTAATTAAATACATATTTATAGCAAGTTATGTTCCGACTCCTATGCAGTACTGTCGACGTTGGCACATGGTTTTTAGGTTTGGGAGGTTCAAAAACTGATGGTGAAAATGTGAACACCTTCACCTGCTATGTCGAAGGTTCGTTTTTCTCTCGCATAATATTGGCTACAAAAGTGCCATTTTCAGTGCCCTGCAACGATTGCAATGCGCCAATTGCGGCAGGTACGGGAGCCGGCGATTGCCCGAGTGGACATACCTGCTCTCCTTTCAGTTCTGTAAGGAAGTTGAATTTTCGAGCCTATTTAGCTGCTTATATTGGGTCGATAGTAATTGCTCGAAATTTCCACAAAAGCTAGACATTAGGATGTATGAAAGCTATGGAAAATCAGAATTATATCGTCTATAATGTAAAGGTACCTGGCATCATTACAATTGATGCCTGCAACACCGCAACGTTCGGCTGCAATAGTCCAAACGTCGCTTTTAAATTCGCCGACGGCACTTTCGTGAGTACCTATTCTTGTTCCTGATATCTAACTATTATAGCTAGAGAAATGATACCGTCGTCTCTTCGTTTCACACACTCTTTCTCGTCGACCGAGCGGGCGAGAGAGTGTGCAAAATGAAGAGACGGCGGTATCAATTCTCGAGCTCTACTAACTATCCACTTATATTCCTCGCTTGCAGGGCGTTCTCACTGCTGCCCAAGCGAATGGAGGTGCGCCCGGGAAGGGCATAACTTGCCTCGATGGCGTGTGGACCTTTAACAATGTCGGCAACAACATCTATAACAAGGAAATTGCGACAGCCATGTGCGCCACTTAGAGACGGAGATTCAAATAGAACAGTGCCATGTAACGTATTCTACTTCTTGTTTGTACATTTGCAATACTCAGGGACTCAATAAATTGATTTGCTATTTCCTCATGCGTTTGAAAGCAAATACTTTAATTTGCGTTTTTGCTGGCAAATTTCATACTGCACGACTAAATTATGCAAGTATTCGAAATTGTACATTTATCAACACACTGCCTACAACAGCTTCTTTCTTCTTCTTCTGTATCCGCTCGCGACCGGTGCGGCAGTTGCAGCCGGAGCTTCGGTCGCAGCCGGCAGCGGGTCCTGCTGCACGGTAGCCGATTCGACGGCTGCGGCCGCAGTGCGGTCCGGGCACGGGCAATACTCGGCGTCGTTTCCAGGATCTCCCTCGTCTCCAGACACTCCCTCCGCTCCCTGCAGTGCCGGATTTTATTCTCAGAACCAGAACCGGGAAATAGGCGACTTACCAGAGCTCCGTCCTCTCCCGGCTCGCCGACGGGTCCACGCTCGCCCGGAATGCCCTGGTTGCCGGCCGGTCCGTCGTCTCCCTACAAGCAATTTCCGGTTATCAGATATCCTAATTTCCGGATCTGTCTCTAATCCCGGTTCTCACCTTGTCTCCATCATCTCCAACCTCTCCGGGCATGCCAGTGGGTCCCTTGGGGCCGGGAATGCCGACCTGGTGCTCGACGTCGATTCCTGGGTCGCCCTAAACGACGGATATGGTTACCGTAGTACGGTAAGACGGTACCTGTGGTCCCTCCTCGCCCATGGGTCCAGCGCCTCCGACCTCTCCAATGGTTCCGGGGAAGCCGGGTTGTCCGTCGCGACCGGGAATTGCCGCTTGGCCACGCGCTCCACGCATGCCACGGGGTCCAGGCTTGCCTGGAAATACCATGTTTACGAATTCGTGAATTATCTGTGGTGTGACTACGATGATGTCTTGAAGTCATTATCAGTAGATATTTGGCTACCAGCCTCGTGCCAATGACTCTTTGGGATCATACTAACAAGGATATGGTCAGAGCACTCAGTACAACTATAGAAAGTGGCCTATTAGTCATCAATCAGGATCATTAAACAACACAGTTTCTTCCCCAGAGCCGCAAGGCTAGTAGTTAAATCCGGAATACTAACTACCAGTTTCTCTGAGTGATACCCGATTCCGTTTTATTGTCACTTCGTACCATTCTACGCCGTTTTAATTGAACATAATTTTTAAGTTGTATCCGCGTTTGTCCTTGTTATCACGCACAATATATATTAGCAAGTCCTTGTAAGCTTGACATTAATCCACAAAAGTGCACACACTTACCAGAGGGTCCGGGCAGACCGGGTGCGCCCTGAGGGCAGTGGAAGCACGAATCGTACTGCTGCGTCTGAGCATGCGCGTCATCGGCAGCCGCTCCGTCGAGTCCGGGCTGGAAATAAGGTGGTTAAGCTCCGCCCCTTTTGATCTTTGATCTTAGCGTACCAGTCCGGGGTGGCCGACGGCGCCGTCCTCGCCCTTCTCTCCCTTGGGGCCGGGCGGTCCTGCCGCGCACTTGTTCTCCTTGGGCGCCGCGCAGTTGCAGCGGCCCGGCTTGACTGAAAAGCGTCGATTTTTTTAAAGTTTAAGTTGTCTAAGCTCCGCCCACTTTCACGCGGGCGCGCACTTTCCGTGTATCGGTATGGGGGGCCTTGGACTTGATTGAAAGGGAGGAAAGATCAAAGATCAAAAATCAAAGAGCTCACTTCCTGGTGCTCCCTCGACACCGAGCGATCCGTAAGCGTCGGCGGCACGGGAGACGGGAGCGTCGTAAGCGTTGATCGGGGCTGAATTATTATCGTTGAAATGTTGAAGTTTGAATTGTGGTTGGAATGTGTTTCAGAATGGTTAGAAAGCAATCGAGCGCGAAATGTATTCGATACCGATTTCGTTCTGTCTCCTTAAAAAAGCTATCACTCATCAAATCCTAAAATAGTCCACTCATACCAACTTCCCAACGTGTGATGACAAATCGGCACGAGCATCTCTCATTTCGAATGCTCTCGATCAGTCAGACGAGAGAGTATGCAAAATGAGGAGAGACGCATGCCGAATTGTCATCACTATTCCCATCCCTCACCAGCAGCCTGCACGGGTGCAGCTCCGTATCCGTCGTACTGCCTCTTGGCTCTCCTGTTGGCGGAGAGATTGGACAGACTGCGGTAGGTCGAGTCGGCATCGACCTGGAGATCAAAGATCAGGGATCAGAGATCAAAGATCAAAGATCAGAAACTCACTCTCCACTCGTGCATTTCTCTCTCCAAAGTGTGGCGGATGTCCTCGACCTCACGGAGGACGAGAGGGATGGAAACGAGCTGGAAATGATTCCCATTTCTGATGGAAACGATCGAATGAGTTTCACTGAGACTATAAAAGGAGAATGGAATGTAGGTTCGATTCTTTCCGATTATGCGCTACAATGATTCAACAGTTGTGTTAATTAGACTAATTCACATTCTAATTTGAGTCTTACAGTAGCAATAATTACAGTTACATCTCCGATTACAGTAATCACTAACCACAGTAACGAGGGTGATTGATCCGAGTGTCGCGGCGACGCCCGTCGCCAGCGGCATCGAGACCATTGTGGAGGAGTCTGGAATGGCAGAGATCAAAGATCAGTCTCTCCCGGAAAGTACAACGATAGTATCGTTACGATACACTGATGATGGGCTACAAGTTGGAGGGAAGTTAGAGACCAAAGTTTCATCTAGGGCATGATATTAGAATGAAAAGGCAATGAGAAAGACGGGGGAATGGAGAAGCTCTTATCCCCGCCTCTTTTCCTTGTCTTATATACTGTGCAAACCAGTCGACCTTGCCCTTTCGCCTCGGCAGCAGTGGCTGGCCTAGATTCTACCCGATCTGAAACGGCCGAAATGTCCCGACTCCTCTTTTCCCGTGCACTATATCTCATTATGAGAGAAGATGGCCGATTTGAAACGGCCGAAATGTCCCGACTCTTGATTTTCCGTGCTCTCTAGTCAATTCTCAGAGATTTGAAACCCACTAGAGTTTGGGCGAAACGAGGAGATAGAGATGAGAGATAATGTGAAATAGAGAGAGCGGGAAACGAAAGTGAGATGAGACAATAACCCAGATGATGAGGGGAGATAGGCTGGTTCAAGATCGTAAGAGATCTCGAGATGTAGGGGGAAAGGTCGAAGCTAAGTCATAGTGAGATAATTTGCAAGGGGAAATGGGATAGTATCGGAAAAGAGTTGCAATGACAATGCTCAATAATAATTTATCCAGTCCATGAGAGATCACAGAAAAAATGCAACACCCGAGTGTCGAAACGTTGCGAATGAATGATAGGGGAACACTGGGAAAAAATTGTGAATGAAAAGTCTCAAACATAAATACAATTGTCTACTATCGATCAAGCTACGAAAGTATCGATATTGGGAGGATAAATATCGATAAATTAATGGACAAGTTGATTGCTCAAGCTACAGAGTATCGCTGCCCACCCCCGGCCCCGCTCAGTCCAACGCCGTGCCGATTGATCACGTCCCCGAGAGCCTTCTCATCCTCACCCACGCATCTGAAAATAAATATAATTAGAAACTCGAGGTGGATACTGCAATAGAAAAGAAATAGATATGCATTGTTGGGAGTATCTATCTCCAGAATTGCATTGCCGAAAGTGTTTTCTGGGGAAAATGAAAAATAAGTTTCACTCCACTCTGTTAATCGAGACTCATTGTAAGATATTTGCTGCATTTGTTCCTCGCTCTTAAAATTAATGATCCTAATTACATAACGATACTTTTTATTATATTTTCGACAGAGATCGTTTCTCGAGACTTAGCGATGCCCTAAATATATTTCTCTTGCCTCTAAATAACGATCCTCACCCTCGCTTCGCATCATCCTCCTCGCCTCCAATTTCGCCTCGTCGATGAGGGAAGCGACGAGTGAATTTGAAGCACAGACTGGAAGAGGTGATCTTTGATCTTTGATTTCTGGAAATTTGCCCTCATCTGGCAAAATAAGAGAGTTCAGGGTAGGTTAGTAGCAGCCAGTGAGTGGTTATCGGGATTGCAGAGGTAAGCGAAACGTCGTAAATCCCACCAACATCTCTACTTTTGCCTCGGCATTCCTCTTAGAAGGATGCGGAAATAGACGAACCGAACGACGAAGAAGAGAATGAGAAGGCAGAAAGAGGCGAGAAGGGAGAAGACTAGGATGTCACTGGAAAAAAGCTAAATAATAATCACAGAAATATATTGGGCTTCAGAAAGCGTGATGAAAATTTGCTGATTCTTCCACCGTTTTCTACACATTAGATGTATTCAAAGATGTATTTTTTCATTAAATTAGGAAAACATTAAACAAACTCACAGGATTCTTGCCTGCCAATCATACGGGTTCTCCGTCGTTGTCGCTTCCATTTTTCTAAAGAGAGTATGGTCAAACATGCTCTCGCTCTCGAGTGGAAGGGGGCAGAATGGTCGAGAACGATACACAAAACACGATAACACAGTGACAATTGCATCATCAGGCTCTAGTGGGCAATAGGCTCTGGTCCCGCAGAACCCTCGTCATTGGCCCCAAATAAGACGCTAATGTCTAGACTAATATTTTCACGGAGCAGATTCACGCCTTTCACTAAATATATTTCCCGCTCCAAAATTTACGATTGCGATTACTAGGGAAAACTATTTCTACGAAGCTATATTTTTGAAAACCTTATATCTTATAAGAAATAAAACTCGAAACGCGAACTAGAATGGACTCGAGAAGGAGTCGCAAAGACGTGTAAATTAGGCGAAATTCGAAGAAAGAGGTGTATACTCTTCTCTCCGGCGACTCTCACGTGCTAACTAGCACTCGAGAACACTAGGGGGCTGCTAAAAGGGGATGGAATGAGGGGAGAATGGGCAAAGGGAAGGCAGGTTTTGGATGGGCATTGAATAGTATAGCCGACTAGTACGATGCAGAGGCGCCTTTACATCAGACATTTTACAAAGAAAGAATGCGGGAAATACTGACTCAAATCGCATCATTTCCCATGGGAGTCAGGTGATTTCAATACCTGCCTAATTTCGGGATGTTTTGAGTCAAATTTCTCGCGTTTCACACGCCAGCACAAAACGAGTTTCGAAATGGGCATCAAAGCCTTTCACGGCACATTTTAACCCATTTTCGATAGACTGAGCAGACAGGCATCAAGACGAATCTTCATTTAGTCTTTCTCTGATGTGAGCGCGAAAAGGAGGCTCTTTATTTGGCATCCTGCCCTAGTCATTTCAAAGATTCAGCGGAACAAAGTAATTTTCGCGCGATTCTGAGAGGCGCTAGGTGTTTACTGCGCTTCATTCTCAGGCCACACGTGAGAGTCTTTCTTATTTACCGAAATTAAAGATGAAGAGCCCCAGACATCTTGGGAATGCACCTATTATAGCCGCTTCTCGCAGTAAGGGATCGAAATTCGAGTATCGGTTGACAACTGAGACGTACATGATTCTTTTTCTGAGTAAATATTCGCAAGAGTCACGCATCTATTTGCATGCCATTATGTTGAAATTTAGAGACAAAGAAAAATCTAAAATATAGCCGGGCCATCGACCCGAAGCAATAAACGTGAATAATGGCTTCATCTCCTTTCTTCTTTCCAAAGAAGGAAAAAGTCGGGAAAGAAAGCCAAAACCGTGCGAAAACGAGACGAAATGAGGGCTGGCAGAGAAGAAAGAGTCGTCTTTCATTTCCATTCCCCCTCTGACGGTAAGAACGCTAGTAGCGACAAGCCAAATGGCGCTACAAGTCCAGAATGGCTAACGAATCCCACTCATTTGCAGCTCTCAAGCAGAGGATCTCTGGTGTCTTCTCTCTTTCCTTCCTGCTTTGAACAGACGAGAAAGCAGGGAAGCTAATAAGGCGGCTCATAGAGGGGAAAGGGCGAATTCCTCGGAAAGGAAAGGGGAGAGGGCGGATTTCAGACCACTTGAGAAGGCCAGCGGGAGGATAAGCGGCTCTCGAAAATAGAATGTGCGCTGTAGCAGCCTCTAGGATGGAGTCAGATTTGGTTATGAACCAGGAAATGACAGCAAAAAAATTGCAAAACGTTGGTGCCTCATGCTGGAATCGAACCAGCGACCTTCTGTTTACTAGACAGACGCTCTGCCACTGAGCCAATGAGGCAGATATGAGCACGCTCTGACAGATTAGTTTTGTCGCGTCTCTCGCTCGTATCTCTCACTCTGCCTTGTCAGTTAGAGAGAGTAAACGATTTCTCTCTTCTCCTAGACATTTAGGTATGAGAGAGAATGCGAAAAAAAAGAGAGGCCTTTCCGACTCAACAACTGTTGCAAGCGAAAGTAGGCTGATGAGAGAAGTGTCCCGTGTGGACATTAGCCGCCAGTGCAGATAGAAGACGTACACTTTAGACTACGTATTTGTTATTGTTGTGTTTTCTATGCCATTATTGATCGTGAATTTTTATTTTTCAAGCCAAGCTAAATTATTTTCAGACTTATACACAGTTTCGATGAATAATTCAAAGTAGTTTTAATGAAGACGAAGCGAAAAAGTGAGTTTTCGTGGACTTAATAGTTGGTTATTATTTCCTTGAATGCATTGTAAATATTTTCAATTTAGATCAAATGCAGCTTGTGAGAAAATTGGGTATCGATGACAGCGAAACTATTCGCGAAGAGACGTAAGAATATGATTTCATTCTTCCGCTGAGGGCCAGTTGATCTTCCTTGATCGAATTATAATACGCATACTCCATATCATTCTGCGAATGAACTTACCTAGATCGCATTCAATCGAGAGGCTTTGTATGTTTATTATATTGAAGAAAATTTTGCGTTCATGTGTATTGATGAAATAAAATACATTTCGATTGCAAACTAATTCTTCAATTGCACAACACCACCCCGAAGCTAGGGAAATATTACAGCAACAGATTCATACTCTCGAATGCTCTCAAGATTGCTCTGAATAATGCATACCGCCCATGTGCACTCATCATCCTAATGGATAACTCATCAACCATTAAAGGAGAGTCTCTCAATTAGCCATGCTCTCTCGCTGGTCTGACAGAGCGAGAGAGCACGTGAAATTGAGAGAGTCTCTGACCTTGCAGAGTGCAGAAAGCTGTTGCATGATCGATCACTGGCTCATTAGAGAAATTGAGTAGAGATGGCAATAATATTTTTCTACACTGTGCATCTTTCTTGACAATACATTTGATGTTTGATTCGATGATTCATTTTAGTTTCATATTTATCGCTATATTTCCGCGCAACAAATCGAGTGGAGATCAACTGAAAGAGATCAAAGATCAAAGATCATCATAATCGCGAATATCCGGTCAATAGTCATGTTTACAAAGAGGTCGAATAATTACAGAATATAAAATACAAAATATAATTGTTGTAATTTTACAAGATGGTTAAATGGACTGAGTTGAAACAACAAAAATGTGATTAAAATGATCAAAAGACCCTGCAATCGGCTCAAGACAACAGATCGACAATTTGAGATCAAACGAAGCTACTTATTTTCGAAAATGTTCACAAACTACATATCAGTGAGAACCGGGAGTGAGGCATGTGTGCGATATACGGTAGCAAGAAAGGGGATTTACAGAAAAATGAGGAGCAATTTGGAGCAGAACAGGCGGGTTCGGGCGGGATGGTTTGTGCCCGAGTGGTGCTATCGGTCAAGTCAATCTCTAGGTGGAACAGATACAAGTTTCCAAGCAAGAACATAGATGACTTCATGCTTGGAAACATTAGATATTGAGAGAGATCAAACAGTTTCTTAGGAGGACTTCATGCTAGGAAATCCTGATTGGAAACTTGAGAGTTTGAGGTGACGTGACAGCACAGTTGCTCATTCCGCGGCTCATTGTCAATCGAAGTAGGACCCGTTGCCGATGGCTGCAAAGGCGGGCAGGCCTGCAGCAGCTGCGACCGATGCAGCAACCGAGGAAGACGAGGCAGCGTTCCGCGCAGCTGCGGCGGCTGCTGAAGAAGAATTAAATTAATTACAATTTTACAATATTTTTCAATATATTATAAACTAAAATTACTCGTGACAGTTGGACCTATTTCTGACAGCAAGACAAATATTTTTTAAGTCAGTTCTCGATACCAACCGCCCGTGAGACTACCGTACCCGATGACGATGACGATACGGCGGAGTTGGAGATGGACGACGACAGACCGGCGACCACGGACGGCATCACAGTTCTGCAGTTGGAGCGGAATTGCGAGCTGAGAAGGGATGATCTGCGTTTGGGGGTTGTGGCTAGATGGTAGGAGAAATATATATTTTAGAGGTTGTTGCTTTCAAAAATAACTGCTCGATCGATTCCTACCACACACTAGGGTTGCATACAGAGTTCTTGCAAGATGGCATTTAAAATTATATTTATATTGTGGTGCTTTCGCCTGGTCGCCAAAACCAAGCTGAATAAACAGCACAATTTTGAATGTTTTGAACGAAAGTGAGGGCCTCTTCCCGTCAAAAAAAGTCAAATTGGAAAAAAATATAAGCGAAAAAGTGAGAGTGTTAACTCACAGCGCGGACCTCTTCTGCTTCTGTCGCTGATTACAGAACCACACGCGGACGACGTTCTTCTTCAGGTCCAATTTGTCAGCGATGGCGGCGATTCGCTCCCCGGACGGACGCGGTTGCTGTCTGGAAGATTACAGTATTTATATTTCTTACGAGAGAGAAATGTGATACTACTGCTTTCATTAATTATATTCTGAGGATGAAGCACGTGTGAAACTTAACCGATTTTGTACAAGGCCAATGGAGCAAGAACAATAAAGACAACACCAAGGAACAACCGTGCTCTCTCAGTAATATCTAATGGTATTTTTCCACGCGAAGCCTGAACTGCGTTCACAAAATATCTAGCAGATACAGATAACGTGAAACTTGATTCATGTTCAAGGGCCAGATATTTCCCACCTGAAATAATCCTCCAGCAGCCTCTTCTCGGGCGCCGCGATGCTCGTTCGCTTTCGCTTCTTGTCCGTGTTCGGCAAGATTCCTGCAATTTTCGAAATTGATCTTTGATCTTTGGTACTTGATCTCCGAACTAACCACTGAGATCGCCTTGGATGTCCTTGTTCTTGACCGCTTCTTCGGCCTAGAATGAATGGAAAAAATAAAATAAAACCAGTTATCGATCAATCGATCTCCCCGGTCTACCGTACCTTTTCCAGCCATGAATGGAGGATGGGCTTGAGCGCGACCATGTTGTTGTGGGAGAGGGTGAGCGATTCGAATCGGCAGATTGTCGACTGGGACAGGGAACCGACGCCCGGCATGCGGAGATGCGCGAGAGCCTGCGAATTATTTTTTTATAATTATGATATAATTAATTATTTTTTAACGACAGTAACTCTGGAAAACACTGAAATCAGAAAGCTCTCTAGAGAGATGAAACACTCGCGAAACCTATCCCATTCCTCCCTCACAGCTCATCAAATCGAATTGGTGGGCCGAATGAGAATGGTTCGAACAGGTTTCACGCGCGCCTTATCCCCGAGACGTTACACTTATTGCAATTTAATCTTTCTTTTTTTTTCTTTTAAAACTAATTAACTGTACCTTTCCCACATCCGCCTGAGTCACGCCCAACTTGATCCTCCTCTGCTTGAAATGCTCAGCGAACCGCTCCAACTCGCGAGGGTCAGTGTCCACTTCTGAAGAAAGGAACACTAAATTTAGAGGGGGATTGATCTTCGATCTTTGTTCTCTGTAGAGAGTAAGGCTATATTAAAAGTAAGGGGTGAGGAGATTGATCTTTGATCTTTACATTGTAAAGCAAGGCAGAATAAATGTGAAGGAGGTTAATCTTTGATCTTTACTTTGCAAAATGAGATGCACCGATATTGTGCCAATTGCATCACTTTTGGAATTGGCACAATATCGTGTAACAATAATGCATAGGCTTAAAATTTTTTTGGTTCGTTTCCTCTTCCCCATACCTGAGGGCACAGCTGACAGTGGGTATCGCGCGGCGGATGACGAGGAGTTGCCTGCAAGGAAAAGATCCCTCTCCACATCAGAGTAGGCGCGGACTAAAGAAAGAAAGGAGGCGATAGATAGTTGATCTTTGATCTTTGCCCGAGCTAATTTATCACTCACCACTCTTGAAATCGCCACCGACTGAGGAGGAAACGGCGGCGAAGTTGGGCACTGGCATCGGGTACTGGAACGGCTCAAAGTGAAGATTATTATCGTGGCACGATGTAATTGTAAGTTGCGGAAAGAATATAGTAGCTGCTATGTAGGCCAAATAGATTTGCTTCCAAAAGTGAAAGTCTTTGTACATGAAAGGCTTTGGGTGTATCATATTTCTCGTCTTTATCAGATGAAGGGCACAACCAGGGACTGATCATCATTATTCTCACCTGGAAGGGATGCGAGTGGTAGTGCGGCGCGTGCATTGCCATTACCTGTAAAAAATGTTTGTTTGTTTTTGGAAAAAGGTCGCAAGGACGATTGAATCATTGACAATTTCTATTAGAAGATCTGCTCGTGAAACCTATCTGAAACTCAACTTCCTGTAATTTTTCTGTGCTCAAAATAGTGAAACTTCAGAATTTACACCCACTTGCTGCAAACTCGTCATGCTATCGCCTCCGATGGATTGATCACTGGAGGTCGGGACAAGTAAAGAAGGGTCGAAGACGTTGTCGGAGGCGCCGGCGGACGACGAGGGAATGCCCTGAAGGAAATGGCTCAGTTTTGGGAAGACTCTCCTCGATTTGCGTGCTCTCTCGCCTCCTATTTTTTCCGATCGCTCATGTTATTTTCGTAACATATTGTCGTGTGTTTTCCCGACCAAACTCAACAGGACAAGGCTGCATTTCGGCTCCATATATGCATGAATTATCCTCTAACAAACCTGATAGAGGTTGTGCGGATCCTGTCCCGCCTGCGACGACATCAGGTAGTTGCTGTAGCTGGAAAGTCGAGAGGTTGCCCCACCGAACTCATCTACATAATCATCTGTCCCACCGCACTACCGTATACTCACTTAAACATGGCGTCCGGTCGCATGGGGATCACATTCTTCACATCGATGTTCTCCAGAGCGGCTTGGGCGGCGCGCGCCTGCAGCAGAGGATCGTCGAACGAGCCGAACAGCGCGTTGCCTTGGAACTGGAATAGGGGTACGGTAGTTCGATGGGTCAGATTGGTTCGGAGGGTCAAACTCATGACTACTGAAAGCTCAAGTGTGATGAGCAAGTACTAGAGGGCGGATTTTCGGAACGATGCCATGTAAATCAAACTAAATCAAGTGCACTTCTTCACTAAAAAATACCCAGAATGTTGCGGTGTCTATTATTGTTCTTTTTGACATAAACCACGTTGGACTACTGCACATATAAATATTTCTAGAAGATGTACAATTCGTGAAACCTATCCGAAAGCACACCGCATTCATCATCATCAAAAGTGCAAAGAAGAGCGCGGGCGGTTAGGTCTCTGACTCCTAGAACGAAAACAACCTCAACTACGGTAGGCGACCGCGATTGCGCATGCATGCCTATTGTGACGGCACACGGCTCTAATACTACTAATGGAATGGCGATACTGCTTCTCTAACTCTCTCCTTTTCGCCTGCTCTCTCGCTATCTCTAACCGGCCAGGGACAATGACGAATTGGGAGACCATTGGCTCGGTGCTCGTAAACAAGTCTCAATCAGGAGATTACGGTATTGGCTCTTCCCTCTAGGATCCTCCCTTGTCCCTCTTCCCAATCCGCTGAATGCGAAATGCGCTGGAATGCGTGAGCAGCATCTGTGTGTATAGCGAGGCAAGCGAGGAGGGAGGAGTCCCGAAACTACGGTAGGATGGCTCCCATTGGCCGGCGCCGCTTCCGGCTCCTCAGCCTAATCTCCGGTCGCGGAAATCCCCGGATGCCCCCGATTTCCGGCCCTGTGTCATTTCGGAATAGTGCTGTATACTGCTACTGCTGCGCGACACACTCGCGTACGCTACATCTATTATTCATTGGATTAACGATTCAATGAAAAATATAAGGGACGAGGGGAAGGGAGGAGAGAGAACGTTGACTGTCAAAGAGAAAGAAGGGAGGAAAATAGAGCGCGAGCCCGGGGGGGGGGATATAATTTTCCATTCTGAATGACTCGTATCCACGACTGTTGCTGTTATGAATTATGGAGGGATCCTGCATACGAAAGGAACTGTTCGCGCGAAAAGAAGGGAGAAAGTGATTGGATAAGACGGAAAAGGTGTTGGTTCGATGGAAATCGACGTTGGGAAGTGTTGTCACGGTTGTTAGAATAGCAGCAGGTGCTTTATTTAGTGTAGATCAGATAATGGCGACAAAAACGGGGACCAAAATACGCCGTGAATGCGAAAATACTTGTAACGGCTGAAATTGTGTGCAAAATGCCAGAAATGAATTTTTCAACCCGGAAGCTCAAGGAAAATCGATAAAGCACAACGGAAAATGTGACAAGACAGTCGGCAAGTAGAGAGACTCTTGCGAAAACAGTAGAGGAGAGAACTTTTGGCTATCGATCGGCCCGGAAGCTAGGATACATAGTGGCAACTAGGTGGGGCTGACGAGAAAATATATGCCGCTTCATCATGAAAATGAAACATAATTTGTTAGAAGAATAAAATGAGTCGGGCCTAAACTTTGAGCCTCGAGTGAGTGTTGAAACCAGGGGCGGAAGTTAGAGAAAGAAACAAAAAAGCAAAGGTGGGCTCTTGGGGATATCGGTATCGTTCGCGATATTTGGTGACTGAGATTGTGATAATGAAAATATTGATTACAGAAGTAAGAATTCGAAACATGTTATTTCACTGCCAAGAACAAGAACAATAATCAAAAGAGAAAGCAGTGGAGCGGAATTATACCAGTTGAATATCCTAACCAAACTTTTATGAGCCACGTTTTCAAAAAAAATTTTGTTTCCACCTTGAAGATGTAATTACATGATGGTCAGGCCCGACATTTTGCTCATTTTCGAGAGTTACAGGAAAAACTAATGTTGAATCAAAGCGCCGCCAATTGCTTCAATTACTATTGGCGAATAAGGATAACTTTCGATTCCGCATCAAGAAATCGTAAACCAGAATTTGGATGCCAGAGCTAGCAAGCTGGATATGCCGCTTCCGTGTGCTTCCACCTTCTGACTAAACCTGTGGCTATTTCTGCCGACCGCCCCTCTTGAACAGCTGCATTTCTCCAACGCAATCTGACGTGATTTCAGGCGCCTTCGCATGCTTTTATAAGATACAACCTAAATATTTCAGCCCTCGCTCGGCCCTCTGAAAGATTCATTCGACTTTTCTCGCGGACGCCGGGGGAGAGCCGAAGCTCATTTATTGTTTATTGTCAAACGCTGAATAATTCTAACGCGCGCGTGTGAGGGGGGCCCTCCCAACGACGACGCTGTCTCAGCATCCTAAAGTTGGTAGGAGGGGGAAGAAGAAGAAGGGGAAGGAAGACCCAAGTCGTCCAAGGGAATTAATCATGAGCAGCCATGCGCCCGAGTTATGGCGCTGCCAGAGCCGGGAATTACTACTTACCGGCTGCATGGGCGACCGGGAAAAGGCGGATGACGAGGAGGCTGCAGCAGCTGCAGCAGCAGGTGATGGGGCTGCTGCAGAGGATAGAGTGGGCAGGGACAGCCTCGAGGCACACTGCATGGAGGGAAGAGGAAAGGGGAGAAGAGAGGAGGAGGAGGAGGGAGGGAGGACCCCCCTCCCTCCCCTG